>OX401410.1:32754460-33151960 GCA_947846245.1 Cerastoderma edule
TAAGAACACTATTTCTTTATGTATCACTTCTGTTTCTTACTAGTGCAAGCAAGAACATTATCAAAATTGCTCATATGCATATCTTTCCGTCCAATCCATTACATCAATATTGTATATTCTGTTTACATGAAAAATCTTTTTGATGACTAAAATATTAATAAACTTACAATATCGTTTCAGTTATCTGTAAGAAATGGAACTGGTTCTGCTGTTCAGATAATTTACAACATGTAGTTTGTGAAAACATGAAGTTGTTTTACTTCAACAAATAAGAATCTCAAACATCTTAACAAACAAAGAAAGCTAGTTCTGTCATTGCTTTTTATCACATGCAGACGACATTTTCTTTACTTAAAGCAGACGTCTTTAGAAAAGCTTTGTAAACATGTGAAAAATCTTTAAGTTTTGCTGTTGTGATATGTGAATAGATTGGAAAACCATTGTGGCAAAAGAAGAAATAGCTTGTGACAAGAAATTTCTCCTTTTGCCACAATGCTTCTTGAAAGTCGTCTTTTGCAAGACGCATACATGTGGCGTTTTAATGGTAATATGTTACGAATGGTCGCAAAGCTCACAGTGTGTGTTAAGTGAAGGATTATAAAGTTTACTTTAAACTATTTGCTTAGTACGTACCAAATACCTAATAAACAGTTTATCGAGTCTTTATACATACTAAACAAACGTAAATGTTACAACTAATGCATGTCGTATTATGACTGCCAACAAGCTACACATTGCAGCAGAAAAAGAAGAACTTGTAAAACAACAGGGTTTTAAGTTTCCATTTTGTCTGTTAACTCTTTTTTCTCTATCTATTGAGCTTAACGATTTTAATTTTCAAGAGAAATCATCAACATTTTCATATATTCGATAAAGCTTATGATTTCTGAACATTTTTAGAATGTTAAAGGTGGGAAAATGCTTCGTATTTATTCAACATCTGTCCTGTCTGTATTACGACATAGCAATTAATAAATAAACAAATTTAAAAATTGAAAATTACCTTAAACTGTAGTCTCTTTCTTACTCTGACAGTAACACTGTCCGTCCATACGTCTGTGCCTTATAACTCCAGTTCAATGTGTATCAGACAAACCTTTAAAGGAATACGAATCGATCGTTTAAATCCGTTACCATAGCTACGAACCATACAATTAACAAAATCAAAACCAGCAATAAACATGGTCGAAGCAGTGATAATATAAAGCACCGATTCTATCGATATTTCCCGCACATTTGTCTCCTGTTTCATCCAGGTTTGTCTTAGCGTTTACCTCACGCTTCGAACCAGTTTTACTGAAAATGTTATTCACAGGGTATGATTGGTGATGATGGAGTTTAGTTTGTCGATCACATTTCCGCAAAGACAGCGCGCCCCACACACAGAAACGTGTTTCAAGGACCCCCATGTGATGTTAATATTCCGTTTAAAACAAACCCAATGGTAATTTCCGGAATACAAATAGCACGGTTTTTACTCTGGCTCCCCGCCTATAATCAAACATGGTTTATTACTGGTTCCACATCGGTCATTTACAGCACTTTTCACTCGGACTGTTCTAACTCTGGTTCCTCGCCGCTTTTTATACACGGTTTACCAAAGCACGTATTCACACTGGTTCCCCATTGGTAATTTACAGCACACACCACTCGTACTATTATAACACTGGTTCCCCGCCGGATTTCGTACACGCTTCGCCACAGCATGAACCCGTACTGGTTCCCTTATGGGCATTCACAGCACATATCACTGGCACTGGTGTAACATTTGTTACCTGTAAAACGCACACAACCCCGCATTATAGCACAACCACACAAGCATTCTTCGTCTGTAGCCCACAAGTACGAATGATCCAGACATAATACATCAATGTATTCCACTCTTACAGCGTGCCAATATATCAATGTATTCCAATATAATAGTGTGCCAACAGCTTGGGTTTTCCATGTAAGCATTCCAAATAAGCTATCATTTAATCCATCCCGCGATGTATGCAAGTATCCCCAGGACACAACCGTAGGGGCAACGGGTCCGATGCCGAGTTGCAAGCATATTTACAACGTCTCAGCGAATGTCTCTTTGAGCTACGGACTAACTGTTTTTTATTCTTCCGCGGATGTATGTATGCCTACGCGAGAAATGCAGCATTGACAAAGCAGATCATACTCCATATTTCGGGTGGCCCCAAAACCAACAAACAGTTTAATAATTCACCACTCCTCTGCAGAATAAAACAGCCAAACGGAAGTTTTCCAATACCAGAGTTCTGTATATAGGCAAAATGGAATCGTTTCCATAGCAACAAGAGCTTTGTGAGAGCGTGTGTGTCGGGGGGGGGGGGGGACTTGACAGAAAAGATTGGCGCGGTTTATTTATTTCTTTTTATCCGGAAAAGGATTGTTCTTCACGATTGGATTAGAAGCGGTTGGAATCTGTTGGGATTTGCGCGGAAAATGCTCAAACAATAGATTGCCTACGGATGAATGTGGCTTCATAGACAAATCTGTTTCACGTAAATGGGATTCATAAACGGTTTCTGAAGGCGGAAGCATTGCTTAGGAAAGAAGAAAAAACTCCGAGAAAAGGGGAATTTACTCAGACGAGCAAATTCTCCTTTTCTTATAGTGTCCTAAACATCAAACTAATTGGACGATGACATAAGACTTATGTAGTTTATGTCTGTCCTGCTGATTGATGAGCAAACTCCTTCTTTTCTTGAAATTGTTTCAACATCAAAATAATTGAAAGTGGGCATGAACATTGTCTGTATTCCGTCCGTCGTGATTGTATTGTGTCTCTCTTCAGACTATTTTCCGAAAAAAAAATGCTATTAGTTTTCGAGAATGAGGCAAGCAGGGTTCACGGAGTAAGTTACCAAACGATAACGGCATTTAACCACTTTGTTGCAGACGGTTCTGGAAAACATTATGGGAAAAGGACGAGCAATTTTTCCTTTTCCCACAATGTATCCTCCACTTTAGAAAATTATTTTCCAATTTCATCATATTTTGAAATGTGGTCTGCAAACGCTTTCAATTTGTGACAGTAAGAAAAATTGGCATTTGGTAGAGTTAAGGGTCAACCCGCCTCTTCACGGAACTAATGAATATTTTTTTTACAGCCGTGGTCAGGTTAAAGCTAAAAGCCGATTTGTTGCACTTTTAGACCACATTCGTCCGTTTCTGTATAGAATACGATGCAAGCCTTAATGTAGGCGAAGCAAGAACCAAATCATCTTGCCCATATGGGTTGACTAAAATCCTTCATGCAAAGCATTATTTATTGATCAGATTTCCAATAAGAATTTAAAAATAAATCTTAATTTACAAAATAGGCTAAAGAGAAGGCGCATCGCTAATGTTGTTATAACTTGTAGCCAAATCCAATTGCAATTATTTGTTACATTTTCACACCTTCTTTAAATACATGTATATCTGTTGTTGTAAATATGTCATACTGTACGTCATGTAGTAGGAACACAATAAAATGTAATTAAACTGAGACGAAAATTCATAATGGTAAGGTCATCACTGACGAAAATCCTAGACTTAGAGTTTAGGTTACATGTACATGAATGGGACCTCGGTTGACTTGTAATTTGAGGGTTTGTCCCAAAGCCAATTGGCTTAGATACCTAGTTAAGGGGGTTTACCGTGACCTGCTTGTAAAAGTCCTTGTCCATGGAGGCACCCTGTTCCTTCCTTGCAAAATGGTTACAAACGGTTTCATTGGAGGGGCCTCCTACGCCTTGTTGTACGAGAAATTGTTATTGAAGGGAATTAAAATAGCCCAGTGATTAAATTACATAGTTTGAAGCTGCAGTGGCCTATTCATGAAAGTTCATGTCACTGGAGGCGCTCTCGTTCCTCCCTTGTAAAGTGGTTATAAATAAATCCATTGAAGGCCTCTTTGGCCTTGTCGGAAGGGATCTTTCTTTGCAAAGTGGTTAAAAAAATCCATCGATGGGCCTCCTTGAGATATTGATAAGAGTTATTGTCACTTGAAAGGCGTTGTTCTTTTCTTGCAAAGTACTTGGAAAACATAACCTCGAGTGGCCGTCTTGGTCTAGTGGTAAGAGTGCTGAACTTGAAACCACAATGCCCCATTCTGTGAAGTGTAAAACCAATGAACATATTGATTTGAATATTCATCACAGATAGTCTCATGGCTTACAAAAGCTTATGATCCTACACAGCGTTTGTGGAGGTTGGGGTTGAGTTGTTCCACCATTCTAGGAAAACAATGTATCGCGCTATAACTGAGCCAATTGGTGCATGTGTGAAGACCCAATACATTTAACCCTTTCCAAAACACTCATTTTTGACTGTCCCAAATTGAAAGAGTTTGAAGACGACATTTCAAAATGTGATGAAATTGAACAGCATTCTACAGAGAGAGCAGAAAACCTTGTGGGAAAAGGAAAAATTGCTCGTTACGAGTAATTTCTCCTTTTTCCACAATGTTTTCTAAAGTCGTCTGCATCAAAGTGGTCAGATATCGTTATTGTTCGGGAAAGGGTTAACAGACATGCACTTTGATTGACTTTCTCATTGAGATCTAAGATTGACGAAACCATGAGCCAAATCACCATTTTGGACTAATGATCGTTCAGCAACTAAGTAGGAGGTGTCCGAAAAGTTACTCGGGCACCACTACAAACTTCGTGAGCAAAATGTTCGAACCGCTTTGAGACTTTTTCATGAGCACTTCTTGTTTTGCGTCTTGATACAAAAACATTAACACATAACCCCCAATACCTTAACCATTTCCCAAACAATAACGACATTTGACCACTTTTTGCAGACGACTTTAGAAAACGTTGTGGGAAAAGGAGAAATTGCTCGTAACGAGCAATTTTTCCTTTTCCCAAAATGTTTTCTGCCCTATCAGAAGATTATTTCCCAATTTCATCACATTTTGAAATGTCGTCTGCAAATTGTTTGAGTTTGGGACAGTTCAAAATTTTTTGTTTGGTAAAGGGTTAAGGATATGTATGAGGATGATATGATTTAGCAGTCACGCAGGGATGACGTCTGATCGGATCAATTCATTAACTCCTTACTCCAACGTCAACCAAGTGACTCTTTCACAATTCGATTTACCTACAAGCAGGCCCGACCAAAAACATTTGACACATATGTCCACTTTTCAACACAAAATCAATTAAAAATGAAGGTATATGTATTCTCAAATTGTCAACTGTATACCTGCTTTCAAATTGGACCTATGTCCTGTTTGGGAATGGGTCAAATAATCGATATAAAGATATTTAGTTGAAGGAAGAAACGTATTTGGTAAGATCAATTTATTAAGTACATTGACGGCTGGCCTGAATCCAACCTGTTTGCATAAGCAGAGTCGGGTCAGATCGATGTTTGTTATAATTATAAAGTATTTCTGCAGGAAAACCAGAATTGACCGTCCAAACAGTGACACGATATGCGGTCCCCAAAATTGGTTTGGTAGTTTTAATTCGGGTTTAGCATTATTTCAACACTATGTCAGTCATTTCGAGGTGGTCAGCGCAAATATACACCATCTTGGAATCTTATCACCGGTTTTGCACAGTATCATTTTTAAGCAGCTTGGTCCTTTCCCACATATCGTTTATTAACCAGTGATGAAACACATGTAAAACATGTAGCATAGGCTACATTAAAAGTAATATTTCACAGATTGAGAGTTCCATCTTTTACAATAGGATTTCTACGAATAACGAATTAATGAAATAACAGAAAACTATAAAATTGATACACTTTTCATCTCTTTTCCTAACCCTATAATGGAGATAAAACAAACATGTATATGTACTGCAACTGTAGTAAACATTTTAAACGATTTCTTTTAATCATTGATCTTCTGTTTCTGTAATGCAAAATAATTTAATCGGGTAAATGTGTCTTTGACCAAGCTCATAAAATGGGTCGACAGTCTTATCAGTGTGGCTAGCAAGGTGCATCCGAGAACAACTCATTACTACTTATTAAGATATAGGCACATTAGAAAATAGGCTGTTATCAAGTTGTTAGGATTGTTTAAAACATCTTTTATCATATCTTACTCCCACAACACATTCTATGGGATAGTCACTTTAAACTGCGGAAAATATCAGCCGAGTCGAGTCCCGAACTACGGACCCCTGTATAACGAGAATTTCCCGATGACCAGTGTCGTTAAAGATTGATTGTCACAGCTTGTTGACACTCAAGTTGATTTGTTGCGCGTGGTTATGAGATTTTACCTGAATGTCTGATCATCAGGGTAGCTTATTACTAAACAACATAAGGACAATTTTAGCGTTACGTTAAATCGATATAAATATAGATAATAGTACATGTATCTCAAAGGATCCAATCGTAGATCGTTGTCTTTGAGTAACCAACATCGAAGTAGTGATGTGATTTATAAACTATCCTCGTAGAGTAACATAATTCCTTTTCTATTTTCTTCTTTTCATTCTAAAGTTGTTTAACACCTGTGTTTTTTTTAAAAGATAGGGTCAATCTTTAATGCCTTTTAGTGACTAGATGGTAAACTCTTACCAATTTGATCAGTTCGCATGACGTCAGTAAGGTATGCGCATGTTATTTTGGACTTGTACAACGCTACCCTGATGGTTACGACCGTCTTTCTATCCCAAAACGAAATAGTCACTGTAAATAATAACGCAGACTTATATATCAATGTAACCATAATAACACGTACTTTGCATTTGTACCCAATATTATCAATTAAGTACACCATGTTGCTTTCCCGTGTCAAACTAAATTGGGCAAAAAAAAGAAGAAATATGTACAGTTGTCTCAAAACTTTAATTGAAGAAAAAATCTTTCGCTCAAATCCAGGGAAACCGTATGCATCACCCAGTGATTATCAAACATTGACAAAGATATGCATAAATATGATGCATAAAAAAGCCATAAGCATGTATTGAAGTCGTGAAGTCGGGTTTGAACGGTGCTACATTTGATCGTTATCCATTACACTACCCTTTCATCTCTCGGAATACACGGGGGAACATTGATTCCGTGTCATGTATGGATTTCTTTTACAAACCTCACAGCATGCATATATACTCCATCGTCCGTGGAACCGCGGTAGCTCAGTTATTGTTTTGTCTGATTGAATAAGAGAGATTTCCATTTACTTTCTTGTACTAAACATTTGTTTTCCTTTCGGAAATCGATCATTACCTTTCAATAAATAGTGTACAGTATCACTGAGGAATTACGAGAAACGTGAATATGTGAATAGCAGACCCTTCGTTACAAAGATTTGCAACATGAATAAGTTCACGTTTGAAATGGCTTTTTCATGTGTCCCGCAAATAATATCGCTCCGATTATATTTAGAAATATTTAAAAAAACAAAACAAACATAATTCCTGATCCTTTACATTGCCATATCTATTACAAAAGGATTCAATAATCATTTTTGACAAAACGGGAAATCGCTTATAATAAGCATTTGTCAAATTGCTAAAATGGTCTCTACCGAGTTTTGTTAAGAAGATGTGTTTTTGCCATAAGTCGTCTGTTTTCACTTTCATTTTAGGACAGGCATAAAGCACAGTGATGAAGGAAATGTTACCCTTGAGAATGTTGGGTAATTTTCTAAAAATATATATCGTGTCGTCTGCTTTCCAAAACCTAAGATCTCTGCTTAATTTTGATGAAGAAAGGTTCTCAGAGTAACACACAGGTTAGATCACAGGCCAGCCGCCAATTCACTTGGCGACTTGCCTGGATCTAACCTGTTTTCATAAGCATGAAGTCGGTTCTAGCACTATAAGGTTTAAGGTGTGGCCAACGTCATGTTCGATTTGTTCTCTCTTTGATCAGGGAATATAGATTATTCAGGTAATCTATAGCTCTCGGTTTGATCGGCGGTAATCAAACGCTCGTGCAATGGTAAAACATGATACTGACAAGCATGGTTTATCAGATAGTGAACGCTTTGCATAGCATAACTCGAATGAGTCAAGCTGTAAATGCGTGTGTAGAATGAAATATCTACGTCTGGATCATTCGGATTATGCATAACCATACTTCGTATGTTGCCGCCAAAGGCTCAGTGTGGATACCAATGACAAAGAAACTACATTTATATGATTAGATTGGTAAAATAATGAAAATACATTGTTGGTAAAAAAAAATTAATGGAACGACCAAAGGACCAGAAATGCTCCAACGGTAATTTGACCATTTAGACAAAACATCGCCTATACGTTTGTCGAAGTTATTTCACACTACGTGGGTTCAATGAAAGGCTATAAATCGTCCTTCATTTTTGTGAAAGATTTGAGTCTAGCGCTGGGTCATCAAATGGGAACAATGTACAGCAATGTCCGCGTACGTTAACTAATAGGAGGTCCCTGCGCATTTTCATTGCTTAACCCGATTCGAATATTCACTTCAAAATGATTTTCGACAGCTCAATTTTCGATTAAATGACAATTATTTAAATGATCCTTTACATTGAACACGTTTGATCTTTACCATCTGCAGACGACATTTATCCAATTAAAGCAGACGACTTTAGAAAAGCCTTGCAAACATTTGAAAAACCTTTCAGTTCTGCTGATGTAATATTTGAATAGTTTGAAAAACCATTGTTACAAGTAGTTTCTCCTTTTGTCACAATGCTTTTTAAAAGACGTCTGCTGCATTAAGCAAAACTATACCGTTAGGTGGTAATGTGTAAATGGATCCTTTTGGAAAGAGGTAAAAAGGCAAACTTTGAAAGGAGTGTGGAAAGTAGAACCACTGAGATGAGGCGTTTCAAACAATCTTTTTTGAAATCGTCCGTTTAAGAAAACGGCTGATATAGATAAAAAGCATCCGTTTCCTTATTCGGTAACTTGGTATCATTAAAGCTGTACGTGTGTTGCATTTTCGCGATATTTTGGACCCATACTCGCATACAAAGTTTACAGAGGCGTCCAAGATCCGTCGGGCACATCTACAAACAACTTGAGTGATTAAATCTCCGTAATGCTTCAATGACCAATGCTTGAGTACGACTAATTCACATCATTTATTCAGGTTATCAAATCAATCAAAACGTGTCTAGAAAAAATGGCACAAGTTCTTCAAAAGTCTTATGTCACAAATATTAAATTGTATTGATTTCGTTTTCTTTTTCATTTCTTGTTGTATATTTAGGTCAAAATGATGCCGGGATATGCTTCCAAACGCCGACTTTCACAGTTAATCATTTTTTAGTTGGTTTGCGGTACGAGTATTTAGGCCCTTCCCTAATAGGCGAGGTTTAAACGACTCTATTCATATTTCTCTATTTCCATAAACTGCTAATCTACAGAGTTCAAATAAAAAAGTGTTTTGTTTATAATGACATGATTTTCCAATCACAGCGACGGGACATTGTGTATAACCGTTATACTGATAGGTTGCTAAAAGCTATCGGATAGTTATTTACATGTAATCGATCGTGAAATACGCTGGGAGTTGGGCTATCGGGTACTCTGGTTAGATGTTCAATAGTTCGTACCCATTCCAAAGGCCCGTTTATTAGGTATTTGTCCATACACAGTGGTATACCCCATGGTCGGTACCTGGCACACTTCAAATAACGGAACGTGACTCGTTTACCCCTTTACAAGTTTCAAAATACCTTTCGAATTAAAACATTTTTTCGTGACAACCTTTTGATAAACAATTAGTGAAGCATCATTTCTCTAAATATCATTTTGTAGATTTAATTATCATCATTGTTGATTTCAAATCTTGAACATTGTCGATGGGAAAAACCCATCATGAAGCGAATGGTTGGCACTCATAACAAACGCCTCATGTAAAGGAATGGAATGGGCACCAACAGCACAAGAGGTTGATGTACAGTAGGATAGTCAGCTTCGGAAAACCCAAATTGCTCGGAGTTTTGCCTATATCAATGTGCGGTGTTAATTGAAAGCCATTTAAATTTCATTTCATTGATCTTTTTCTTACTAGTCGTTACGATTGGATAACACAACATAGCATAATACAGTATATGTTCACCTATGAAGAAACAAGAGCTCGAACAAAGTTCAAATATTAACTTAACTATGGAATTCTTTCCAAATTAATGCAAGTGGTCAGAAGCTTGCTCTATGAAACTTAAAACTGCACACTGTGGCTTGATATGGCTAAAGAGGCTAATAGGACTCTATTCATATTTCTCTATTTCCATAAACTGCTAATCTACAGTGCAGTTTACTTACTGAAAAGGGAGATCACTGCGTATGAGAAATGGACGTAAGTCTGGGGTCCTGCTTAAACCTTGTTGAGTGCAACACGCACTAACACGGGTTAAAGGTCCTACGCACAGGGTACCGTTTTACTAAAGGATTTACGGGAAATATTTGCGCAAGTCAAAACTGATAAACATGGATAATATCTTAAACGAAGAGACAATATTGCAATGTGACATGTCATTGGAAGCGTGTCTATCTGGGTTTTCTTAAATGGTGCCCACACAGAGCTAGCATATTCTAAGTGTGTTCGCACAAGTGCTTTGTAAAGAGGAATAAAAGTCTCTTCGTCAAGGTGATGAAATACTAGTACTCTTCTTAGCATTGCAAACATTGATGTTGCTTTTTTAACTTTCTCACTTATGTGCTGTTCAAAATGTAGATCTTGATCACAAATCATTCCAATGTCTTTTTCATATTTAACTTACTCTCAACGTGTACCTTCTAAATCATATTCGTACTCAGGATCCGGATCTTTCTTTCCAAAATGAATGAGTGTGCATTTTTCTGGATGCAGTTTTAGTAGCCATTTGTCTGTCCATTCTGTCATTGTTCTCAGGTCTTCTGTAGGAATTTCTTGTCTTCTTTAGTTTTTATAAGGTTAAAGATCTTTGTGTCGTCAGCAAATAAATAGACAGTTTAGTTGATATAGTCTGGAAGGTCGTTGATGTAGATAATGAAAAGCAACGGTCCAATCACAGATCCCTGCGGTATTCCGGAAGCTACATTATACCACTTTGACTCTTTTCCTTGAACTACTACTTGTTGTGTTCTTCCTGCTAGGTAATGTTTAGTCCACTCTATCATATTTTTTCCTATACCATAGGCATTCAATTTATTTATTAGTCTCTTATGTGGTACTTTGTCGAAAGCTTTTTGAAAGTCCATGTAAACACAGTCAATGGTGTAACCCTTATCTAGTGCCTCTGTCCACTCATCTATGACGTTCAGTAGCTGAAGTGCTGTGGATCTTCCAGTTCTAAACCCATACTGTTGCTCTGTGAATAGGTTGTTATTGTCCATGTACTGTGTGATATGGTCTCTGAGAATGCGCTCCAGTACTTTGCATACTACAGATGTAAGGCATACTGGTCTGTAATTACCTGCTAGAGATTTATTCCCTTTCTTGTAGATGGCACTTATTTTGGCCTTTTTCCAAACTTCTGGGACTTGGTTGTCTTGTATAGATTTTCTGAAAATAATTTCTAGTGATATGGAAATTGAAAAGTTTCTTACCGATTTATTTATAAAACGTTATTCGAGATGTGTTTTTGTCTGCAACAAATTTTGGTAAAGACCATACAAAAGGAAAAACAAAAGATACAAATTTTATAATGGGATTGGTGAAGGAAACGCACGAATGTTCATGAATATGAAGAGTGAACACAAAGAATAATTACTCTACCACAAAACCGAAAGTAGAATGGGCGGAGTCAATAAAATACCACGTGACATACAAGTCATGTGATATAGGGATTTTAAAAATGGCGACCAGGAGCAAAGTTGTACTATGTATCAAGCTGCTACTTTTAACGAGTTTTGCGTTTAAAGACGCATTGTCATCGAAACCGAATTTTATAATCATGTTGATGGATGATGTAAGTGTAGATCTGTTATATGTTTCACTTCGAAATATTCAGTTAATCCGTTATACGCAGTAAACCTAAATTGCCCTCTGCATTCCTTATGATTTTTCAGTAGATCTCTTTTGATCTACTGGTGCTTGAAACAAAATTCGATGATATCCAAATATATGCAATACATACTGTATACGAGACTTACATATTGCATATATTGGGATGTTTTCGAAAATTTGTTTCAATCATCTGTGATATGATGTTGAACACTTTTCTGGCAACATAAGCATTATGATAATGGAAAAATTTTAATACATGTAGAGTGTATTATATTATTGATGTTGATATAAAGTAGCAATGCCAAACGCTGCCAGGTGGCGTAGTGAGTGGTGAACTCATCAATATTCATGAAGCGGGAATTCCGACCGCGTCATAGGTGTACTTTATTTCCGCTCATAAATTGAATCTTAGAGTAAATCAGGGAAACGACTAACAAAAATTAGATAGAAAAATGATTTTAGTCCCACGATTTATGCAAATCAGGGACTGTGGTTATGAAACCAACTGCGCAGATACTCGGAAAGTTTTCTATCAACACTAATTGTTATTATTTTGCGCATTTGGTATGTTAAAACAATCATTTCCACACAAATAGATTATAACTTTACTATCGAAATTGCCTGGAATCCTAATGCATTACATTTTCAAGGCGGTCTGGGTCTAACCTTCAAGGCTTCAGGGGAAATAATTTGTCCGACCCAGTTACCTCCCAAAATGGCGGCACCGGTACTTTCGATTTGTTGTTTACTTTTATAAACTTGCTAATCAATGCTGTTTTGAGCTCTGTATCCTATTAGTGTAAATACTCCTAATTAGATTGCTTGTGTGGTAAATGTCTTTCATCACATTTATTTTGTGCCAAATTGTGCCGTTTTTCATGTTCTGTTCAGTTCAGGTTTAGCTCCTTCATCATGAAGTCCTTGTAATTATGCCATTTATGGCATCAAACTTTTGCTAAATTAATTCTTCATTCGCACATTGAACATATTAAACAGAAAACATGTTAAAATCTGACAGAATAAATTGTAAACATAGTTTAGACATCTTAATACATCCTGTTGCCTATTTTCATATTTAGCAGGAGCCGAGAAATGGTAAAGTAGGTGCAAATAAAATGCCATAACTTCACTTTACATGCAGATATTACCATTTTTTTTACAACTTTTCTTATTAAACATGTCAGTATTAGTAGAAATACTGAAAAATATATAAATTTGACAAAATTGATGAAATCATGACATGGGTTGACATTTGGCCTTATTTATGATGAGGCCGAAAGGTAGGTTATAATAGTTGGTTTCCTTAAAATGCCATAACTTTACTATAAATGCAGATATTGCCCTAATTTTTTCTTTATAATTCATTTTAAACATACCAGCACTAGAAAAAACACTTAAACATACATATATTTTACTGAAAAAAAAAATCATGTGGCATTGCTATATAAAGTGTAATTTAGACTAATGATTATAAAAGGTTGTTGAGGGGGATGGTAATTTTTCTAAACTTCAAGTTTATTCATTTTACAAAGACTGTGACGGAAGCTTGAACCTTACTAAATTCACATGCATGAAATCACTTCTTCCTGGAAACTTAAGCAAGTGCTCACACCAGTTTTTGGGTTACTTCCAGCCATGTTCACCTCGTCACTAATGGGGATCAAACCTGGTATACTTTGTACACGAGGAAGACACTCTACCACTGCACCACTGTCATTTTTAAAATTCTCATTGATATTTATAAACTTTTCATCACTGGCAAATGGTGAGAGCTATTTATGATATATATTTTTTTTTTGTAAAAGTTTTAAATATGAAACAACAGGAGACATCAGATATTAAATGTAACAAACTGCATGACTCTGATATTGAGTTCCAACCATGGTGTCAAAAGGTGTCTTCTGTTACAGGTGCATCAAACTGCAAAAAAGAGTAAAAAGACTTAAGTGGTTTTGTGTCAACACTTCGTTTGTTAGTGTTTGATTTAGTTGAACAATTAATAGGAGGAGTCACAGATGTTGTTCAAAGAAGAACATATTAATTGTGATGAGACATTTATCCTTTTGTGACATATCCTCTTTCTAAATATTGCCTTAATTATGTTTTCCTCAATTTTTGTTATTTGTTGTTTGCTTTCAATTTCGACCAACAGAGTTAAATGCGAATCAGGGTAAATTATTAAGTTACTTCTTCATTTGTCCAGTGGCCAAAGCAAACATATTTCTATATTTGTAACAACAACAAGAAATGACCATTGTGAAGAAATTGGTTATCTCTTACATCAAATTTCCCTTTTGTGACTCTGTTTACATTTTTAATATTAGTATTAGATTTATGCATTGATTTTCAATATAACAGCTTGCAAGGCATATCTTGTTTCCTATAATGAGAGGTGTCCTTCATGACCCACTGGTTAAGGTGGGAGACTTGTATCCTGGTTGCCCCTTATAATCCCCAGGAGCAACACTGGTTTCCATAGGTTGTCCTTTGGCATGGCACCTTAGAGTCCAAGCCATGTAGTGGTGAATCTAAGGAAAGCCGAAATGCTTCTGAAAAATTATTGACACAGCATTCTAGATCATGCTAGATTAGATTGCTGGGTAATTCTCTTAAAATTGATTTTTGTGATGTCTGATTTTCTCAACCTTAAATATCTAGTTGATTTTGATGAGGAAAGATACTCAGAGTAGCAAACAGGTTAGGTAATAGGTCAGCTGCCTATATACTTGGGGGCTAGCCTTGATCTTACCTTTTTACATAAGCATGAAGTCGGTTCCAGCACTATAAGGGTTAAGGACTGACTAAAGTGCAACTGTCTATGATATAGCACATAATGATTTTTGTGATTACTTTTTCTTGACCCACAACTTATATTATAGTTGACCCCCTATTCCTAGATATAACAATATTTTTTTCCCAAAACTTTATTTCATAATTGTTGTCTATTTGTTGCTTTCAACTGGACCAGTCATGACACACCCTGTATGAGGGACATGATTTGAACTGAGTATCTAGTGTACACACAAAACATATGTGGTAGGATGACAACAGCTGTTTCAATAAGAACAAAAGATGTTATTAATTATCTATTCTTATGTTATCCTCTACCAAACAATACATATATATCATCTTTCTGTGCTATGACAATTCCTTTTTGTTTTTCTTTCTGACTGGAAGAATTATATTTCCTTTATATATTGTAAGAGATAGTGAACAGAGTGCTGCACTACTAGTGTTCTGGCCCTCTCGATTGATTCGATGCGGTGGTTAATGGTTCAAGCGTTGGGAACTAGAGATCGGTCATTATATGTATGACCTGGGCAGGGCAATGGTATCCATCGCATAGCAAGTAGGCGTGTCTCAACCTATTACCAAACAATAACGACATTTGACCAGTTTGTTGCAGACGACTCTTGAAAACATTGTGGGTAAAAGATTAATTGCTCATGAGGAGCAATTTCTCCTTTTCCCACAAAATGTTCTGCCCTATCAGAAGATTATTTTCAATTTCTTCACAATTTGAAATGATGCTGTCTACAAACTCTTTCAATTTGAGACGGTCGAAGATTTGGCATTCAGGGTTGTCAATAAGAGAAGGCCACCAGCCAATTTGACCCCTTCAAATGACTTTTTTCGTCTCTAATGACCAAAAAAAATAATTAAAGAAAGGCTGCCATAAGAAGTAGTTATAACACTTAATTTTTGTTGGCTGATTGCTTCATTGGCCTCCTTTAATCAACAGTTAGCCTCTTTCTCAAAATATTAATGACAATCCTATGCGTTTGCTTAAGTGTTTATACACTGATTGGTATTATCTAAATACACAACAAATATATAAATATAAAGCTTCTACATTACACAGATGGGCTGGGGTGACCTTGGCGTGTTTGGGCAGCCAAACAAAGAGACTCCGAACCTGGACAAGATGGCTGCAGACGGGATGCTCTTTCCTTCTTTCTACTCAGCAAACCCTCTTTGCTCTCCCTGTAAGTTCAGTTTAACCCATTACTGAACACTAACAACATTTGACCACTTTGTTGCAGATAACTTTAGAAAACATTGTGGGAAAAGGAGAAATTGCTCAAAACGAGCAATTTTTCCTTTTCCCACAATGTTTTCTACACTATAAGAAGATTATTTTCCAATTTCATCACATTTTGAAATGTCGTCTGCAAACTCTTTCAATTCAGGACAGTCATAAATTTTACGTTTGGTAGAGGGTTAATCGTTGTCGGGCTGGATCATTGCATATTCTCTACAATGGCTCAATGGCTAGTGGTCAACACTTACTTCTTTACCAAGGCGGTCTACAGGACCAGTAATTTGTACAATTTATGGTTCCTACATAACGTCAACTGGGCCTTAAAAGATGTCATATTGTCAGTTCTTTAATATCATAAGATTCGGGCTATGAAATTCCTCATGGGAGATAAAGTAAATAACTAACAATATTCTTCCTTCTAGAAAGTGTTCACAACTTACTATTGAAAGGTTATATTTCATTCGAACTTTCCTCAATTTCTCTGGGTTACAAGGACCCCTTAGTCTCTGAAGTTGCTTGTCCTACAAGAAAAACAGGTGGTTACAGACCTATGGACTTGAATGAATATCTAACCTTTGTGGCTTAATGGTTTGAGTATATATCCTGTGATTACATGGCCACTATCTGTATAAGTTCAAGTTTTATTAGCTCTAGATTTCAATGTTCAATGTTCATGAGAGGTATTCATGTGGGTAACGTTTCACTCAACATGCTTTGCTGCGTAAGTTCAAAATAACATTCTCTCTTATTTCAATATTTCGCTATGCAATATCACAATGTAACACATCATTGAAATCGTCTCTTTGAAATGCTTCCAATGATATGTCACATTGCTAGATTATACTTTCATTCAAGATACTATCCATGTTTATCAGTATTTTCCTTAATTTACTATAGTTTGTGGTAAATTTGAAATGCCTAACTGAACATTATTATTATAATATCTTATTTATATTATTTGTGTTAGTGCTGTCCTTGTTAGGCAAAGAAGAAGAAGCATGTTTTGACACATTTGCTCCTATCACAGAATTGATGAATTGCTGTTGAATAATGGAGTAAATCTGATATTCAATCCACTGTTCAGTAATGGAACTGTATGTCTTTTTACTTAATTGATTAACAACAGGATCATGTTGTGTGACTGTTTTGAAATCATTGTGGAAATAGGACCGTATTAGAGGACATTTCACAACTTGTGTATGCATGCAGTATTTCAAAAACTTTCAATAAATCCTTTCTCACAGAATAGGGTAAAAAAATATGAAAGAAAATTATCACACATAAAGGGACCTTCGTGGCCAACTGGTTAGAGTACAGAACTTGAAATCACATGGCACCTCTATGCATTGGTTCAAATCCCAATGAAGGCATTTGAATTTTCCTGTAAAGCAATCTCTCTATTGACTTATTGAATGTGAATGGTTCTATCCAGCATGATCATCCCCCATGGCCAGTTATGTATTGGGTCTGCTTTCATCATTATGAGTTGGTTATGGCAACATAGCTGAAATACTGGTGATGTGAAGAAAACCCTATATAAATATTAATAAACAATAAAACCTATATTGTGGGAACTCAATGACAGAATTGTCTAGAAGAGACATTTCAATGAGGCCACAGTATAGGATTACCGGTAAGAGATTTATCAAAGAATTAACAGGGACCCGTTTTACTAAACAACTTACGGAAAATGATTGCGTAAGTCATAATTGATAAACATGGATAGTATCTTCAATGAAAATACAATATTGCAATGTGGCACTTCATTGGAAGCGTCTCAGAGAGACGATTCCAATGATGTGTCACTTTGCAATATTGCTTTGTCCAATATTGAAATAAGGGGAATTGTTGTTTTAGACTTACGCAAATCTTAAGCGTAAACTGTTTAGTAAAACGGTACCCTGGACCACAGAAATAAAACAAGAAAGGTAGTAATACATGATTTGCTCTCCCATTTCAGCCCGGGCCTCCTTAATGACTGGGCGACTACCCATCAGAAATGGTTTCTATACTACCAATGCACATGCTAGGAATGGTATGCATTATTTTAAGTTATTTCAAAAGTTAAATTGACTCAAATTAGAGATTCTTGGTTCTATGTAGTACTTTAAACTATAATAAAATTACACCTCACTTTGCCGTATCAATTGCAGAGGACTTTAGAAACCACTGTCACAAAAGCAATTTGTCACTTTTGTTTCTTCCCTATATCACATAAGGAAGTGTATATTTTCACAATAGCCGATGCACTGAATTTGGACCAGGCACAAATCCCTATGTAGTCAACACCTAACTCTGTTGAATATTGACCGAACTGAGGCCAGAATAGCGGTTAGTAATTTCATCCGAGACTCAAAATTGATTAATCTTAGTTAAAAGAGTAAGAAATCAATGTTAAAATAAATAAATTGATCATACTTTACAAAATAAATAGTTTAAATGGTTTAATATATCTGCAAGAAAAATGTAACTTTACCAAATGGTTATGTAAGGGGACAAGACTCATCAATCATGTAGTTTTATGAAGTTTTATAATATTTGTTTATCATTCTATGATATCATTCCCCAAAAGACATTTCATTTTAAAAAAAAATCTCAATCTCTCAAATAGTCACTTTTATCCAATGAGATACAATAAATGTCATTACAATGTATCTTTTTTCAGCCTATACTCCACAGGTTATTACCGGAGGCATCCCAGATGAAGAAATCCTCCTTCCAGAGGTATTAAAGCAGGCTGGATACATGAATAAGATTGTTGGAAAATGGTATGGTTATGTTTGTAATTGGAGGGTTCAGCGCAAGACTATAGTAAGTGCTTCATTAACATGAAGCACTTACTATAGTATTGCACTGAACCCTGGGTATTTAATCTTACACTGAGCTTTCTATACATTTTACTAATGTTACAAACTCTTAGTTGTGAGTCCAAATGCTATCGGTAAACAACACTCAATTAGCCAGTTGTTCACATGTTATCAATACAATACAATATCTTTATTTGCAATTCGAGGCCTCTGGCCCAAAATACCAATACAGTTTCATATCATAAGTGACAAAATTAATTTAATCAAAGTCCATACGATGCAATCATTTTTAAACAAAGACCAGATATTAACGCTCTATGAGAGTTTTAGTTGTTATTCCTTGCAAAATTGTAGTAACACATTTTTTTTAGTGAAAGAACTGCAATAGTATTGGATCAATCTATAAATACATGCTTTCCCCAAACCATCCATTTTAATTTGAGAATTTTGTAAACACTATGCCTAGAAGTAATTGTACACCTGTACCAATGTTGTCTGCTATTAATGACACAGAACTGGGATAAAAACTCTAAACCAATATATAGGAGAAGCAGATTGATCATAATTGGTTAACCCTTTACCAAACGCCAAATTTTCCACTATCCAACGTTGAAAGAGTTTGCCGACAACATTTCAAACTATGACGAAATTGGAAAATTTTCTGCTGATTGGGTAGAAAACATTGTGGGTAAAGGATAAATGCCTCATCTCGAGCAATTTCTCCTTTTCCCGCAATGTTTTCCAGAGTTGTCTGCAACAAAGTGGTTAACTGTCGTTATTGTTTGGTAATGACTTAATCAATATATTGAGTATTTTTCAATGTCTCCTGTGGCAGGTAATTGTCTCTAATTGCATTATTATTGACAGGCAAAATATACCTGCAATCTCGGTTTCTTTCTTGTACTGGTTCAAAGAACAGTAAAAACTTGAGGGTTTAATGCAAGTCTATAGTAACTGCTTCATAACCATGAAGCACTTAGTATAGTATTGTACTGAAGCCTCAAACTGTTGTGATGTTTAATTCAAAACCATTGTGATATCATTTTTACTTTGCTCATTCCCTCAAATGGTACTTTAAGACTGGCCCAAATTGAAAGCAAAGCAAATGACAATTACAAGGAATAAAGAAAAAAAGCAATAAATCATTTTTCGTATTGACAAGGAATTTACGTTACAAAAGAAAAATACGCTGTTTGAAAAATGTCTTCTACAAGATGCAAAAATGTCGCATTAGTTGGTAATGTGATCAATAATTGCGACTGAGTATGAGCTGTTTGAGGAACGTTTTCTCATCACATGTAACCTGAAATGCAGATGAGTTGAAATGAATCAACATAGAGAAGGGCTACAAGCGAGAACCTACACTGTTATTTTAGGAAATCTTTTTTTTTTTTTTTGTCTTACTCTGATGCCATCACAAACGAATTATTTAACACAGTGTCTATTGATGTTGTTGGCTATTGTCTACATACAGTTTAACTTGTGTTAAGAGGCCAGCCTATGGGACAGAGTAAATTGGCTGTTTAACACAGGTTGGCTGCTTAACACAAATTGATTTACACTATAAATCTAACAATGGGACTTTTTGTAGTGGCTGTTTAAGACAGGTTGGCTGCTTAAAAGGGTGGCTGCTTACCACAAGTTAGACTGTAATAACAATAATGTTATTGTTCCCATTTGAAATAGGCAGCATCATGAATATATATCTTATATGGTTGGGAAAAAAGAAAGATATGTTATGTCAGGAATTTTATCTATTTTCTTGTAATGTTTTGATAAAGAATTCTGAAAATTGGTTGTTATTTATATACATCCTAGGTAGTCTCATAGTCTGTATGACACACATTTAAGGGTTTGATGCAGGACTACAGTTATCACTTCACTTGTCAAGGACATCCTATTATCTTGCATCAAAACCTGGGTACCGTTTTACTAAACGGTTTACGCTTAAGATTTGCGCAAGTCTAAAACAACAATTCCTCTTATTTCAATATCGGGCGAAGCAATATTGCAAAGTAACACATCATTGGAATCGTCTCTCTGAGACGCTTCCAATGACGTGCCACATTGCAATATTGTACTTTCATTGAAGATACTATCCATGTGTATCAGTTATGACTTATGCAAAAAAAATTCTTAAGTTGTTTAGTAAAACGGTACCCTGGTCTCCTAGCTAACTTGGAGATTGCTGATAATAGACAGTTAAGTTAGGGGTCTTCTTACTTCAACCATAGGCATAGAAATGTTAATAGAAATAGCTCACTTGATGTGAAAGTCTGTTAATACCGAAAAGGGTCAAACCTTGATAGACAAGAAATTGGACTCACACAGTCATGCTGACAAAATATTTAATTAGAACCATGTACTTGTCAAATGAAAAGGCATTTAAAAAAGAGTTCATTGATTATTTCTTCCCCTATTAAACCATCTTTTCTGGTCATTCATAAATGCTTGTCTGGAATTAGAGTGAGCTGTTTTTAACTGATTCTGCTGTATTAATTGCTTTGCAGTGAATGATAACAAAATCAATAATTAATAAGGGTTTGATGCAAGACTGCAGTAACATTAATAGTAATATTATGTTATATGGATTTTTCTTAAATGGTAATATTTATTGCAAACAAATAGGAAATGGAATTTGACTTCAATATTCCTTTTTATTACATATGTCTCATTAGTGATACGATCCCTGATATTTAACCGTTTTGTCATGAATTCTTAATTTCTTACGTAGTTTAAGCTTGTGCTGACCAGTTTGAATTTGCTTTAGCTAATAAGTTTGTCATTAATCCCAACTCTGTTTGGTTTGAACAAACATTTAGAATAATTAAGTCAGAATAAGACATCGAAAATCTTTTCAAATGTTTCTTGCTGTAACTGTGTTGCAAGCCATCTGTATCATTGAGAGGTTTAACAACTGAAATAGTACATACCAGAACTCATCTAAATATCAGCAAATATTTATTTAGTACCAAAACAGTACAGTGATGTCTCGTTAATCCGAACACTTTCGTTTCCAACAAAATGTCCAGATGACCGAATGATCCAGACTAATGAAGCAGAGCATGTTCTTACACACATTAAGACATAAACAGTCTGTATGCACGTGTATACTTATAACCCTTTGGCAAACACCAAATTGTCGACCATCCCAAATTGAAAGAGTTTGCAGACGACATTTCAAAACATGATGAAATTCAAAAATTATCTTCTGATATGGCAGAAAACATTGTGGGAAAAGGAGAAATTGCTCGTCACAAGCAATTTCTCCTTTACCCACAATGTTTTCAAAAGTCGTCTGCAACAAATTGGTAAAATAATTCCATTCCCTTACAATTTCGTTCGGATTGTGAGACATCCGGATAATCGGGGTCCAGATAAACGAGGCTTCACTGTATTTGTATTGTATGACTATTTTGAAAAAAATTAAAAACACACATTTTTTAAGTCCTTTAAAATGTTTTTTTTTTTTAATTTGAGAAGATATCTTTAATGACAGCTTAAGAGAAATCTTGTTTTATACAAAATTGTCTTATTAATTCAATCTAAAGCTTCAAGTGAATAAGAAACAGTCTTTTGATTTTGACACTAAAAAAAGGGGTCTTTTTTGTTAATTGATTGGTTGAAAGTGTTCTACTAGTCTTTGACTATTAGAGAAACTATTTACAATAAATCTAAGCTTTTTGCTTATTCAAACTGCAACATAAACCCCTCCTCAACAAGGTTTTGATAAATGTTTCTGAGAAATTCATTACCTTTAAATCTTAACCAAACACCAAACCTTTGACTGTCCCAAATTGAAAGAGTTTGCAGATGACATTGGAAAATGTTTTGAAATTGAAAAATTATCATCTGATAGGACAGAAAACATTGTGGGAAAAGGAGAACTTGCACATTTAGAGCAATTTTCCCTTTTCCCACAATTTTTTCCAGAGTCGTCTGCAACAAATGGGTCAAATATCATAATTGTTTGGTAAAGGGTTAAAGCAAATTGTCAAGGGTTCAATGTAAGACTGTAGTAAATGCTTACTCTAGTCCGGCATTGAAACGTCAATATATCTAAGGTTATTGCTCTTTCAGGCATTTAGGACAACAACCGCGGTACCATCCTCTAAAACACGGCTTTGATGAGTGGTTTGGGGCACCCAATTGTCACTTCGGGCCGTATGATAACAAGCGCACACCCAATATACCTGTCTATAGAAACAAGGAAATGGTCGGCAGGTCAGATTCCATTCTAATCCAAATTCGTATTACGCCCAAACTTGTGTGAAACCGTCTCCCCTCAAACAATGCTTGAACATTGTTAAATCTTAGTCTTTTATCATGTTTTTGAAGTTGCGGATCACATTGAAATATATCCACCAGCCCTTCAACTTGGTGCTTTTCCAAGCATTCAAGAAGCTTGGACTGAGTCTTTTTAAAGAACATATATTAAAATTTGATTTGCTAATTGGACTCAACTGATAGTTTAACATAATTATATGCAATAAAGATTTGTTTCTTTTGTATTATTGACAAGAGAACTTTGTTTACAATATAATTTCTGTTTTCTGTTTTGTATCTTTTGTAAAGACAGAAAATTTTACAGAAGACAAATGTCACAGCTTTTAGTACATCTTGCATCCTCTATTTTGATGTTAGTTGTCCCAACTCATTCTTAGATAGGGAATTTGGTGACTTGTCTAAACTGAAAGCAAGAGCAGAAGACAATTATTGTTAAGATCAAAGAAAGCATTTCCTTTTCGATACATTATTTACATTTATATCATATACGTGTATTCAAAGGAATATATTCTAAAACATATACCATCATAATGGTTATACGAACAAGTTTTCATACATTGTGTTGTAAGTGTCCCAGAGGGCCTCATGGGAGGAAAGCAACATTTTAATGTAATGGCTAAATGAGTTGAACTCTCTTTTAAGAAGTATATTGTAATTATAAAACTCACTGCAGCGGTGAAATCATTGTCAAAAGAGGAGGAGTAGGTTATCCCAAGAAACAATATTGTATACATGGTCCTTTGTTAGAGCTGTAAAGAAAAGAATATCCAGCAATTGTTACTAAATCTTTCCCTGCTTTACAACTGTCATTTGTTGGTACTTTCAATTTGGACCAATTTCAAGAGATTATAAATTTTTTCACAATTCACTATAACGTTTATACAAGTACCATAGGCTGATGCTAGCAATAAGATATTTACCGTCTGTTGTGATTTTTTTCCTATTTAAATTACAGATATTACCAAGAATACCAGATTGATAGACAAACGGGAGAATCCAACTTGACTCAACTCTACACTGAGGTATGAAATATTACCCTTGACCTTTTCAAGTTATGTCTCTTTTGAGACAACATCTTATGAAAATTTAAATCTAGCACCACTGAGTTTTGAAGTCATGAAAAGAGGAGGCTTATGATTTCAAGTTCATGTATCTACCCTCTAGGCCATCGAGGCCTGTTCCGCTGTCATCACCTTAAACTGAACTGTTGATGCGAACACCTGGAAAACAACTTATTTTTATGGATTCTCTAACAACATAATTATTGATTGAACAAATGCATGAAAGTTTTCCTAAACTGTACATCTTATGAATGTCTCTGTCGACTTGTTGAACATATTCATGTTTTTCTACAGTTCAACAAAGTTGAATATCATTATAAGTGCTCAACTTTAGTGAGGGACTTACTATAACCTCTGAATCCTAAATTCCTATGTTCTTTAACTTTCAGGAAGCGTTAGATTTTATAGAAAAGCAGAGCAGGAGCGGTCAGCCATTTTTCCTGTACTGGGCAGTTGATGCCACTCATGGTCCCGTTTATGCATCCACAGACTTTCTCGGAAAAAGCCAAAGAGGCCTGTAAGCTTAAATGTTTTTTTTTTATTCATATGTCACAATTACCCTTCACTTAGCCCGGTACCAAATGGCAACTTTTCAACTGTCCCAAATTGAAAGAGTTTGCATAGGACATTTCAAGATGTGATGAAATTGTAAAACAATCTTCTGATAGGGCAGAGAACATTGCATGAAAAGAAAAAAATTGCTCGTACAGAGCAATTTTTCCTTTTCCCACAATGTTTTCCAGAGTTGTCTGCTACAAACTGGTCAAATGTTGTAATTAATTTGGTATTGGGTTCTTTAAAAAAAGGATCAAAGCATAGTGACTAGAGGAGAAAATCTTCAACATTAGCAATTAGCTTTTCAAAGGATCAGTGCAAGTGAAACATGAAGCACTTAACTAAGCATTGCGCTTAACCCTAGTTTTGTTTATGATTTTGATGATTATGATAGATAGATAGTTTTCAAAAAAAAAATAAGTGCTAGAACGGGCATTTTCTGCAGATGACAATTCTTAAAGTGTGAAAAGGGACTTTAGTGTGATGTTTGGTACAAAAAAAGAACCAAAAAAGTGGACTTCAAAACAACCCTGTAGTAATCTGTTACCTGAAAAGGAATTGTGTTGCTCTTTGTTTTTTTTTTAAGATCAATATGTTAAGTAAGATTACTTTACTTTGTGATGATAGGTAGAGACTATTGTGACAAAAGAATGTTTCCCTTTTTTGTCACAATGTTTTCTAAAATCTGTTACACCACATATTTCTTAAGATGCTTACATATGTTAAAGAGAAAAGTTTGGTTGGCCGATTCTGATAGATTTCGCGTGATCTTTGACCTTTCATATACCAGATACGGGGATGCTGTCCTGGAACTGGATTCAGGAGTGGGTAGAATTCTTCAGAAGCTGGTTGAAACCAACATCCATAACAATACATTTGTTTTCTTCTCCTCTGACAATGGTGCAGCCCTTGTAGACAAGGAGAGAGGTATACCACATTTTTTTGTTGTCCTTATTGATTGATTAATTAACACATTTCCACCTACCGCCACATTTTTGCGTCTTACAGCAGGCGACTTTCAAAAAGCATTGAAGCAAAAGGAGAAATTGCTTGTCACAAAAGTGAAAGATTTGCCAGATGATTACAAAGCTTTCTTAAAATCGTCTGCTTCAATTAAAAAAAATGACATCTGTAGTTGGTAAAGAGTTAAAGAATTTAAAGCTGCTTGTTCACAAATGTAAGGAAATTTGGGATTAAAAACCTCAATTCTTTGGTAACTGTGCAATAGCTGCAATGTCGTATAGTATGCAATGGAGAAAAGAGACTGGAAGCAAAATAAGTTTATTCTTAAGAGCCGTTATACAGTGAATTGATGTTTATTTGCAAAGGTTTATAAATCAACCACATATAGATTGTACTTATTTAGATATATTTACATTTCTTGAAATAGATCTGTTTTCAAAAGCTACTTTTGATTGTTTATCAAACAATGATACAAAAACTGTATTGTTTCAATGACATTGTATGTTGACGTTCTAATTATCTCATAGTGTGAACAAATACCTTAAAGCCCTCACTCTAAATGGACTTTTATTGACATACTATATTATAGGTTAATGCAATAACAATGTAATATGTTCCCTCAAACGTTTGCAGAACAGCCAATTGATATTAACAATAGATGGTAGTATGAAGGATGAGGAATTATACTTGTAGTAATTATTATTTTCTTTTGTAAAGGAGGCAGTAATGGCCCGTTTTTGTGTGGGAAACAGACGACATTTGAAGGGGGAATGAGAGAACCTTCCATAGCCTGGTGGCCAACTAAGATAGGAGGAGGACAGGTGACTATTGTTTGTTTGTTAGGGTTTTAAATTGCGACAACAATATATATGTTTTATTGTAATGCCTGGCTCATGAATGATAGAGGGAGACCCCAAGTTTATAGGCTGATAAAAGGCAGGTCAAGGTGGATTTTAGAACCAGGGGTGTCCCATATGAAAACTGGTAGACTCCATCTAATAAAATTCAAATTTACTTCTACCATGATTTGATTCCACAGGGAAAGGGGCCATGATTTTAACTTGTCTTCTCTTACCATAAGAATATAGAGGCCCCTTGCTTGACCGTTTCTTTCATGTTTACTGTTCTAACACTCATTCAACAGCACATTGAATTGGTAACTAATGCGCTGATAGGAGAAATTGCTCAAAGTGAGAATTCTTTCCTTTTTACTTTTATCACATTGTTTTTTTCCACTATCCCAATGAAATTGCTATTCTTTATACCATATAAATATTACTTTGACATTTGACCAGTGACAAATTCTGAATGTGTGAAAAGATTATGACAGGCTTCTTAATATTTTTTTGTATAATGATTAAAATGTTTCTAATAGGAATCAACAATCAAGGATTTGAAAAAAAAGGGGTTTTCAAAGGAAATACCCCTCTTATTTGAAGCATTAATTATGGGTTCATGTCTTTATTTCAAGTTGTCTATCGGCACAGGCTTTCTTTAGGTAAACTAATATTGTATTCAAAATTTGCAATTGTGTTAGATTTCTTTATCCTACAACTATCTAATCACTACAGTCCCAATAGGAAAAGTCATGAATAGTTTTCGTATCATATTTCATAAACCTTCAAGTCTTCTTCACACTCTCAGTGATCAGCCTGCTTATCTTTATTTCACCTTTGTTTATTGTTTTAAATTATGTTACTCCTGGTACTTTGATTCAGGTTTCCCACCAAATTGGTTCCCTGATGGACTTGTTTACTACAATGACTGTATTGGCGGGCCAGAAAACACCCTCTGACAGAGTTGTAGATGGAATAGACCTGTCTAATACTTTATTTAACAACGAAATTGATGAAAGGTCAGTTAGTGGATAAGTATTAAAAAATCTCTTATCTGCCCAAATTCTATGTTCTTGATAGTCATTAGATTTGTTTTAAGGATGGTTCTAAGGACTACCAACGCCTTGGGGGGTCCTGTTAGGCCAGGCGGTTATGGTGGTAGCTTAGAACTTGGCGGTCCCAGGTTTGCGCCCAACCAACACCTCTGGTTTTGGTGTTACCTTTGGCAAGTCACTTTAGAGCCCTAGCCTAGTACCGGTGGATCCAGGAAAGCCATTTTAATATCATGTTAAACACCATTCAAACAATACACCTTAGGATTTTGTATTTGAACAGCTCAATGTGTTACTTTTTATCAAATAGCAAATAGAATGTGTTGTAAGTTCATTTTTATTCTGATTTAGTTTCATGTAAGAATAATTCGTATTTTCATTAATGTACAGAGCTCACTCTTTGTAGTACATGTTCCCTGGATGACAGGTGACAGTTAAAGGCCATCAGGAATTGACCCTTCCACTGATTCTGATTGACAGGACCTATGAAAACGCAATGTAATTTTGTGTAGGCGTCAACTACGCTAGTCACGCTTGTAGACATTAATTGCACCTGTGGTAGCCAGTCCTTAGTCCCCAACACTAAGCATCAAGCCAATTCAAATCAGTATGAATTAAATGAAACCAGTTTCACCCTATGGGAATTTTCATGCTGATCCTGATAAAATTAACACATTTGATAAGTTTTGTTCTGGCTTGCTCATGATAGTTATGCTTGTTTGAATTTCACTTTATATTCAGAGCCATGTTTTATTACCGTGGTAATGAGTTGATGGCAGTCAGATTGGGTGAATACAAGGCCCACTTCTGGACATGGACCAACTCATGGGCAGAATTTAACAAGGTACATGATTAAGCTGTTGAATCAAGCTGATTGCTCTGACTTAATTTAAAAAAAGATGGTAAATTGCTTATGTTGGACATATTCTTTTATACTTTAATGATTCAAATATTTTTTAACAAATCATGCATTTTTGATTGAATATTTTTAATTTTTTATACATTGTCCACTGCAAACTATTAGAAAAAGGGGAAGTGTTATCTCTCTACCAAACATTGAATTTACCAAACATGCAGAGGTTTAATGGAAGACGTTATGAAATTAAAAGAAATTGCCCCTAAACATATTTTTCCAGTTTTTGTAAAGAACTGTATAATCTATTGCTTGTGATCAAGTTACCCATTTCATGCAAAAGTTTTCTTAGCTTTTCATGTGAGTTTAAATGGATATTTTTTGGTTACTTAAATTATGACTTTCCTAAATGATGTTTGCTGAAAATTATCCGTCACCAATGTGTGGTTGGTTAGAGATACAAAATATCGTTATATATTTTTCTTCATTTACATAGGGTATTGATTTCTGTCCAGGGGAGATAATCCCGAATGTCACTACACACAAACAGACCAATCATACATCACAACCTCTTTTATATCACCTTGGACGGGATCCTGGAGAAAAGTACTTCATCAGGTAAGAATATTGGTGCAACATTATCAACCTTTTAGTCCATAAATACTCCTTAACCCTTTACCAAATGCCAAATTTTCAACTGTCAAATTGAAAGAGTTTGCCGACAACATTTCTAAATGTGATGAAACTGAAAAATAATCTTTTGATAGGGCAGAAAACATTGCGGGAAAAGGAGTAATTGCTTATTATGAGCAATTTCTCATTTCCCCCCCCCCCCCAATTTTTTCCGGAGTCGACTGCAACAAACTTATCAAATGTTGTTATTGTTTGGTAATGGGTCAAGTCCATTCCCCCATAAGGTAAATAGCTTTGTAAGCCAGATGTGTGCCTCTTTATCCATATGATTTGATAACTATCAAAGTTCATTATAACAAACCATAATAACTGACTTGATTGGATCAAGGTAAGGAATATCTAGATGAGTATATCACAACTTTTTTTTCCATAATTATTCTTTCAGAGAAGACTATTGATTTTAATGAAAGGTAGTCTTGTGACTGACTTATGCAATGCTGATTGTTTTAAGGCTTGACCAGCCCCAATGGGAGTTTAAGTTTGGGGTCCTCCTCCATCATGAAGAGTCAGGCATCACAACATATTTTAAATAGTGTTGATGCTATGTAGAGCCCCATATAATTGAATTCAAAGACAACTCACAAGGATCTCGAAGCAACTAGATGATTACTATAAGTGTGTTTTAATTCTTCACAGCAAACACTCTCTCTCTTATGTGATAACGGCAGGAGAGGTTGTGATGGATTTGAAAGATACTATTCTGGATGGGATAGAAAATGTTTGAAAGGAAGGTGAATTATTCTATTATTATTGGTTTTTCAGTAAGGAATATGACACTCAATAGGCACTAATGCCATTATAAATATTTGACTTAATTTTTTCACACTTCTTTACAGGCCCAACAGTAAAGAGTATACCGCTAATTTAGCTAAAATTTTACAAGTGGTAGAAGAACACAGAAGGGACCTAAAGCCTGGAAAACCTCAGCTAAATTATTGTGATAACTCTGTGATGGTAAGGAAAACTGATACTTTATATACATATTGGTCTTATATTGGAGTTTGTGGTAGGTCTACATTGAAAGCAACATTCGACAGTAATTATGAAGTATGAAGTATAAGATTGTAATTTTGATAACACTACATCTTTGTTAGATGCCTTCATGGCAAAATGGTTTATTTGTCTCTTTTTTCAAGCTTTACATTATCTACATGTGGGAGAGAGTCTGTAACATAGAAGGGGTTGGTAAGAAGATACCAAACACTTATATAGGTGCACTGACAGCTTTGATATAACTGAAATACTGTCCAAACTAGTGTAAATCTCTTGTTGAATCCACTTTTTTGTCGTTTGATTAATAATATCCATAGATTCAAGGGTCTTCTGCTTTCAATGAATGAAAACAACAATTTATTTAATCCTTAGTTTTAAAAGCTACTGATGAATTTAGACATTAAAATGTTTTGAAAGGTTTCTTTGAAAATCATTGCAATCAAGTAGTATAAGTTTGATGGTAAAGAATAAATTCTGTGTGACCGTGTGTTTAAGGTGGGGGACTAAAAACTCGGGGTCCCAGGTTTGAGCCCCACTGACACCTCTGGTTTTGTGAGAGTGACATTTGGCAAGTCACTTCAGAGCCCTAGTCTAGTATGGTGGATCCAGGAAACTGTAACAGGTACATTAGTAAGTGCTCTGATCGTTTAATATATGACTTAATACTGTTGAAAGCTGAGTAAAACCACAAGTCCAACCAACTAGCTATTAACACATTACCACCTAACACCTCACTTTTTTGTCTTGAAGCAGATGACTTTCAAACAGAATTGTGGCAAAGGAGAAATTGCTTGTCACAAGCAATTTCTCCTTTTGGCACAATTCTTTTTCAGTATATTCATATATCACAAGAGCAAAACTGAAAAAAAATTCACATGTTTACAAAGATTTTCAAAAGTCGTCTGCTTCAAGGAAAAAAGTATTGTCTGCAGGTGGTAAAAAGTTAATGAATTAATTCGTTTTTCTTTCAGAATTGGGCTCCACCGGGGTGTGAGAAGTTAAACCAGTGTTTTAAGGCTCCAAAGTCCAACCCACAGAAATGTGTCTGGCCACACTAGTGAGAGTGAACATCAGATCGACCATAGTCTGGTTAAATGTGCCTTTACCATATTTATTGCACAAACCATTTACAGGAGAGATATCCGTAAAGTACTGTTGGCAAAAAGGCGAAGCGAATCGACTCATCAAGACATCAATTTCAATGTTTATTGATCAATTATGTGATGTTGTTATGTGTTTTTGGTTTCTTATTTTATATATTTTGGTGTGAGAATTGTCTGATAAAATGTACTTAGGATGGGAAAAGGCCAGTCCTAGTCATGGCTTACCCCATATCAATGTATACACAATTATACTGCATTGACAAAAAAATATTTTTGTCAATATCTGATCATTGGAGAGTTGAATGTCATTAGTTATACTCAAAATAGCAATCTACCAGGATAGTTTCATTGTGGAACAGTAAACTGGTGCTTTGAGAGAAAAATTCGCAGATATCATTGTTGAGCAATATGTGACTTAAACTGTTTCAAAACTTCATTGTAGTCATAGTCATTCTTTGTCATTTTAAATTTAGTTTTAAAGATGTTATTGTTAGTAAATTTGATTTTGGGTATAACTGATTTTTTTTTGTCTTATGTTTTTCTCAATTAAGGAAATCTTGAGTATAGAATATGAATGAGCTAAACATGACTCATGTTTGTCTGGTAAATATCACATTGTTAAACTATCCCAAACCTTAGTGATAGTAAACAAATAGAAAAGACCATAGTGATAGTAAACAAATAGAAAAGTGATACATGTACTATGTAGCTTTAAAAGATATTTTTATTTGGATAAATAATAAGACCTCATCTTTGCAGTATGTGCTTTTAAATCTGTAGCAGTCATATGATATATATTTTGGAGAAACAACAGAAGTTTTCTTTTTTATCATTATCGGTCAATGTCTGTTTCATGATAAAGAATTTTGTCAATGTCTCAACCCTAGGTTAACATGATTATGTACACATATTTTCTTCAAGGTCCCGCATGTCCCAATGATTAAGGTGGTGGACTTAGAACTCCGGTTTCACAGGGTATTTATGTACTAAATTGTCTGTAAGTAATCTCTACGTAAGATTGATGAAATGACATCATGTCGATTTGTCACACTCCATCTAAAAGAATCTTATTATTATATTTACTTTGAAATTATTCAGATTTGAAAAATAAATGTCCATTCATTTACCATATTTTATATCTCAATGAAGGAAAACCAAAGCACATTTTGAGAAAAAGAACACTGTGACAAACAGAAAAAATGCTCTTGATAAATCATATTTGCTTGGGTCTAAGTGAGAACAAAGTAACCCTTAGAATGCTCGGCAATTTTTAAAAATAGATTTTTATGTCGTCTGCTTTCAAAAATCCTAAATATCTGCTTAACTTTGATGAGGAAAGATACTCAGAGCATAGTAGCAAACAGGTTTGATCACAGGCCAGCTGCCAATTCACTTGGCGGTTAGCCCGGATCCAAATCGTTTGCATAAGCATGACGTCAGTTCAAGCACTATATGGGTTAAATCTGCTTTTGCATGTGGCTTTATTATTTACTGTTTGTTTTGTCCCAGTACTTGTTGGTTTTAAGAATCTCATTAAATATTTTTTTGTATCAATTAAGGTTTCATTGTCTTTTTTATACATGGCATCTTTTATATCATGCAACATATTTGATATCATGTTTTGATAAATGTTCTAACATTTCTCATTGACTTCCATCACATTTCATTAGACTAAAATGTATTTATATGGGCCACGTCACGGAAAAAGGGGCACTCGGACATAGCAAACAGTGTAGCCCAAGACCAGCCGCCACGTCAGTTCGGCTGGTCTGGGGCTAAACATTGTGATCTTAGAGGACATCAAGTTCTACCTTTAAATAAATACAAATGATAACTGTCGTGACTAGATGCTGGAATAATAGCGCTAAGAAAAAGCTGAGTCAGCGGTTTTTATTTATGTCCGAGTGCCCCTTTTCACGTGACGCGGCCCATATGAAAGTATCAAGTATGTTCCATAAGCATGCTTTTAAGTGTAAAATAATGTCAGACGAAATTCCTTGTCGCTTTTTCCAGTTTCAGGTATGTTTATAAGAGCCATCATTTATAGTATTATTTGTGCTTTAGACTTGTAGTTTCCTAACCCGTCCTAACTGTACATGAACTCACTCATAAAAAAATTCCTCAGGGAATCCGAAAGAAAACATATATAATAATAAGGAAAATTTTGTAACAAGCAACTTGCTCTTTTGTCACAGAAGTTGTGATATACTTTTAAAATGAAAATTAAGCGTTCAATGCAATACTATAGCAAGTGTTACATGTTTATGAAGCACTTACTATAGTTTTGCATGGAACCCTCGAAATGCTAGTTATTTATTACTATCATAGTCATTTGTAGTTACTTTCAATTCGGACCAGGCACCAAGTGCCATAGAAAGAAGTGCGGGTAAGCTTTCTGTAAAGTAGGAAAGTATTTTCAATGTAGTGTCCTTTGACACAGAACTATTGCCAGTAAGTTATAGATTAGTCAGAAAGCATGAATAGGTGAAATGTGTCCAGTGAAATTGACCTAACAAGGCTGCTGGTTGAGCTTTTGACAAACATGTATGTTTACAATATTGAGATTTAACCCTTTACCAAACACCAATTTTTTGACTGTCCCAACTTGAAAAAGTTTGCAGACAACATTTCAAAATGTCATGAAATTGTGAAAAATAATCTTTTAATAGGGCAGTAAAACATTGTGGGAAAAGGAGAAATTGCTCTTTAAGAGCAATTTCTCTTTTTCCCACAATGTTTTCTAGTGTTGTCTGCAACAAACTGGTCAGATGCCGTTAGTGTTTGGTAATGGTGTAGGCCTACTACAATTATTTGGTTCTCAGTTTAAAAATAGATGTCCATATTTTAGAGGTGATTTCTAAGCAGGTTTAAATTGAGTGTAGTTAGTTACTCAGGTTTGTTATTTGCATTTTGTTCTAAGACCATGTATTGTATTTTAAAAGAAAATGGGAATGTTAAAAATAAAGGGATATGGTTTTATGATTTATTAAAAAGGTGTAAGGAGAACAGGTAGCAATAAATGTAGATTCTGAACTTTTGTTTATTTTATATTTTCCCCTTGTTCTGAAAATTTGATTTGATCTCTTGATCTTTACATGACCATGGAAATAATAGTATTTCATTCCAATATTGCTTTTTGAGGTTTGTGCAAAGTTAAATTTTTGAGATCTCCAGCACCCTTCCTAAAGCAATGTATTATGTACACCATTCCAAAGATTAAGCTTAGTCGTTTCAAAATGATTTATGCAGTTGAGAAATCATCATTCTTATTTCTTGGCTTATACCAAGGAGATCTCACATATTGAAAACTCTTGTTATTACAAAGTATAGAATCAAAATAGATTTTTGTCTCCTTTGCTTTCCAAAACTTTAAATATCTGCTTACTTTTGATGAGGAAAGATGCTCAGATGAGCAAACAGGTTAGATAAAAAACCAGCTGGAGTGGATCTAACCTCTTTGCATAAGCATTAAGTTTTTTTCTAATTTTTTATTTATTAATTTCCACTTTATCAGTGATTTGAACAACATGATTATACAATAGTGTAACAAACTGAGCAAATGAACCTCTCAGAGACACAAACACATCCGATCAGTGAAAAACACTGTCGTTCAGTGAGCAGTTGTGTTGCCTATATATATACCTGCATGTTCTCTCAAACAATGCATTAGGCTCCTAATTTGCATAAATGTTCATCGAACGTTACATAACTCCCACTTCCGAGAAGACTCGTCCCGAGTCTTTACCATTGGGAAACACATGGGGAAGGCAACTCTGATAGAAGGAGAAGTCTTAATCCCATCGCTGCCACCGATGTAACGAAGCAAGCAAATGAATCTCTCAAGACATTAACACATCAGATCAGTGAAAAACACTTGTACACTGAGCGGTTGTGTTGTCTTTATGTATACCAGCGTGTTCTCTCAAACAATGCATTAGGTTCCTAATTTGCATAAACGTTCATCGAACGTTACAATAGTACAATTTGCACATACAAACATTTGTGATAAAGTAAATATAATTTACAGAGTCATTCTCGCTCGGCATGACATAGTTATACACTGTATATACAGCTATGCACGCTGAGGGTAAATGTTCAATATGTCATACTTTCGACAGAATCATATTCGAATTGAGTAGTAACTGGAGTTCAAACGCAAGTACCCTTTTAAACGTTAGTGATGGAGCAAATGTTATTTACAGAACCATTTACGCTCAGCATAGCATAGTTATATATATACACACAACTATGCATACTGAGGATGAATGTTCAATACGTCATACTTTCGTGAAAATGTATAATAGCATCATATTCAAACTGCGTATTAATCATCTAGAATTCAAACACAAGCACCCTATTAATGTAATGCATACTAAGCTTCGTATAAAGGATTTATTCATTATTATCTAAACCAAATACAGCAGGCAAATCAGTATCTAATAAACTTCATTACAAACTCTTCATTTCGATCATAAAACCTGGTTAAAAAAGATGACATGTTTTCTGATTTTTTCGTTTGAATATTTTTCATCAAAAGGTTGCGTTCTGGAGAATAGAAATTGCACTCCGATATCAAATGTCCTTTTATAACAGTGTAGTTAGCCTGGCAGTGTATGTACAGGCTTGATTTCCTCCTTATGTATTTTGGACTGGCTAAAATGTCCACAGAACTGATTGCATTGGCTATTTCTTGTTTTGTTTTGGCGTTCTTCCACAGCAGTAATGGTCTCAATGTTCTGTGTGTATTTCTAAAACTGTCAAAATCACAGTCTCTTAGAATTATTTTATCCCGTGATAGAGCATACGTATGTGTTACGGATCTTGAAATGATTTTCTTCCACTGTTGCTTTCCTGCAAACACTGAGTCACTAACTTACTTAGTAAGATAGTGAAACAGGTTGTGCTTTTGTAGAATCCGGAAAATTTTGGGGAGAAATCCTTATTGGTCTTTGCACTGTTTTGAAATGAATAGATGAAGTCTGAAAGTAAACAACTCTTTGGGAAGATTCTCCAATGGCATGGAACACAGAGTTTGGAGGAAAGACAGTTTCCGCTTGTCTAAATCCGCTTCCAGTGGAAGCCAACCCAATAATCCCAATGTCATGTCGGTCCTAGTTCCTGTTGGCTAACATTGACACTTTTTCGCACAAAGCCGCCACAGCTTTTCAATTCCAAGCAGCTCTACGGCAGAAATGCTGTGCCATAACTCACAACCATAGAGTGCGGACGAAATTGCAATGGATTTGCATAGGGAGCTTTTCACTATTGGGTTAATGCTTTCTTGTTCACTTCCTAGAGCTAGAATAGAGTAAAGAGATGATTGGCCCTTTCGACAGCGGGTTTTGATTGTACTCGAGCTTGTGAGGGATTTATTCAATGCAATACTGTACCAACATGAGTTACTTCCTTGCATTTTTCAATTTCAGAGTCACCAAATTTGACACTTGTAGCCGATTTATTGTCTTTGCCGAAGATAATGAATTTGCACTTGTCTTCGTTAAAACTATAGCCCCAGTGATTTGCGTAATGGTTCGTGACATCTAACTGGCATTCTAGAGCGGAGAGGGATGTGGTTCGTGACATCTAACTGACATTCTAGAGCGGAGAGGGATGTGGTTCGTGACATCTAACTGGCATTCTAGAGTGGAGAGGGATGTGGTTCGTGACATCTAACTGGCATTCTAGAGCGGAGAGGGATGTGGTTCATGACATCTAACTGGCATTCTAGAGCGGAGAGGGATGTGGTTCGTGACATCTGACTAGCATTCTAGAGCGGAGAGGGATGTGGTTTGTGACATCTAACTGGCATTCTAGAGCGGAGAGGGATGTGGTGACATCTAACTGGCATTCTAGAGTGGAGAGGGATGTGGTTCGTGACATCTAACTGGCATTCTAGAGCGGAGAGGGATGAACAGAGTAGTACACAAGGATACTCTTTTGATATTTACTTTGATGATGTCTTAACAATATAATTTGTCATCAACAATTCATTGTGAATTGGGGACTTTTGAGCAACTTGGTACAAAATCCAAATTGGCAATCAAAAGCCAAACTTGGGATAAATAACAACAAATCATAAGTCTTAGATAAATTTTATTATGTGAAAATTAAAGCAAATCAATAAACTATAAGCAATTCAATTACAAAAATAGCTAAGTAAGATTACAAAATAAACCTTCTGCCTACTTCATTGACGTTTGTCAACCTTTCTCAATTAAACGAGTATATCAATTACATTATATATATGTATGGGTTTAACATCACATCAACATTATTTCTGTTATGTAGTGATGCCCCACTCTTAATGATGGAGGAAGAACCCATACTCAACTGCCCACAAGGGCTGGTCAAGGCGGGTAGAACCATCGGCATTCCGTAAGTCAGTCGGGAGACTGCCTCTCATGAAAATCCATATCCTCTCAGGATTTGAACCCACGCGGAGAGGGGCCATGTGATTTCAAGTTCTGTACTCTAACCACTAGGCCACGGAGGCCCCATCAATTACATTACATCAACAGTTATTCAGTTATATCGCAAAGCTTGGATAATCATCAATGGGCAATAATCCAAAGTTTAACTATCCATTAGGGCTTGTCAAGCATTGTAAGCGAGATGGGAGACTTTTCTCGTGGACAATTGAATTTCATTTAACCCTTTCCCAAACACAAAATTTTCGGCTGTCCCAAATTGAAAGAGTTTGCAGACAACATTTCAAAATGGGATGAAATTGGAAAGGGATCTTCTAATAGAGTAGAAAACATTGTCGGAAAAGGAGAAATTGCTCATCATGAGCAATTTCTCCTTTTCCCACAGCGTTTTCATTTCAAAAGTCATCTGCAACAAAGTGGTCAAAAGTCGTTATTGTTTGGTAATGGGACTTATATCAATTACTCTCGATTATGCATCCTAAATAATTAACAAGTACTACTGCCAAATGTGGGTAAATGATAGTCTACAAAGTGAAGCACGCTTCTCAAGGGATTCAAACACATATCCCTTATGTCCAAAGGCTGCCACCTACTACTTGAACACTATACTAAATTTAACCCTTTACCAAACAATAACGACATTTGACCAGTTTGTTGAGACAACTTTGGAGAATATTGTGGTAAAAGGAGAAATTGCTCTTAACGAGCAAGTTCTCCTTTTCCCAAAATGTTTTCCACCCTATCAGGAGACTAGTTTTCAATTTCATCCCATTTTGAAATGTCGTCTGTAAACTCCTTCAATTTGGGACAGTCGAAAGCTTTGCGTTTGGTAAAGGGTTAATTAATTTCTTCTGTGAAAGGTAAATTCTTAAGCATAGAATTACCTTTGAAATTATTGTGATAAAACGAGACTTTGCTAAAAAGAGCAGTTCTCTTTTTGTCACAATGATTAAATCTTTCAAATGACATTTAAACCAATTCCATTAAATATACAAATTTGAAAACTTATGCAGTGGACGCCTTTATATGAAACCATTGTAACAAAAGGAGAAATTGCTCAATATGAGCAATTACTCCTTTTGTCACAATGGTTTCTCAACCACGTCTAAAAGCACATTCTATTTTTAATACAACTTTCTGCATGTTGTTTTTAGATTAGCTTAATAAAAAAATTGCATCAGAGTGTAATATCAAGTGATCAAATATGTCAACTGATCAAATGTCTTCACTCTTAATAAAGCAGGAAAGCACCAGAAAACTCTCTATCTCTATATCTAAAAGTTAGAGCTAGGATGATTTCAACTTCTGGACATCTCTTTCTTTCTTACACTTTAACACTATGGAGTCAAAACTAGCCAGGTAAAATAATCCTATCACTCGCATTATACCCATCAGTAGAAACTGAAAAAGAAAGATGTACATTTTCAATACATGTTGTACTATGCTATGATTTTACATTCCATCAGCATTCTTCCAGTTATATTCTAACGTCCAATTCGTCATTGATTGAGGAGAGACACCAAGCCTAAATTCCAATAAGGTATGAGTCAAGTTTGATTGAACTATTTGCATTTCATTAAAACTGTAAGAAAACATCTTTCTTATCTGACATCTTCTCAAATTTGAAAGCATGTGTCCCTTTTAAGGAAACCATTACTTTTCACTAATAAATAGCATCTACAGTTGTTTCAATTTGGAAAAGTCACAAAATCCTGAATGAGCAAAATGTTCTTGAACCTTAGAGGAAACTATTTAATACATATGGATATGCCTATTCATGAATTATTTGTCACATGGCAGTTATGCACATTTATGGAGTCAAGCTTCCCAACAAGCAGCGACATTTGACCACTTTGTTGCAGACGACTTTAGAAAACATTGTGGGAAAAGGAGAAATTGCTCATAATGAGCAATTTTTCCATTTCCCACAATGTTTTCTGCCCTATCAGAAGATTATTTTCCAATTTCATCACATTTTGAAAGGTCGTCTGCAAACTCTTTCAATTTGGGACAGTCGAAAATTTTGTGTTTGGGAAAGGGTTAAAATAGCATTTCAGACATTCAATGTTCGATGTATGCAATCAAAATCATGTAATGAAAATGCCTTTTAATTTGCCTAAAAGTACATTGATTGCATTGTAATTATTTTTTTTTATAAAATACCACTATGAAGAAGACCAAAGATTACATTGAGGTTTCAGTGCAAGCTTTAGTAAGTCCTTCATGATATAGATTTATAAAGAAAAGTTTTTAATTCTTTAATGATCAATGTAAAAAACCGAATGTGATTAACCATTTTCAACCATATTTTACATTAAATCAGTTTCTTCTGAATTCAAATCAAAGCTAAATTGTTCAGACCAAACTCTATACACCAAGAACAAAAACCATACAATGAATGATACTGTCCTTTTGAGGTTATTTGTATGATTTGACGAACAATCTTTCACATATTATTTTGTTTTGTTTTTACATTAAATCAAAATTTTCTGTGATAATATGATCCCCCTGCTTATCACAGATGAAGGAAAACCCCAAACAAAAATACCATAAAAACTAGTGCATTATTGGCAACAGAGTGAAGGAGAGGCAGATACAAGAATATAATTACCTGGACTACAACATCCCCAAGAGCTGTGGGTGGGGACATTCCTGCACCACCCATAGCTAACATCCACCCATCAAGTCCAAAGTAACTCACAAACTTTCCTTTCTATAAAGAAAAAAAGGTACATTACAATTGTGACACATACTCTAAAAATGTATTTGCTTGCAAGAAAAATATTTGATGCCATTCTGTCTCAATTAAAATATCTCCAATATGTGAAGATAAAAATGTACATAGTCTTACGAACAATGTCCGCAACGAAGTATAGTTAGAAAATCCACTTTGGATTTGATGTCCCCTGTGGGGATTCGATCCCGGTTCTCCCAGGTGACAGTCCAAGACATAACCACTGAGCTAAAGAGTCGGCTCAGTAACGCAGAGGTTACATCTTGTACTGATTGATTGTTGCTATGCTGTAGAGAGTGAGGCGGCTACGTAACAAACCCCCTCTTATAGAAGTCATCATTTATGATGACATATAAGCCATTTTGGCTTGTAAGTCCATTTCGGACAAATTAATAGCTCAATGGCCAATCCCCGACGAGCCCCCATCTTACAAACAATGTCCGCAACGAAGCATAGCTAGAAAAATCCACTTTGGATTTTATGTCCCCTGTGGGGATTCGATCCCGGTTCTCCCGGGTGACAGTCCAAGACATTACCACTGAGCTAAAGAGTCTGCTCAGTAACGCAGAGGTTACATCTTGTCCTGATTGATTGTTGCTATGCTGTAGAGAGTGAGGCGGCTACATAACAACAGATACCGTAAAGTAATTGGTACAAGAACTCAAGGCAGCTGATATCTCTTCTATATCTCATTGTTTCTCCATAGAAACTTAGTTTGACATACCTGTAGCTAGATTTGAATGAGAAATCATTCCAATTGTGACAAGACCGTTGAATCCCTGTCATTTGAACGGGACCACATGTCTTTTTCGGAAAAGGAATAGTTTCTAATAATCCTGAATATGGAAATATTGATATGAATAACAAAGTTTCTTGAAGGTTACCGTTTAATACCCCAACCATCATGGCATCAACATGAACTGGACGCTAATTGGGATAAGGCATTGTTTTGGATAATGGGTATTGGAATAATCAGAACTAGACTGTAGTTTCTTTGGTTGTCTATATGTGGTGTAACACCATGTCAGCAGTTTTGAAGTTATGTTACAATTTTCCTACCTTCATTTCTAGGCTAGGGATTTGAAGTGTCTTGACAATGGACACTCCAACAAAGACAGAGCTACCGGTGAGGTACGAGCCTGGGACCCCAAAGTTCTTAGATAAGTACCTATACCACAGGACCATGCAGGACCCGACAATGGTTTCTACTTAATGAATTATCATAATTGAGAAAGAGACATCTCCTACTCACCAGGCTGTCCTTTAGTATAGACTTTGCCACATCTTCGGGCTTCAATAGACCCGCTGTTTCTGATATCATTATTGTCTCTTTAGGCTGTAAACAGAACATAGTTTACACATGTGGAATTATGTGACATGAACAAGCGTAAAACAAAGGCATAATTTCTGCTAAATGATAAAAATGTAATAAAAACCATTATCTTAACAAATTATATTTGTATGGGGTTGAACGCCATATTGACAATTTTTCAGTTATGTAACAGCTTTCCTGGATCTACCAGTACAGTGACTTGCCAAAAGGTCACTCCCACTAATCCAGAGGTGTTGATGGGGCTGAAAACCAGAACCCCCGAGTTAAGTCCACCTCCTTAACCACTGGGCCAAGCAGGACCCTTAATCCATTATAAGCTTATTCTACTTTTTAAACCTTTAAAGATGTCAGATGGTATTTAATGCAAGCACTTGCTTCCTCAACCCTTTGGTAAATGTTTTGAACCTATCATATTCCTTTGAGAACCCGGTCCATATAAAAAGGGATCAATGCAAGACTTAGTCCTTCCGAAACGTGAACTGAAGCACATACTAGTCTTGCTTTGAGCCCTCAATAAGTAATCAAAAGAAGAGTTCTTGGGAAACTTTTCTAAATTCCCCTAAAGAAATATTTGAAAGCATTCCAAAATGAAAAAGAAGTTTCTAAAGCCTTATGCAATTAATGCATTAACATGAGGTTTTATGAAGTAAAGGGTTATGCTGTTATTTTTTAAAGGCACAGTTGAGTGATTAATCGGTATAGTAATGCATTTAGTTACAGGGCTATTTATCAACATGTAAATGGGCTTATCAGTTATGATAGTTACATGTTTAACCGATTACCAACAATAACGACATTTCATCAGTTTGTTGCAGACGACTCTGAAAACATTGTGTGAAATGGAGAAATTGCTCATAACGAGCAATTTCTCCTTTTCCAACAACGTTTTCTGCCCTATCATATCATTATTTTTCAATTTCATCACATTTTGAAATGTCGTCTGCAAACGCCATCAATTTGGGAGTTGAAAAGTTGGGGTTTGGTAAAGGGTTAACTGACCTTTCCTTCCATCTCTTGTTTAAATCCGGGGGTATCTGTGTCAGGGGGGTAGGCCACCGTTACCCGCACATTATATGGGGTCATCTTCAAATTAAAAAAGCAAACAAATAAATTCTTTCAAAAAATTCTATTGACGTATAAATTGAATATTTTGTTGACAAATATATACACAATCTGACTTATCAAACATAGTGATAAAACAGCATGTAATTAGGCAACATAGCAGAAAAATGTGATATGAGACAGCATTGGAACATTATTACTTTCAGTTATGTGATCAAAATACACTAATAAGACAAAAATAAGGAGACATAAAACATAAAGAATTGTTTATAAATTAAAAAGAACTAAAATTTGAAAATTTCTGAAGGGTTTGCCATATTTTTTTCTAAATGGGCTGTTAAACAAGTTTTATGATTTGTTCTGAATTACTCACCAACTTCAATAATTCTTCATATACAAAGTGGTAAAACTCACTTATTCATACTACCTGAATCATCTACCAGTTTAACATATAGAAAAAGCAATAAGTGGCTTGGCCAAAGCCATTGAATAATGACATACCACGAATCAAGCCAGGATTACCCTAAATTGTTTTGCAGTTGGTAAGCAACAAAACTTAGCATCTAGTTAGCCCACACCTTGAATTGTGTGGTTGTACACCCACCTGTTATTTCATATTCCAATTTAAAATCACATATTTCCAAGTATAATAGTGTTTTGTCGCCTTTATTCGATGCTGAGTCATCAAGTTAATTTATTGATGTGTCAAAAACAGCAATGAAATGAACACATCACCCATCTCACAATCTTTGTGTACGAAGCAATGTGTACTAGAATGGTTAAAAAATGAATGCATTAGCTGTCAAATCTGGCAGAGGTTCACTTGCTTTAGTATTTGTGTTGTTACATCCCAAACTGATATCCTGGGAATAGGTAATATAAACATAGAGAGTATTTCAGGCCTATCATCTGTCATGCAATACATCAATGTTCTACCAGGTCATCTCTTTCTATGAAATCTATGCCTCGAAAGTCAACAATTCTAAGTGAGTACTACAACCCAGAAGGCCAGATATTCTTGGACAAAGGTGCAACACCATGTTCAAGTTCATTTGCCATCCCAGAGGTGACATAATCTGGTTTTGATTCACTTGTTCAGATATGCTAAATCTTATTCTGCACTTGTGAGTATAATGATAATATGGTAAGCTTAAGTAAAATTGTCTGTTAAGGCTTTTGGACAAGCTTGGCAATAGGGACGATAAATTAAGCCCCCTATGCATCCTCAAAAATTGAAACAAATTTACCTCCATTTGAAGAGCTTCTGCAAAACCTCTGAGGGCAAACTTGGAGGCGGAATAAGCTGTGAAGCCAAACAGCCCTATCTGCCCAGCCTGAGAGGACAGTAGGACAATCCTTCCAGCTTGTTGTTGCACCATAGAGCCTATCACAGCTTTTGTTGTATGGGCCGCACTCAGATAGTTGGCCTCCATTTGATGCTGAAAGAAGAATCCACACTTTTTAACCCCTCCAAAACACCCTACCAAACCCTTTACCAAACTTTCAACTTTCCCAAATTGAAAGAGTTTGCAGATGGCATTTTAAATTGAGATGAAATTGGAAGGTAATCTTCTGATAGAGCAGAAAACATTGTGGGAAAAGGAAAAATTGCTTGTCTTGATGATTTTGTCCCAAAGGTTTCTACTCAATATTTCTTAACCTTTAATCATTAACACCTCACTCCAAAGTATTATCTGCATAAGAATTTAGAAAGATTTGCATCAAACATTTAAATTGTTCATAAAAAGTAATTCATCCTTTTGCCACAATGGTTTCTCCCCAAAACCATTAAGAATACTTTTTTCTTCCTTTGTTTTTTTTTGTCTGCTGTCACTTTCAAATTGAAATAGTCACCAATTCCCATAGAAGGGAATGTGTTTGTTGATCCATTTCGCTTCATTCATATTTTGTGATAAGTATCAATGCCTTTGAGATATAAGCTACAAAAAACCACCTGAAATTGAAAGAGAGATTGTTAACTTCATACAGTTTCTCCTCTTGAAACAGTTGTTTATCTAATATTTCTTCTTCAGGTGCATTGAAACAAGCATGTACGAATAAATAGCCCTTGTGATATTTCATTTTGTCACATTAGTGTATTCAATTTCTTTGTCGCTATGAATAACCAAATGAATTTGAAAGTTTTTCAGCATCATGACTGAGAACATCAGCCTAATGAGCTTACAGTGGGCTTTGGGTAGAGCATCAACCAAGGGTCAAGAGAGTCATGGATTCAAAAAAAGTTAATAAGAATGTCCCTCATTGAACAGTCTTTTCAAAAATTCATTATAAACCCAGGACGCAGAATGAGAGTCATTTATCTAAGCTGTAAGAACTTGTATCAAAGAGGATGAAAATGAATAAGTTAGAATAAAATATGAGTATAAAACCCTGTCCAATGAAAAAGGTCACTTTGCTAAGTTGTGTCATGATGAAGAGAAAGTTCTTATGTACAACAAATCACTTACCCTGAACACTTCTGGATCCATTTCCTGGAAGGACCTACTCACAGACACCCCTGCTGAATTCACCAGCATGAAGACAGGACCAAGTTTTTCTTCTGCCTGATAATACAGGTATACATGAATAAGCCAAAATAGAAAGATGATTTAAAAGAAAATAAACAAAAAAGCATAAATCTTTTATTTATTTAGATTTGCTACATTGCATCAACCACTTTTCAGTTTAACACAGTGCAATGTTTCTCATAGAATGATGGAGGAAGGCATTCTACTTTAGTGCCAATAAAGACTGCTCAAGACTGGTAGAGCCGTCTGCATTTGGTTAGTCAGTCGATAGACATTGCTTATGAATATTCAAATCTACCTCTTCCGTAAATAGAGCTCACACTGAGAGAGGCTATGTGAGTTCAAATTCAGTACTATAACAATTATACCACAAATTCAACTGCACAACATTGTAGGAATTATCAAGCAGAGAAAATCAATTAAGTCCAAGCCTATTGCCTAGACTAAACAAAGCATTGTGGCGAAAGGATAACTTGCTCCTGGAGAAAATTGTCTTTTAGTCAAAATTGTTCTTACCAAACATAAAAAAGAAAATGTATATCTTCATGCTTTATCTATGTGGGTTAAAGTATGACCTCTATAATTTATAAACTTGAATAAGTACAATTTCTTTGTTATTCAAAGTTATTTCTTAACCTTCTGGGTGTTGTATTGTTGCTTTTCTGTATAGATGTCAACACTAGTGTGGAGGCATATACAAGTAACAATTATATAGTCTAATCTATTCTTTAATCTACATATTTACAGCAGGTAACATATGCGTCTACATTCTATTGTATATCTAAACTAACTGCAGCTTTGATGCCAGAGCGGGCTGAGGTCGGACTCATTAAGGGTCACGTGACTAGTGGCTATTTGTAGACTGGCTACAAGTCGCTATACTGTAGGGTTAAGTATAGAACATCTCCCTCGTTATGAAATGTAAAATAAGAAAACATTCATGAAATGTTAACAATCTTAATTGTCTTCAATTATTAAAATACTCAATGTATATCATCAGATAATGAGTGCATATAAAAAACATTTTAGTATGAAGTAATTATCTGAGTATTCTGTTTGAGGGTAAGGGCTGTTTCATCAGATAAAAGGCTTATCAGGTTTTCCATTCATCACTATAGTAGCGCACATTCTTTTGTACCACTCTACCAGACCGTGTTACATAATTATCTGATTCGGGGATTTGGTTGTGCTGTGGACTATCACACTGGGGCTCATTTGGGGAGTTGTTTGCAAGTATGTTGCAGTCAAAGGGTGTTATCTGTGAACTACATTCGTTCGTCTTATGTAAATATTTCCTGTTTCTACGGAAGCGTTTCCCATTGGTAGTTTGAACTGTATATGACCTTGTTCCGTTTTTCTCCACAATTTTCCCAGGGATCCAAGTCTTACCTATTTGTACACGTACTGAGTCATTTACAAAAAGGGGTTTTAACGGTCTGGCGTTTTTGTCAAAGTAATGCTTTTGTTTCAATTGCGTTTCGTTTGAGTGCTGTTTGACCTTGCTTGCAGTGACAGGATGTGGAAGTAGCGCTTTATTAATAATGGGCAAGATAGATTTCGTCCTGCGACTGTGCATCAGTTGCGCTGGAGAATAACCACAATCTAGCGGCGTGTTTCTGTACTCCAGTAACGACAAGTAAATGTTTTGATTACAGTCTCTTGCTTTTTTCATTAATTTTTTGGCAATTCCTACGCTACGTTCTGCTAAACAATTACCTTGCGGGTGACATGGTGATGAAGTTTTGTGTTGAAAACTCCAATAGTTTGCGAAATCGGCAAACTCTGAACTCGAAAATTGAGGTCCGTTGTCGCTATGTAAGACGTCACAAATTCCGTATCGGGCAAAATGACTTTGTAATTTTCGAATTACTGTATTGGCCCGTGTGTCTGGAAGATAGTCAATTTCAAAGAATCTTGAGTAGTGATCTACTGTCAATAAGTAGTCCCTGTTGTCTAAATAGAACAAATCAGTAGACAGTACTTGATAAGGTCTGTCGGGAAATTCTGATGCGATCATCGGCTCTTTAGCGTTTGAGTCTCTATGAGTAAGGCATATGGGGCATTGCAAAACATGCTCTGTAATTTGTTTTTGCATGCCGGGCCAAAACAAAGCGTCTTTGGCACGTTGGAGGGTCTTAGTCACTCCCAAATGACCTGTGTGTACTTGATTGATGAGATCAGGTTGCAGCGATCTCGGAATGAGGAGTGTTTGACCTCGGAAAATTAGGCCATCTTCAAAGGATAGTTCATCCCTGTGATTCCAGAAATCGATTACGGCGGGATTACAATCTGACCTACAATTCGGCCAACCTGTGAGAATTGTTTGTTTCAAAATCCCCATGTTATGCTCATTTCGTATAGCTTGTCGAATAGTGTCCAAACGACGGTCCGTAACGCAAAGTTGTCTTCTAACCGAATGCACATGTGTGTCTAAGCCGTCGATTAATGTCGGGTATGTCTCATCTACAGAATGTCTTGACAGATAATCTGAGACAGGAATGTCCTTTCCTCGGACATATTCTACTGTGATGTCGTATATCTGCAGAGAAAGGAGTAACCTTTGCAACCTAGGCGGGGCTGCCGAAAGGGGCTTTTTCATAATTGCCGAAATGGGTCGGTGGTCGCTGTGAACCGTCACGTGTCTCCCATATGTCAATTGATGAAATCGCTTGCAACCAAACACTATTGCAAGGAGTTCGCGTTCAATGTTTGCATAAAGCTTCTCGCTTTTGGTCAAACTTTTGGATGCAAACGCTATTGGTTTGCCTTTTTGCCAAAGAGAACATCCGAGTCCGTTCATTGATGCGTCGCATTCTAAGACCAGCTGTTCTTTTGGGTCAAAGTAACCTAGAACTGGCGCGTTTGTTATTATGTCTTTGACCTGATTAAACGCGCGCGTTTGAAGTTCGTCCCAGAAGAATTCTATGTCTTTTTGCAAGAGGCTCCGAAGGGGAGCTGTGACCTCTGCAAGTTTTGGCGCGAATTTGGACAGGTAGTTTACCATGCCGAGAAACGTTTCCAATTCAACGCGACTGTCTGGGATCTTTAACTTCGATATTGAGTCAATTTTGCCACTGTCGGGTTTCAAGCCTTCGCTCGAAATGATATGACCAAAGAAAGGCACTTCTGTCGCACCGATTATGCACTTGTCGGGGTTGAATTTAACACCTTTCTTTTGGGCTCGCTCGAGAGCTTTAAGCAGATTTCTGTCATGCTCTGATCTTGAGCGACCGTGAATGAGAATATCGTCAACTATTGTGTGAATGCCAGGCAAACCTTCAAAAATCTCATTACATTTTTGTTGGAATATGTCTCCAGATGACGAAATTCCAAATGGTAAACGTAGATACCTGTATCTACCGAAGGGTGAACTAAATGTTGTCAAGAGGGAAGACGCGTGGTCTAACTTTACGCTCCAATAGGCGTGCGTTATGTCTAAAATACTGAAGTGCGTAGCACCGGCCAGGTCTGACGTCACGTCGTCTAGTGTTGGCATGGGATAATGCGGTCTGCGGATTGAGTCATTCAATGCCTTTGGATCTATGCATATCCTTAGTTTACCAGTCTTGGGCTTCTCTACCAATACTATCGAGTTTACCCAGTCTGTGGGCTCAGTGACCTTTGTAATTATGTTCTCTTTGACCATTCGGTCTAATTCGTCCTTAAGTCTCGGTTTAAGGGCTTCCGGAACCTTCCGCGGGGGATTTACGACCGGAATAGCGTTTTCTTTTAAGTGTAACTTCGCATAACCTGGAATTAGTCCTATACCATTGAAAAGCGTGTGGTGTTCGGACATGACTATTTCCTTAGTCAATAAATGGGGCTCTTTCGGACAATTCTCAACGGAGTATGTCATTTTGATTAGATTCAGATCTAGCGACGATCTAAAACCAAGAAGAGGAGGGGCATCATTTTCTGCAACATAAAATGCCGTTACGATATTGCTCGATTTGTGAGAGCACGGAAGACGAACTTTCCCAAGAACTCTAATGAGATCACCTGAGTAAGAAGTCAACTTGCTATCTGGGGGCTCCAGTGGGTAGTCCAATCTTAGCTTTTTGAACGTATCATTCGAAATGATGTTGCATTCACTACCGGTATCAATTTTAAAGTTTACTGAGATGCTTTCGGGACCAAGACAGATAGTAACAAATGCACGGTCTGGTGAATGAGAAGAATGTGCACTTACCATATTAATGGAAAATTCTGGTGTTCCACAATATCCAGTTGCACTTTCCATGGAATTATTGTCAATATCATGAACAGACTTATTGGGTCTCGATTGTGACCTGCACATGTTTGCGAAATGGTTCATTTTGGAACACTTCCTACACTGTTTTTCGAACGCGGGACAATCGTTCCTATTTGGGCCATGAGCCCTGCCACAGTTGCCACACTGATGTCCACGCTGTTTCTGTTGTCGCTGTCGCTGTTGCGTCCCATTACGTTTCGATATTGCGTCAATAGGTGCAGTTCCAGGTGATGGGGAAGACGTCGAAGCCAAGTTCATCGGTTGCTGTATGTTCATAGTAGCAATTTGTTGCTGACAGTATTCGTAGCTCTGTGCAATCTGAATGGCTCTATCGAGAGTCAGTTTTTCTCCAACATTGATCAGCTTTTCTCTGATGCTCGAACTGTTGGTCCCAATCACGATTCTGTCTCTTATCATTTCGTCCTGATTTGCCTTGAATTGACAGTCGTTTGCTCGAAGTCGCAATCTTGTCACAAATTTGTCGATACTGTCGGAACCCTGTACTTCATTATAAAATCTGAATCTGGCGAAGACTGGGTTGAGCTTAGGCTGAACGTATGCCTGAAACTTGCCGTACAGCGTTTCTAAACTAGCGGATTCTTCCTCCGTCAAAGTCCACGTTTGGTGTACATCTCGTCCCTTGTCGCCTATCCAAAGTAACACATAGGCTATCTTCTCATCTTCGCTACTAGCTTTCAAAGGTCCTTTAAAAACTAAATCCGTATGTCGTTTGAATTTGTCCCATGATTCTGGTAAGTTGCTGCTTTCCCAGTTCATACTTGGTGGTGTAATACCAGCCAAATTCATTTTTTTCCAATTATGCGAATAAATCCAGGATACAAAAGTCACTATTGGTTCGTTTCTGACACCATGTTGTATTGTTGCTTTTCTGTATAGATGTCAACACTAGTGTGGAGGCATATACAAGTAACAATTATATAGTCTAATCTATTCTTTAATCTACATATTTACAGCAGGTAACATATGCGTCTACATTCTATTGTATATCTAAACTAACTGCAGCTCTGATGCCAGAGCGGGCTGAGGTCGGACTCATTAAGGGTCACGTGACTAGTGGCTATTTGTAGACTGGCTACAAGTCGCTATACTGTAGGGTTAAGTATAGAACACTGGGCAAAGCAGCAAAAGGTGTCTGTGACTTGGAAGGATAATAGGAAGCAATGATGAGGAAGTAAATATATATAATCCATGCACCTTTTTCCAAGACTCACCTAAAATACAACTAAGAATGAATAAAGCTTAGATCATTGAACTTAACCAGGGTGGCAAAAACATTTGTTCTTATTGCCCAGCTTGTCCAAAACCTTAACGGACAAGTGAATTTTAACTATAATTTACTATACAAACATAATGTAGCAAAGTGCAGGAAAAGATTTTGCATTTACCAACAAGTTAATTAAAATGTTAGTTTGTATCCTCACTTACCTCTTGAATGGCCCTTTCTACAGGTTTGTAGTCGGAGGAGAGATCAACAGAAATACAATGGACTTTCTGACTAGCCTGAAGGTGCTTCTGTAGCTCTGTTTTGGTCTCCTCAAGTTTTAGCTGATGAAATAAAAATATACAGTTCAAGTAATGTTGAACTTTTACTGAACATTCCTACATTTTACAAGCCTACAGACAGCAAATGGCTCAGGGCTGCTATTGTTAAGGAAAGCTCAAGCCTTACTTGAAACCTGAGTTTAAACATCTTGGATATGAATAAAGAAGTAAAGAATTATAATCTCAAAGCCTGAAATCAGGCCTGAAAATCAGCAGGCAGGATTAAAAAGAAATATTGCTCATCATCATTCATGAAGAAATTTTTCTATCCAAGTAGGGAAATAACCACATTACTTAAACTCACTACACTTATTACATGTTTCTTTGGAAAAAAAGGACATTTGATTAAGAATAAATTTAATCCTTTACTCCACAATACATAAACTAAATAAGTTCTAGGAAATCACTATGATAAAAGGATAAAATGCTCCAGTGGGCGACAGTGGTAGAGTATCAGCCTCTTGTACCAAGGGTCTCAGGTTTGAATCCCTGTTAGGGAAGGTGAGTGAGAGTGTATTTAATAAGCTTCAAGTTTCCATCAGTTTAAACTTAAAATGCTCCAATGGCTTCTGCCTAATATCAACACAGAAATATTTTGTCTTCTCTTGTTTTCAATTCGGACCAGTCACACACTTTCATATTTCAAATCAATATTCTGGTTCATTTGGTGCAGAAAGACTCAAACAAAAAATCACAAGAAGAGCAATTACAACTTGTGACAGAGAAGCTTTTTCCCTTTTCAAAAATACCAAATGCCACAGTTAGTCTTATATTTTCTTTATATAATATTACTCTGAAAGGATATAAATAATTCTTAAAAAAAAAAAATCCTCTTTTGGTTTGTATCATATCACTCTTTTCAAAACCATTCCATTAATCCTCTACAGCAAATCCAGGAGATATGGAGAAAATAGTAATAATTCATAATTGACCAATAGTTACCTAGAAAGTAGTGCTTCAACAGAGGTTTTTTCCCAAAGTGAAGCATTCAAACAGTTCACAGTTCCAGCCACATTTTGCAGTAACACCACCATGAATGAGAGTTCAATAATACACTGAATAATGCTTACTTGGTAATCTACTAGAACTAGGCTAGGAAATACTGGTATAGCTTGGTTTTGACAATCTTCAACTTAAAGCAAGTAAATAAGGCACTGAGGGTAATACATTAACCTTACCTTGTTTCTTGCCAATATTGTTACACTGGCCCCATTTTGCACAGCTAACAAAGCTATAGCCTTTCCAATTCCGCTGGACCCACCGGTTATCTGAAATAGAATTGTAAGGATATGTTAACCCTTTTTCAAACACAAACTGAAAAAAACTGCAGACGACATTTCAAAATGTGATGACATTAAAAAATAATCTTCTGAAGGGGTCAAAAACATTGTTGGAGAAGTAGAAATTGCTCGTTGAGAGCAGTCTCTCCTTTTCCCACAATGTTTTCCAGAGTCGTCTGCAACAAACTTGTCAAATGCAGGGCTCACCCTGGCTTGAAAAAAGTCTGCGCCAGCATATTCGCCAAATGACAAAAAAAGGAGCCAAATTTAAGAAGTAGGAGCCAAATTCTGAGCAAATGGCTCCAATTAAAATTACTTGATTTTAAACACTTTTCATGTTATATGTACATAATATGTTTTCAATCCTCCTGGTAAATAATTTTCTTTTTGTTATGTTACACCATTTGTATCAAAATTGTATTATCATAAATATGTAATGCTAATAATAAAAAAATAAAAAAGCAAAACAGCCACCCCCTCACCCCCTCCCCCCCCTTCCGAACAAATTTAAAATAAAGATGGTTTAAATAACAGAATGTTACGCTTGCTGTGTGAGTGACAAAAAAAAATGAATCTTTTGTCTCAGATAACATTAAATCAAAATCAAGACTGTTTTGTTTCTGAATTCTCAGTTTTATTATTTTAGAAATGTCCGATAGATAAATAAAAAATTATCATGATTTTAGGTCTCTTTGTTTCAACTCTCGAGAAGATTCCGTCTGATTATTCGAATGATTAATAAATGAGGATAGCAATATGAATAGTACCGTCGCATCAGCGAAGGAAGCAAACTGTCAATATCAAAATACTTTACAAATTAACCCTCTTTTTTTTTAACATTCGCATTCTACTATGCATCATAACACACTGGACGGAATGTGGTAAATATAATCGGTTTTCGAGGAACAACCGCATCGAGTCTACCAATCAATCGTGTCGAGTTGTTGACACATAATAAACGACCCGATAATTACACGCATCGGGCATTGTCTGACATGGGGATAACAATTAGCGGATTAATTTGGGGTTTTCGGAGATACTGTTAATTGTGTCAAAAGATTTTTTAATATCCGGACAGGTTGAAATAAGGTAAAGTTGAATGAATAAAAAACATACGCCAACCAAATTCGCCAAATCAGGAAATCCTTCGCCAGAATGAAAAAATATTCGCATTTGGCGCATTTGGCGACCGACAGCGTGAGCCCTGCAAATGTCATTATTGTTTGGTCCTCCTTGCAAGGCTCGTTATTTTTGTTAAGTGTGATTATGCTATTACATTCTTTGGTTCCGGTTAGTTTAATTTTTGCCCTATGATTGTCATACAGAACCTCCTGTTTATGCCAGAGTTTACCTGGCCTGTTTTTATATGAATTAATTGATGGCCCTGAAACAACTTTCACGGGAAGGCTGTTCCAGACTCTCGAAATTCTTATTGTAAAGGGGTTCTTTCTTATGTTAAATGCACAATGTTGTGTAAAAATATGCAAACAGTTTCCTCTTTCACTGTGTTTGAGTGAGCAATTGTCCCAAAGTTTTTATAAGTTGGTATCTCCAGTATCATATAATTTATTGTGACAGTAATAGGGTTTAAGTATAAATACTACCTCTTCAGTCTCGCTGTAGAAGCCGGCTTTTATTGGTGATTCGGAAGAGTAGTTTGCTTTCTCTCGAAGTTAAGCAATGTACCTTGCGGTTAGTACCTAGATGGGTGACCCATGATGGCTTTATTCTGAGAGGGACCAGGTGGCATTGATGGGATTTGATATCACCATCATTCTCGCACCCTAAGTGGTTTGTAACATATCAGGGCTTGCACTGCCGATCGCCAATGGAGCCATTTGCCACAAAAAAATTAAAAAGGCTCCAAAAAATCAATATTGGCTCAAGCCATGGCTCAGACGTTTTCGCCAAAAACTGTCATGAAAAGTCCCTTCTTCCACTGATATTTAATTCATGTCAATATGTATCACATTTGTAAGAATTGATCAGCTAGGGTGATTACACCCATTAACAAACGCTAACCAATCAAGCACAAATCTGTCACCTGGCTATGAAAACATGGACGAAATTAAGATGCCCTCTGGTAGTTGTTTTGTTACACGCTTTTGTACACCCTAAATTCGGTCTATATTATTGCTTTAAAAGAAGCTAAAATAATAAGGCCTCAGTTCCTCAATGTCATTCTATGATGATGTTCTTCTATCAATATATAACTTCACATTGCCGCTTTAAAAGCAACTGATTCGATGTTAAACTTGTAACATTAACTTTAGTCAAAGAAATAAAGATATCGCGAAAACCAATGACAAACAACTTACCACAACATGTTTCCCTGCAATAGATTCTGCTTTCTGTGACAAACGATTTGCCACTAAATATAACACCACAGCAACAAATATCAATAGAATAAACCACAACATCTTCCTCTAGGGCATTGAACACTTTTGACAGTTTTCCGAAATTGTTCCGGGTTTTCCAAACGCTTGATCATGAAGAAGCTTTATGTACAATCAGATTGTTGTTGCTCTAAACAAGACATTACTTGTTTACTAAAAGAACTCTCAAAGGACGCATTAGATATTTTTTTATACAATTGAATATTTCGACGTTCCTGGTCTCGTAGAGAATGGATTACAACCAATGACACCTGAAAGTTTGGACGTTGTTGTCATTTTTACATTGTGTCATGGGATTTCGCGACAATTACTTTGACGATTAGCTGTCAATTGGATCTTATGATTGCCGTATACGAGGTCTATCAAAGTCATGCTTTTATAGTGATTCGACTTAAACGAAAGAAGAAATATGCAATAAGAGCTCCAAGAAATTTATGGCTGCCTGAGATCTCTATAAAACAACCAAAATGACTGAAGAAACGGTAGACGATTCTCAATTCTTCCAGCAACAGCTGTTCAGTCTCTATGACAGCCAGGATATGAGTGATGTGCAGATAAACGTCGGTGGAAAAATCTTCAATAGCCACAAACTTGTACTTGTGATGCACAGTGATGTTTTCAAGACTATGCTAACGAGCGGTAATTGGCCAGAGTCGCGTTCCCGGAGGGTTATACTCCACGAAGAACCAGAGTGCGTTGAAGTTTTTGAGGACTTTTTGAAATACCTGTATGGCGGTCAAATTGTTTTAACCAACAGCTCTGTGCTAGCTGTACTTTCACTAGCAGACAAGTACAATATCAAACATTTATCTCAATCCTGTTCCAAGTACATGCACAGATACTGTCTACCTGTTAGCGAACCATATCTTGTTTCATGGTTACAATATGCAGTGCTTTCTGATATGAAGGATTTTGAGGTGATCTGTCGAAATTATATCACATGGAACTTTGAAAGTATTGTGAAAAATGATGATTTCCTGATGATGAATGAGGATATTCTCATCTCATTTCTAAAAAGTTCTGAATTGGTGATAAGCTCAGAGTTAGTGTTGTATCAAGCAGTTCGTAGATGGCTTGACAGTGACTACAGGGTTAATTTATCCCATAGAGAACAGTTTGTACGATTAATGCATCATATTAGATTTCCAATGATGCAGTTGTCTGAACTTCCTTATCTAGAGAAAGACTGTTTTTTACAAGATTTTAAAGACTTTTATCTACAGCAGATATTTTTATCAATAAAATACCACACTTGCCAAAACAAGGAGGAAAGAGAGAAACTTATTCAAAGTACAGGAAATAGGAGCATTTTCTTCTCCAGGAACTATACTTCAGGAACATGGGGAACCAACATGCAAGTCGAGAACTATAGTGAAATTGATGGAGGAGAAGTGCTTGGCGCTTTCTTCACTACTCCCGTCAGTACATCAGAGAAGAACCAACATGAGTGCAGTGATTGGCATCTTCACCTGTACCCGAAAGGGATTAAAATTGATCCCTGTATCATGATAGATGTGCCAAAGAATCTGGTTGTCACTGGGCAATGTTTCAAAAACGTTAGACTCTCCATTTCGAGTGTGTTCACAGAGAGAGTCTGTGTGGAAATATGTGTGCTAATCATGACAGAGCGAGGGGACGGGTCTGGGCAGGATTATGTCTACGATGCAGTGATGAGGCCTGCCATATTTGATAAAGATAACGCCCTCTTTAATATCAATGACCTTGTGCCTTATGAGAAACTGATTGCCAGCAATTCTGTATATCTCGGTTCAAGCGATACTTTTAGAATAACAGTACTCATCAAGCCAGATTATTGCTTTAAAAGTTAAATCCATATTTGTCAGGGGAAAGGTTTTTGTAATGAAATGCTAAACATTTGTGAATATCTGTCTTAACAGTTAATGATGAGCAGTTTATTTAATTGTCATGATGGTCTCTACCCTATATTGTTTTAATGCTTTATTTATCAGCTCGTTGCTTTTGGTTTGGACAAATACCAAATTTCCATTTTAACACTATGTAGTTTGTGAGAAAATTGGTTGACCCTTTGTAGAACATTTGCTTTTAATGCATCTGCATTTCAAAGATAATACAGGTTTAATGTTATTCTATAGTTGAGCCTTCATGAATGTAAAGCACTTACTACAGCCTTGCAATGAATCCTTGATATAAGAAACCAATGCTAGCCTACTAAGGGGAAACTGCATGTAACATATAGTACTTTCTCCTTTATGTCTTCTTTTAATTTCATTTTTTTTTCAGAAATTGTTAACTTTTAATATAATAGAAGATTGTAGAAGGAGGTCAAGTTATTACATGTTTAAGAAGTTAATGTAATCAGCCTGGATAGTTGGTTGACAAATCATTTACATCAAATTTATCTACAAAGCATACTTTCAGATCCAGATAAGGGACATAATCAAGTCTTAGTCATTCCTTGGTTCACAAGCTACATGATGAACCCCTTTTTGTTGGTGTTTTATAGAATCATATTGACAAGAGGACACCAATGAGTACCTACAAGACAGGGTTTGAGAAGTTTGCCTCTTGTCTAGACCTCTGTTCACTTTTATATGTTTCGCCAGTCTCATCACATTGGTTTTTATTCTTATCAAAAAGAAATGTTGTTTTCCATACTTTTAAGTTGTCATCTACTTTGACTTTCAATTTAGACCAGTCACGAAACCTTGTATTGTTGAAATGAACGAACAATTATCGTCATTGAAATTATTAACCCTTAGATTGCTGGATAATTCTCTAAAGATAGATTTCTTTGTTGTCTGCTTTCAAAAACAAGTACATATCTGCTTATTTTTGATGGGGAAAAATACTCAGAGTTGCAAACAGGTTAGATCACAGGAACAGCCGCCAATTTTCTTTGCTTATTTAAAGCATGAAGTTGGTTCCAGCACTATAAGGGTTAATCTCCCTGAAGTTAGGCTTGCTTTTTAACATGTGCCTTCAATATTTTATGATTTTGGCATTGGGAGATGCCATATGAATTTGTTATGTATGGCAAGTTAGATATGTTACAATCATTCTTTATGCAAATATTAAGGAAATAAATGAATAGGCATGTGTTAAAAGGAATTCTCAATGTTTTCACTTGTCTTAAATCTATTTTCCTTTTGCAAACTTTGAAACTTTGGTAATCAAAGATGATGAAAAATCATAAAAAAAACTTGTATTTCTGAAATCAAGCAAGGCAATATCCCCCCACAATGTTTATTATGGTGTTCAAGCCGTATTAACAATTTTTCAGTTATGTAACGGCTTTCCTTGATCAACTAGAACTAGGCTAGAGCACTGAAGTGACGTGCCAAAGGCCACTCCTACAAAACCTGGGGTGTCAATGGGGCTCGAACCCGGGACCCTGAGAGTTTTAAGTCCGCCACCTTAATCACTGTGCCATGCAGGACTCCTCATTCAGCAATGGGATTACACCTTGATATATATTGTTAGTGCAATAATGTTTGTGTGCACTTGTTAATGCATGTGGAACACAATATACAATGTATATATATATATATATATATAAACATGTACATTGTGTAACAGTATGTTATGACCATGTGGAGTGTGGACACAAGATAAGATTGGGCTTTATCTCGTCATAATGATGTCTGCTCAGTTTAAAACAGATTTGTTTGTTTTATATAGGCTTTAAGGTCATGTCAACATTTCTTCAGTTATGATATGGCTTTTCTGGATCCACCAGTACTAGGCTAGGGCTCTGATGTCTCTTGCAAAAGCACACACCCACGAAACCAGAGGTGTAGGTGGGGCTTGACCCTGGACCTCTAAGGTCTAAGTCTGCCACCTTAACCTCTGGGCCACGCAGGAAACTAACAAGTTAGTGTGCAAGCTTTTAAAGTTTAGTAGTCAGACATCATCAAAAATCATTAAGAAACTTGTTTTTCTTTAACACCATGTCAACAATTGTTCAGTTATGCTATGGGTTTCCTTGATTCACAAGATATTGGCTTGGCTTGAACTCAATCAATGAGTTTTTAGTTGACAACCTTAACCACTGGACCCTTTTTGAAAAGGATAGATTCTGGTTTTAAACTAAAGAATAGTCCACTACCAATGCTTACACTTAAAAATGCTTGTTCACACATGAGACAATTTGTAAGTATAATAAATTATTGTTGAAAGAATGCAGTTTTGGTAAAACAATTTATAAAATAAATAGATACTAAAGCTGAATTGAGTCAGAATGTGTCTTTATCTAAGTATGAACTAAGTACGACACTATGCAATGGATTTCAAAACCACTGCAATGCTTTTGGATCTGAATACATATTTATTGTTTGTATGCAGGCTCTAAATATTCAAATATTTTTCAATGGCTATTCTCCAGTACGTCTTGTACAACAATACAGTTTCAAAAAAAAACCAACATAACGTCCAAATTTCTTTAAATCTGTGAACAGGCAGCTTTGAGACCAGTCACCATATCACATATAAAGAAATGTGTTAAACTTCTCTCAAAACTGTATAGCAGCTGGATGCAGCATAATCCATATTCACGATATTAGTTCCATATCATTGTTTGGAAAAAGAAACGAAAGACAAAAACCAAAATTTGTAATAATAACAAATATTTTATTTATTCTGAATTCACTTAACATACACATACATAAGTCTTATGTACAGAATTCACATTGTATCAAATTATTCAATACAAAAACTAAAAATTAGTTCCATTGCAAAAAGTCAGTTTAAAAACATTTATACAAGTATATACCACCGTGACAATGTCTACACCATTACGATATATCTAAATCCATTGGGGTATGCTTTAATCAGACTTCTGTAATTATCTTTATTATTACCATATCTCTTCAAAGGTTCAATGTTAGACTATAACATGCCCTCCATAGAAGTGAAGGATTTGCCTGGGGCCAAAGAGTTCTATAGTTAACCTGGGATCAATACTATTATGTAAATTAGAACCAAAACATGATATTGTAACAACCATCACTGAAAGCACTCTAAAGGTGTATTGAAAAAGAGAATTACAAGTACATATTTTAAATCTCGAGACATCCTCTAACAATTCAGCAATTTTAGGATTGCAAAGGGTCATGATTGATTTTACATGGGTGAAAGTTGAACAATGTCAAAAACCTGAAATCTGTAGTCCATTATCCTGAAAAGGCATGTTTGCTATGGCAATATGTGGTGACAAAAATTCTCAAAAACCTGAAATTCAGGAATAATCCTGAATACCTACACCTATGGTTTTAACAAATAGCCATCCAGAATGTTCATTTCACCCTCTCCCTGATTAGGCATACATTATATGGTGTTTGACAGCTGTCAGCAATTTTTCAGTTATGTTACAGCTTTCCTGGATCCACAAATACTAGGCTAGGGATCTGAATAGACTTGTCAAAGGTCACTCAAACGAAACCAGAGTTCTAGTTTTGTTTGTTTGATTGCTGGCTTGAACCAAGGTCCCCCAAATTTTAAGGCCACTACGCTTACCACTGGGCCACGCAGGACCCCTTTCCGTATTTAGCGCCAATAATAGCAGTTGCGTAACAATTTACCTTACAATTAATGTCACTTAAATAAACCAGGTCAACTATAATGGAATAACTGGTTGATTTAAAAAAAAAGTTTAAAAACATGTAACAAAGTGTGAATTTGCTCATCATAATCAAATTCTCTTTTTGTCACAATGTGAGCAATGGGGCCTACTGCATGGGCGTTTAAAGTTGGTTCTATTAGGAAAAAGGTAAACTTCCTTCATTAGGTATTTCATCGCGACAATCTCCAGCAGTACAGAAAGATCAAATAAAGTACATAAAACATATCAAGCCTGCAGCCTAACACTATATATTGACCCCTTACCAAACAATAACAACATTTGACCAGTTTGTTGCAAAAGACTTAGGAAAATATTGTGGGAAAATGAGAAATTGCTCTTCACAAGCAATTTCTTTTTTTTCCCACAATGTTTTCTTCCCTATCAGAAGATTATCCTTCAATTTCATCACATTTTGAAATGACGTCTATAAACTCTTTGAATTTGGGACAGTAGAAAATTTGGCATTTGGTAAAGGGTTAAGTACTACACTTTTAAAAGGACAGACCCTAGCATTGAACCCTAGAAATACATACATTCATTGAGAAATATGAAACTGTACCTGAACATTTATAAAACAAAATGTCAAATACAAGATTAAGCCATTTACAGACATGCAATTTCTCCTTATCAGGATTATAGTTGGAAAACTATCCAATTTTATATATCTTTTAATTATTCTTAGTTTGTATAGGGTCATACAAGATCAACTCATGTTTTCCAACCAGTTTGATCAGCGATGACACTTTATGCCAATTTAAAAAGGTATTTTTGCATTGGCTCTTGGCCGTATACAAATCATGATATACCAAAAGATCACATGGTTTCTCAGTCTGTGAAAGTTAAAGGTTGGCATTTTAGTTGCAGCAACCAGGAATTCAGTCTCGACCCTTTCTTTCAAATGAACCAATTTTATTGTATTCTCAGACTTCAGAATCCATTGATAGAAAAGAAGAAACAGCTTGAGATGAGCCATTTCTAATTTTACCACAATGGTTTCTCTACAAATTTGATCACTTGGAAAATGGTGTCATTAACACTTCACATTTGCTGTCTAAAGTTCTTCAAATTGGCTAGCCAAATTAAAAAAGGAGACAATTAAGTCATAACATTATTAAGTAAATATAAAACACAACATCAGATCATGTTAACAAGTGTTTGTTTACAGTTTTGATCTTGTGATACTTTCGATTTGCAAGCATTAAGAGGTATCTAAGTATAACATCTCAAAATAAAAAGCAATGTCTGTGCAATAAATATGACTGAAAACAACAATAATCACACAAATAAGGATCAGATTGCATATCTGCAGAAGAAAGCATTTACAAAGCGCAGAAAGAAAAGAAGAGTTTCCGACACATGCCATTTCTAATTTTGCAAATAATTTTTTTAAGATAACTTATCCAATCTATTTCTGCAATTGAGCTTTTGTAAAAAAAACACAACAAAAATCAAAAATTATCAGCATTATCTAGAAAAACACTTCATATTTACATGGCCATCTGCCCTAAAAATCATTTCATTCAATTTCCAAAGCTCCACATGTTGGAAAATTATTAAGTATCACAAAATCAAAAATAATAAATCAAGTAGCATCTTTTTCAATACCAGACAAGAGCAGCCATTACAGCCTTGTTCATAATGAGTTTTTGTTTTGTATGTTAAAGTTTTCTTTTCAATTACAAATTCATCCACCATATGTTTGATTGTTTGTAAATGAAATTGTAATAAAAAAAAAACCCCAAAAAAACACTTCAACTCTGAAAATTGAAAAGCTTGAATTTGCATAAGACTTCATTAGCTATCAAATAATTCATTTGCATAAGGGACAGGTTATGATACCTTTTTTGCTTGATATAAAGCTTTAAGAAAAGATTCACATGATGCAAAAAACATAACATACAATCAGTGCATGTCAAAAAGGCTTCATAGACAATTTCAGTCTTCAGCATAATGCCTCAAAGGTACACAGAGTTTGGTTTAGTTCTTTGATAAACCACAGACCCCCTTATAATTTCTTCTAGGTTACTGTGTTTTAAAAAAATTGCAACAAAAAAAGTCAACGCTCAAAATTAACATTAGTTTTGTTTGTCATTTTTTTTTAAATTGTAATCACTTTGAATAACAAAACAGTTATGCATATCCAGGGTTGTCATTAAGAGCCGGCCAATTTGAATTCTTCGAATGACTTTTTGGTCTGCTCTAATAAAAACAAAATGAAAGGCGGTCATAAGAAGTAGTTATAACACCATTTTTTGTTCAGTATTTTCTTCATTAGCCTCAAATCAACAGTTGGCCTCTTACTCCAAATATTAATGACATCCCTGCATATCATACACAACAGAATGTTAGGCCTGCTTCAATTTCAAAAGAATCTACAGAGGAAATCACAGGTTGGCGCTCCGTTTCACGATATGAAGAATAAATAGAATAACTCTTGACGAAAGACACTGGGAATAGGATAGCAGCGTGTTTAGTTCTGTCACAAACAGCATGTGTTATTCCTGCCCAAACCCTTCCGTCTCCTCTATTGCCAGTGTCAGTTTTTCAAAGAGCTGTTCATAGCTCTTATAAGGTGGTAAGTCAATTCTGTTAAAACATGTGTGGCTTCGCGGAAGCCATGTCTCTTTTCCCACTTTCTCGATACAAAATCGCTGCGGTCCATTGCTCCCTGTAAAATAGTTGACAATCTTAATAACAATTTTCAACCCTTTTAATACTGGGTAATTTTCTAAAGATTTTTGTGCAGTCAGCTTTCCTATATCTGCTTAATTTTGATGAGGAAAGATACTCGGAGAAGCAAAAAGGTTAGATCACAGGCCAGTCACCAATTTACTTGGCGACTGGACTGGATCCAACCTGCTGCATAAGCTTGAAGTTGGTTCCAGCACTATAAGGATTAAGGCTGGTTGGTAAGTTGGAATGAGTTTGAATGTTATTTCATCAGTATATCAATTATCAACCATATCCTGGTGGTCAGCGTGACAATCCATGCTCCCGGTATTTTCTCACCAGTACTTAACATTATTGTTATCAAGCCCCAGCCTGCTTGACCACATGAACAGAATGGATCAGTGGTAAGAGACAATTAGTTCATGTTACTTTACTTCATTATGCCATCTCCCCCATGTGCGAATTTGTGGCAATTTAAAAGAGAGAAATACAAACAAGAGTTATCAAGTAAGAAAAATAACATTTATCTTGTGTGGTTTCTGACTGAGCAATTTATCCTGTTGTACATGTCGTTTCTAAAGCAGATGCATCAAAGTGAAATATTATGGAACAAGAGTTTAACCAGCTTATTTACTACAATAATGATGTATCGAACTTCATGATCAATCGTAAAGACTGAAGTAACATAGCCATTTTCATGATAATGAGTAAGTGTTCAGTTTTTCATATGACTTTGGTTCAGAATACCTTTCAATCCTTTTTTCATAGTTAGAAAAAAATATGTAGAAAAGTTTCAAAAAACCTGTAATTTAGACTGATAACAAGACCCATTCTATCTCATTTCAATCTGTTACTGTTGGGATTTATGAGCTGCCATTCTTTTCAGTTTCAACAAAATATATATCCAAAGTGACACAAAAACTGAGTTTTTATCACATCGCAGGATTTTGCCATTAGAAAGTGACATACCCATGAGCTCGGCAAAACCTCCTACTGGTAGCCGACAAGTCCCTGTCACAAACTGCATCAACCGGATTCTCTTCTCATTCTCTATATCTCGGACAAACTGGAAACAACAAGGATTGATTAAAGGTCTAGATAAAAACAATATTACCATCAATACTAGTTGTGATAATTTCACAGAGACTTTTGCTAGTTTGAGAAAACAAAGATGCAGCAACGCTTCTTTTTCCTTTTCACTACTCTGATCCCTGATTCTATCCTAAAAGATCCTACACAAATAAATTGTAAGATTTTAATGGTCTGAAGCCAACAACTTTTACCCATTATAAGAAGAACAAGAATTGTTGAAAGGCCCACCAGGGAAATATTATCCAATTAAGTTATGATCAATTCATTGTTTAGCGAGAATAAACATTCAGCCTTGGCCAGCATTAGAGGATTATTACTGGTCTGATTCAATCACACATCCAGATATAATGTTTGTCAGGCACAATCATGACTTCCATTTCAGTTTCCCATAAATATGGGAAATCCATGGCCTAGAAGTAAGTGTACAAAACTTGAAATTACACAGCCCATCTCAGCATAGGTTCAAATCATGATAATGGTTAGTTAGGACTTTACATGAGAGGTAGTTTCCCTACTTGACTTGCTGAATGCAAACAGTTCTACCTAGTGCAATCAGCATAGGAAGTTAAGCTTTTGCCCTTCCTCCGATCTATTATAAGCCAGGCATCACAATATAACTGAAATGCCATTGATGCAATGTAAAATCCTAGAGAGTATACAAACAAAATCTTTATGTATAAGATAAGCCATTAGAACCCCTACCTTCCAAAACCAGACGACCTGTTTACTGTTTCTCTGGTAATGTCTGTAGATTGTATTTCTCTCCCAGTCATCTACATCTACTTCTTGCATACCACACAACATGAGCTGAAAAAACAATAACATTAAAGCTGCTTGTTCACAATTGTGGGGAAATTTAAAAGTCAAAACTTATCCCTTAAAATGCTGGGTAATTTTATAAAAATGGATTTTTATGTCATATGCTATCCAAAACCTCAAATATCTGCTAAATTTTGATGAGAAAAGATACTCATAGTAGCAAACAGGTTTGATCACAGGCCAGCCGACAATTTTCTGGCGGCTGGCATGGACCTAACCTGTTTGCATAAGCATGAAGTCGGTTCCAGCTCTATAAGGGTTAACTCTCTATATCTGTACAATAGCAAGACAGTTGTATGATATATAATAAAATATGAAAGCAAAATCAGGCTGTATTTAAGTTAGGAGTCTGTATACAGTGACTTACAGACATATTCTACAGTTTCATAAGAAAATAATCCTTTCATAGAATTTTCTAAATTTTTGATATGTTATTTTAAATTCTATTGTGAATTCAAAAATGAAAAGAAAAATGCAGGTTGACGAGTTAGTTTTTTCATAAAATGACAGTTTCCATGGTAACAGTTTGGGGCAAAAAGGTCTATATGACCATACCATCTTCAAATGTAATAAAATAATTTCTGGAATGTTTAACACAAAAAACATGAATTCATATATTAAATACTTTATTATTCAATGTTTCTTTCAAATTTTAAAATCTGAACAATTTTTGTGATCCAAATCAGTTTTTCAATTTTTTGTAATTGTCAAAAAACAATGAAAATTGATAATGTATATTACCAATAAATGAAAATATCTAAAAATTCCTTTCATAGAATTTTCTTATTTTTCAGTATGTGAAGCAAAATCTAATTTTGAAATACAAAATGCCAAAAAAAGTATATGTTGACAAGTTAGTTTTTCTGAAAAAAAAACCCACAGTTTCCATGGTAACTGTATTTGAAAAACATTTTCAAAAACGATTAAAATAACTTTAAACTTGAAAAATAGAAGCTGGGGGCTAAATTTGCATGAGAAATATATACAAGTAATACTGTTAATAACTTTTTGAAGTTGTATGGATAATATGATTAATCTTTAAAAAAAATTGCATACAGTAAATTTCATCCGAATAGAAAGTTTATCTGACTACTATGCAAGTACTTCTTCAGTAACAGATTATTATCTCCCTTGGATGCGCAGATAAAACTACCGAGAACGTCCTTAATATGTATCTAAACCCAAAGGTGTTGCAACTTAAAATGACGCTTCCAGTTTTAATTATGCTTTCAATGGCTACCTTAAAATGTATTTCGTATAATAATACAAAAACCTGTCTTGTTTCAATGACATCTTATTTTCATTTTTAGAAGTATTTTTTTTTATAATTGCACATATCTAGGCGACCATCACCTGTTTGAAATAATATGTTGCAGACAGAGTCAAGACTTTTGGTTAAATATGTCTTCATATAAAAAATCATTTTGGTTAACATCCTCAGAAGCAGAACATTTATATAACAATTGTAACAAATGGTGAAATTATCTTCAATAAGAAATGTCTCCACTTATCGAAATGATATCATATCCTACAGTGTGAGGAGAAATTGTCTTATAGCATACAATTGCTTGTGTGATTGGTAATTCTTTTAAATTTTTGGCAGCCTAAAAATCCAGTTTGAGGGAATAATTCAACAAATTACCATACAATCCCTTGATTGTAGAAAGTAATGGATATTTACATGGGAAAAAGAAACATTGAGAATTATTTTCTTTCTTTAAACATTATTACCCTTTCATACTAGAGAAATAACTTGTAATTTAATCCTTATTCTGAAAGATAAAGAGGATTGTTTGATAGAAAGTTTACTACCACATTTTGATACAAATACGCATTGTAAATATTCAGTGTGTAAAGACATTTTGCACTTCAGGAGAAATCAGAACGTAAAGTACTATTACTTTGCAAAGTTGTTTTCATTTATGGTTTTGTTACAAGTTCTGTTTTTGTAATATATGTAAGGACTCCATTTACCTCTATTTCTCTCTCATCAAAGTACTGGAGCCATTGCAGAGGAACAACTTCACTAAATCCATCTAAGAAGGCTTTGGTCTGCTCCTCAACACCACGGGTAAATCTCCAATTTGTCATCAAACTGTATAAGAACAAAAAATATTATCTTCATTGATTCTTTCATATTACATTATAAGACATAAACACAGAAAAAAACATTCCTAGTAGCCTTACTTCAAATATATTCTATACAACCTACGATAGGGTAGAGCATACTTATTTACTGATCTTTGTTTTGATGCACCTTTCACTGAAGGCAAAAAGGCAGGTTGCTTGAAACAAGCATTGTTTATTTTGTCACATCTTTTTCTATCCAAACCACAAGGAAAAGGTATAAAAGCTTTAAGAGGGAAAAAAGCTAAGGAGGGATAAAATTTCACCAGAATTATTGTAACTTATCATTCAAGGAATGGTAAAATACAAAGCAGAGGTTAAATCTTATGACAATCTGAATTAATAAACTTTAAAAACAAATTAAAATCATTATGTCAAAAAGCATCATAGATGGGTTTGTTTTATTTGCTTGATTTGTTGGGTTTTGACATTGCATCAAGAACTTATACTGCGAAGCTCAGAGTACCGTTTTACTAAACAACTTAAGAAATGTATCTGCTTAAGTCATAACTGATAAAAATGAAAAGTATTGAAATAAGAGGAATTGTTGTTTTAGACTTACGCAAATCTTAAGCATAAACTATTTAGTAAAATGGTACCCAGCTTTTCATTGATGAAGGAAGGCTATTTACCTATCTGCCCTTAAAGATGAAGATAATAACTATGGCCATTTGTTATCAATAAGAGCACTTTTAGTTCTGTTATGAATACCACTTTTAACAACTTACTTGATATATTCCTCCTTGTTCTCATTTGTCACTTCTATATCTGCACCTCCCGGCTTTAGCTCATGTTGTTCAATTTTACCAAGCACTTCAAAGTCTGCTGAGAACGTCAAATCAAGCCCACATTCTTCAATGTCATTATCCCTGTAAAAGTGTAGAAAAATAAGTTTGAGAAATAGAGATCCTTTTCTCACAGAATTCGCTTTTCATTTTTAAAAGCCTACATGTGAAACTGGATAAATGGATTACATTTGTGAAGGAGGAACTACAGTAATGCACTGAGTCAATTTTATGGTAAATGAAGATTAGTTTCCCCCAAAACAATAACAATCAGGGATCAGGAAAATGCTGGTTCCCGTTGTACTGGACCAATTACAATTTCAAATTTCAGAATCGCATAATTAATCTGTTAATTGTTATCCCCATGTCAAACAATGCCCGAGGCATGTATAAATTGGGGGTTTAATTGTAATCATACCCCCACACTTGATGGGGTCAAGAGTTATAAAGGGTTTTCAGCGGATTCTCGGACCAATTCGGATTCAGAGATTTCCTGATCCCTGATAACAATCATATGATATATCGTATATATTGAATATTTATTTGTATGTTAAAATTCTTGACTTATCAGCAACTAATGTAAGTATGAGAGTCACTTAAAATCTAATGCCATGCAGCAGCAATGTTTCCTGTAGTCACAATGGATTCTTAAGCTGATTGCAACTGGTGTAGAATATGGAAATAAGCAAACAAAATGACCCCTTTTTCAATCCCTTTCAACGGAATCTAGAAATTAAATCTTCTGCAACAGACTACATTTCAAGCTATTGTGGGAAAATGATACATTATTCAAGCCAGTAATTTCTCCCCAATTTCTTCATTTTAACATTTAAAAACCTTCCAAATGCATGATCATTTCTTTTGTTATGGCTTTCCTGGGATTTACCAGCATAAGGCTAAAGCTTTTACATCTTGCCAAAGGACTACCCCTGAAATCAACAGTGTGTATGTAGATTCCAAGGTAACAAGATTGCCAGGGCTCACCCTGAAATCAACAGTGTGTATGTAGATTCCAAGGTAACAAGATTGCAACTTAAACCAGTGAAATTTGAAAAAAGATGCTCTCTTCTGGGCTAATTAGGTACTAGCATAACACACATTTATCCTTAAGGGTTTTGTGACCGGTTCAAACTGAAAACAACAGACGACACATTAAAACAGATTTCCCGATTCTCTGAGAGCCCCAGTAAGACCAAACTGAACACTTCCTTCTTTGTCAATGCAAAAATCCTCATGGATTTCAGCAGTCAAGGGCCTAGACCTACGAAGTTTCGTGAAATCTGTTTAAAGGACTATCTCATCAATAAAATGATGTAACCGATCTATCAAGCTGAAGAAAACTGTACTATTGATACACTTCTTATCTCCTTTCATAACCATGTAGTGGAGATATAGCAAATTTATGTTGCAAATTAAGTGAATAGTATAAACAGTTTATTTTGTAAACAATAATCTTTTATTTCCGTCCTGCGAAATAATTAAAATGGGTTAGAGTGTCTTGGACCCAAATTATGAAATGGGTCAACATTCTTATCACATAGCCCTAGAAAGGTGCTTCAGAGAGCAACCAATTACTATTCATAAAGTTTGTCAATCAAAGCAATGAAGGCACTCAACCTTGTTTCACAATTATTCAATGAAAACATAGGTTTTCAGCAACTTTGAAATATAGATATTGAAAATGGTTATCTATTAAGTGATGAGGATTGTTTAAACCATCGTCTGAACATTTGTTACCCACACAACAGATTCTGTTAGAGAGTCCCTTTAAAGAACATTAACTAAATACTTACTTGATCCAGACTAGTGAACTATAAAACTCGGAATCTATGGACTCTAAATCTTTCAAAACCAACTTCTTGTCCAACATTCGCTTGTAAAATGGCAGGGTAAAACCACTATCTATAAATTTCCCATGGTATAAAGCCTTAAAAAGGGAAAGAGAACACAATTGTGATCATAGAAGAACATTAATTAATTGATAAGATTTTACAATAATCCCTAATATGAATTTATGTTACCAACCGAAACTTAAAGCAACAAAAGAATGTCATTCAAAATTCTAATTCTAAATTTAATTTTTCATGTGCCATTTTTGAGAGGCTCATGTGAGAAAGTTTTTCCTTTGTCACAATTACTTCTTGAGCTGTCTGCCTTATGAAGGAAAAGGTAAATGACAGTGGTAATCACAGTCCAAGAAGTCAATGTCTAAAACTTGCTGTCTCAAAAGCATACATCTTACATCTATACTTTCTATGCTACCCACCATGCCTTGAATAATACATAATACATTTTATTTGAAGGGTTAATAGCAATTTCAATTTTCTTTATTTGGCGAAAAAAAGCATATAAATGCCATTGGCCAATACAACATTTACAAATAAAGTACAGACAAACATATACTTAATATACTAAAGCATTTTAAATTTACATGATAGAGATGAAGAAATAGCCAAACATACAAAACACTAATTGGTCAATCTAACACATATAAATACAGGGAAGTGGATAAATCAAAAGATTGCTTCAATTTCACAAGGCTATGACGAGTCCATTACTCTCATGGGAGTAGAAGTATCCCATCAACACTATATAAGTGAGCACCAAAAAGATCATGTATTGAAAGGAATTACTAAGAGAATAGCTGCAGAAATTTTATGCTTAACCCTTTCCCAAACAACAATTTTTTTACGAAAAATTGCTCGTTACGAGCAATTTCTCCTTTCCCCACAATGTTTTCTAAAGTTGTCTGCTACAAACTGATCAAATGTCTTCATTGTTTGGGAAAGGGTTAAATGAAAATCTGTTTTTATCTTATCTGCCTCACTCACCATTGCAATAAACCTTCCAATAAACCTGAAGTACACAAGATGGTCTGGATTCACGTTGGACGCAGGATTGATCTGTAGACTGTAATTACTGTTACTTGCATATTCAAATAGACAATACATCGGGTTGAGGACATCGTGTGATAAATGGAAAAACCACTCCCTAAAAATAAAACATGTAGCATTCCGTGACAACAAATTACCAGCAGCTGCTCTACTGACCTATACATGGCACATTACTTTTCAGTAACATTGTTTTAGAGCTCACAATTTATTTATAAAGACCTAAATCATCATTGCCGTTAAAGGCAAATCAAAACATCAGCCTTTCAAAGGTCAGGTAGGTGACTACCTCCATGAAAATTAAGACCTACCACTACTGTTATTCAAATATATCACCATTTTGAGATTCATCATAGATAAAATGCAATTTTGAAACCAATAGCCTTTTGATTTTAGAGGTCTTTAGAAGTTTATAGTCAAAACTTTAAGCATTTAGTTAGTTTAAGCTTATTTGTTTTACATTAATTGTGAAACAAGTTTTTACAACTTAGATTAATCACTCTCTATTCTTCAGCATTTCACATCCATTTGAATCACCTAGTCAACTTCGCACGAACAAAGTTTTGTTCTTTGTGATGGATATTTAATAGCATATACATGATATATTAGACCATTTCCGCACATGGGATTACGGGACTTTGGAACAACAAATTTGCCAACAATCCAGGCAAGATAGATTGCCATTAACAACATACCTTGCTACACCGCCATAATCTAACCCTTCTTCACCTTTGAATATAATATATAATCTTCTTCGCAGATCAAAGGGTTGTAACCGCATTATCTGAAGAAAACAACAAAATTATTGATAAAATATTCCTTGATTTTCATTTATCTTAAAGGGCATGCAAAAATGATGGTTTCTTTACTAATAATTATAAAGTGAAACACCATACAGTTTGACCTCAAAATTAAGTTTTAGGAGGGCAAAATCTGACTTTCTTGACTATTTCTTTCAAACAAAATAAGCCCCTCCCTCATATTGTATTTTTAAAGTTATTATCTGCATATGCAGACAGTAATACTAAAGTGCGTACCGGTAATTGGAATTTTCTTTGAGATTTTAGGTTTAAAAGACAGTGACAAAAGAAAGAATGCACATTACAGGTAATGTATTCATTTGTTAAAGTTGTTTTGTTGAATGTCCAGGTATAAGTGTTTTAAAACATTATAAAAACTTGGGCCACTCTGTGGAAGACCAAAAAATAACACATCCTTGAAATCTGTAAAGAGTCACAAACTAATGACCTACCTGAGCAAAGGAGTCTTCGAAGAGGTTATCTCTCGACACTGTGACTTTAACATGCCCTGGTAATGCATTGGACTGACATAGATATCTGAATTGACCGAGCTTCCATCGGAAACTACGCTCATACTGTATAGGCACTCCGTACGCACCCTTCGGTCTGAAAGGAGGATAAGCAAGAATTAAACAGTACCAAAAACCTTGCATTGGCACACCTTTTGGTCTAAAACAGTGATGATTAAGCATTGAACATTCAAAAATACCATGAAATGAATATTTAAAATGGTTTATCCAATAAGAGATTATACCAACTTTCTGCGAACAAATGCATGTCGGCTTGCTTTCATTAGCTTAGTGGGCAAGGAATTGGTCATTTGGTCCACTGTTAGTAGTGGACAAGCATTCATATGATGTATGTTGATCGTGAAACAAGAGGTATATCATTTTGGATTCTTGAATACATCACAAGAACATGAAGCTGCAAGATTCTCTCTTCTCTTAATACTACCCTCTCACCAGACCTGCATCAACACTAAACACGAATACTTTACTGTTAATCATTATGAAGTTAAACACCATGTCAGCCGTACTTTGGATATGTAACTACTTTCCTGGACTCCTTAGTACCAGGCAAGGGAAAAAAACACCAACAACAGAAATATCGCCGACAAGGAATCGGGATTTTTTCCAGTTTTGAAAGACAAAAGACATTAGTACTTTCAGCTACAAATTGCTTGAAACATAGTACTGATGAAATCTAAACTCCTAAAGCTTGTTACCCTTTTGATGGACCTCCTCTTGGATCTTGGAATGTGGTTGTTTTTGTATTGTGATCCACAAAATACCGCACTCCTTCCGCTGTATACCTCATCTCCCAGCCCTCCGGTAATGGATCCTCTGGTATTATGCTGAAGAGAAAAGAAGAAAAGAAGTGAATCACCTTGGCATATCAGTACCAAATATAATGGATACCAAACATTAGGATCAAGGATCTGGAAAATGCCAGTTTTCTGGGTCTTGGACCAATTAGGGTCGAACAGGACAGATTAAGATTGAGATTTCACGAAAAAATCAGATTAGATAATACAGACAGACATGGTATTCTACACACTTAACAGTATCTACAAAATGAATCCATTACATGCAATTCCTGTGTCAAACAATGCTTGAGATATCTGAGGATTTTCGATCATTTCTCTGAACATTTTTAAAATTTCCTCATTATAAACTTGTATGACTACATAGGTTAAACACTTGAAGCTTTGTTTTCCACCTGTTCTGTATAAGACCAAATCCCAACCTGCTGTCACATCAGCTTGATATTCATCTTCTGGTTTTAACCATAAACTATGATTCAACGTATTTGAGGGGCATTGAGGAACAGACATTCACACAATATGTTAAGTTGAAAAGTAGACAAAGTTTTCAAAAGTTTGATTAAAAAAAGACATGGTAAACAAAAAAGCAAAAACACGAATTCAAAGTCCGAATTCTGTTGAGATTGAAACATCAGTATTTTGAGATAACTGACAATAACCACTTTCAATAAATATCACATAATAAATATGCTAATCACTGAATCAACTGTGCATTTTGGACTCAAAGTTTTTCTGCTTAGAAATTCAAAATCATTCTTTAAGTGACCACTCTTATATTTAATACTACCAACTACTTAGACCTTGACTACTAAATAGTTTGCACTTTTAGAAAGTAATACTTACCCTTGTGTTCTAGGATCTTCCCATTGAGTTGTACGGTTTTTATGATTCACAAAATAAACACGCCCATTTGCATCAGCCCTTTTTTCTGAAAAAAGTTAAGTAATGAAAATTACACAACATGTAAATTAACATACTGTATTTCACACAATATGTGTCAAATTACACAAGTACAAGCCTTATGCAGCATGCAATTTATGAAGAAATTCTCTATCAGATTTTCAAAAGACTTTAAACCTGGAAATGTGGCAAGTTAATTATCATCTCTTCAACAGATGTTGCTATGCCCAAGTTTCCAAAATAAATATGGAAATTCATTTGTACATATTATAAATTTAAACATTCAATATGGTATCCAATTCAATTCACTCACTTTTCTAAAAAGGAGTTATATCCCTTTTTGCAACAACATTTTACAAGATTCAACTACAAGAAAAGCTATTTCCCTTAACAATTTTTTGTATCTATATTATTTTATCTATTTCAACTTGAGAAGCATGCATTGACATTACACATATGCCTCCCCAATAGCCATTTTTGTCAATGCTGTTTTATTTATAAGATTTCACTAGAATCGATATCTCTATACATACCCCAGCCCTCGGGTAACACCCCTAGGGAATCTTCCTGCTGTGTGGCCTGTGGCATTAGGGTACTGTTAAACAGAGTTCTGTTTGTGAGGTTCTCCAATGCCTGCGTTCTGTTGTTATTCCACTGTTGGTAGTTCTGTACATTGTTCAACAAGTCTGTGCTGGGTCTCTGCCAGGTGGTCGTACGGGTGTTATGATCGACATAATACACCCTCCCTCGACCATCCACTCTTCGCTCCCACCTGGAGAAGAAGTTAACTCTTCTTAACCCTTTCCCAAACAATAACGACATTTGAAAACTTTGTTGCAGATGACTTTAGAAAACATTATGGGAAAAGGAGAAATTATTTGAGCAATTTCTCCTTTACCAACAATGTTTTCTGCCTTATCAGAAGATTATTTTCCAATTTTATTACATTTTGAAATGTTGTCTGCAAACTCTTTCACTTTGGGACAGTCCAAAATTTGTTGTTTGGGAAAGGGTTAAACATCTCGATGAGTTTATTATCAGGGTCCTCCCCAAGCCTTCTTTTTAACATGCTGGGGTGTTTGATTGGGGGAGGGGTTACAACACAGGAGGGGGTACCCTCTTCCAATGTTTATTTTTATTTTATGTGTGCATCCTTATTTGGTGAGTTTTTAGAAATATTTTTGGAATAAAAAGACCAAAAAATACTGTTTTTTAAACCAAATAAAATGCAACAAACATTGTTCAAAGCAAGTTGACAGTTAGGGACAAATTTTTAGCACAATGGAATCATTTCAGGCAGAAGGGAAGTACCGTTTCTGAAATTCAAGCACTGGGGCACCACAACGCTAAAATGGCCTGGCGAAGACCCTAATTTTTCATGATGAGTAGAAATTGATAAACTTGATTCCAATGATATCAAAAATTCTTTGGAACTTGATCTTTGACCAGATAATACCCCTACTTGTGACAGATTTTTTATATCATCAATCCAGTAAATTGATTTTTCTGGAGCTTTCTGAATAACTTGCATCTGGTATTAAGATACATTCAGACTAAATACCATCTATATACAAGCATGGTTAAAGGACAAAACATATGTCTAAACTCACCCTGGTGGTAACGGTTGTGGACGTTCCCATGTCGTCGTCCGTGTGTTATGATCAACATAATATGCACGACCATGTGGATCTGTTCTCATCTCCCATCTACAATAACAACAATTATCATGATAAAGATGAAACTTAATGTTTTGTTGGGTAGAAAACATTGCTACAAAAGGAAAGATTGCTCATTGCAAGCAGTTAACCCTCTGATCACAGTGGTTTCTAAAGTCGTCTACAGCAGATGTGGTAACGTGAGGTACAATGGAGAAAGGAATTAGGACACTTTGAATGGTGGTTTTTTCTCTTTCTTTTTTTCATATGAGTTTTTCATCACATCAACATTATTTCAGTTATGTTGCGATGCCTGACTCTTAATGATGGAGGAAGACCCCATACTCAACTGGTCAAGGCGGGTAGAACCATCGGCATTCCGTAAGTCAGTGGGGAGACTGCCTCTCATGTGAATCCATATCCCTCTCAGGATTTGAACCCACACTGAGAGGGGCCATGTGATTTCAAGTTCTGTACTTGAACCACTAGGCCACGGAGGCCCCTTGAATGGTGGTTAAAAGTCAGACAATTTACATACCCTTGTGGTAGAGGTTCCTTGTTGACTTTGGATAGTAACCATTATGGTCAAAGGATAAATTGCTCATGGCAAGTTATTAATCTTTTGGACACATTGGAGTATAAAGGCTTCTGCAGCAAATGTGGTAAAGTGGGGAATAATGGAATTAGGACACTTTGAATGGTGGTGAAAAGTACTAACATTCCCAACATAGGTTTGTTGTTTGTGGTGGTGGATATGAACCAGTGTGGCCAATAGATTAATAGATCATAGCAAAACAATTCATCTTTTAGTCAAAACGGTTTCTGAAGTGTTCTGCAGCAGATGTGGTAAACAGAAGAACAATAGAGTAAGGGATTATGATATTTTAGAAAGTCACATGACTGACATACCCTTGTGGTAGAGGTTCGTTGTTGTTGGCGGTATCCGAGGATACAGAGTTGGAGTTGGGGCTGTCTACAGCAGGGGGAGGTCCCAGTTGTGCGCTACTCGCAGCTGTGTCCACTTCTGAAATACATAAAGAGGTCAGAATGTAGTTTTCTCAACCATTTTATCCCAGAAGTTTGTTTGCTTGTTAAATGCTGTGTCAAAAATTTATCGGTTATGTGAAGGCTTTCCTGGATTCACCAATACTGGGCTAGAGCTCTGATGTGTCTTGCCAAAGTAGACTCCCACAAAACCAATAGTCCCGGACTCGAACACAAGACCCCAAAGTCTAAGACCATCAACTTGACCACTGGGCTAAGCAGGATCTTTCTCCAAAGAAGGATATACAAAGTTTGAAAGAGATAAATATAAGTCATTCTGATTTGACTTTTATCACAGAGACTATTGCCGGGACAGGACAATGACACTAGATTCCTATATTTATTGAATATGTATACTGTTTTCAGTGCATTTCTCTGGTCATCTATTAATCCTATTGCAAATGACTGCTAATTGAAATGTATCTATATATAAGTATCAAATGATGGAAAGAGATTTTAAATTGAATCATTGTGACAAAACAAGAATCTACTCATGATGAGCAGATTCTTGTTTTGTCACAATGTTTTCAATATCCTATTAGCTTCAGAGGCATTCATGAACTTTTAGGTTAAACATCCACCAAACGCCAAATTTTGGAATTTGCCAAATTGAAAGAGTTTGCAAACAACATTTCAAAATGTGATGAAATTGAAAAAATAATCTTCTGATAGGGTAGAAAACACAGTGGGAAAAGGAGAAATTGCTCGTCAAGAGCAATTTCTTCCTTTCCCACATTGTTTTTCAGAATCATCTGCAACAAACTGGTGAAATGTCAATATCGTTTTTAAAGGGTTAACCATCTTTGAAGATTCAAACATGCAACAAAGTTTGGGAAGGGAAGGAAAGCATGGTGCTTGTTTTAGAGGAACCACCACATCCTTACCACCATTAGTTGCTGGTGCTGTACTGGTGGTCAACGCCGAGTTGCCTGCGGCTGCTCCCTGAACTGGCGGTGCCGCAGGTCTCGGTGGCGCCGGTCTTTGACGCCCGCCGCGAGATCCACTCTGACCCTGGTGTCCAGCACCAGGAACCTGACCTTTAAGGAAAAATATAAAATAAAATTAAAATAATAAATTAAATTTGGAAAAAAATGTCAAACAATTACACTTTTACTCTAATTCTTTGTTTTGTATTTCTTAATATGGCAGTAAATTGATATATTGGATTGCAACTAGTAAAACAATGGTATAAAAGCATTTTTTCGAAAATCATCCTTAAGAAGGCATTCTAATGAAAAGTGGAATTCAACTTTGTATGTCTTACATGTTATGCATTTTCTATCTGACCAAAGTCTTTTGAGTTTGTCCAGTATCCTATTTCTATTTCTAATCTATGACTGCAAAGACTGAATATTGCAGGGTTGTCATTAATTTTTGGAGTAAAGGCCAACAGTTACTTTTGATTTGAAGAGGCTGATTAAGCAAACATCTAACAAAGGTTAGGTGTACTTTTAAGACCACCTACGAATTTTTTTATATGAGCCACCCAAACAGTCATATGAAGTGGTCATATTGGTTGGCGGCCGGCTCTTAATGACAATCCTGATATTGTTAATGAATTTCTAAATTTTGATTGTGTTAAGTTGTCTATGTAGCATTGAAATCTAAAAGATCTAAAAGGTTCATAACAAGTTTGAATAACTCACCATTTGATGTGGAGCTTCGAGACTTTTTCGGATATTTGGACATTGTGACGCTTAGCCCTGATAGAGTTACATTCAATTCCCCCACTTTGCCTTTCCCCTCTACACTCAGAGGGAAGGATTTGGTGAAGTTTGACACTGTTAAGAGAAGATGAATGAAATACGTAAAACCAAGAGGTTAAGATTTCCATGTCTACAATGATTTAACAACAGGCAGGATTTTAACACTTTTTCTTTAAAAAAAAAAAAAAAAATAGTATAAAACATCTCAAAGTGCGTAAAAGTGAGTAAAATTATAACAGGATTTAACGCAGAAAAAATAATTAAAGGTTTAAATAATCATGGCAACAGGAGAATTTGCTTGTGGTGAGATCATGTATTTTCCTTTGGTCACAATCTTCTTCAAATGCATTCAAGGTAATGAATATGGTAGGTGGGTTAGAGACTGAGAGTCATCTACATTTTAGCCTTTTTGTTTCCAAAGGAAACCAGAGGTGTTGATGGGGCTGAAAACCAGGACCCCCGAGTTAAGTCCACCTCCTTAACCACTGGGTCAAGCAGGACCCTTAATCCATCATAAGCTTATTCTACTTTTTAAACCTTTAAAGATGCCAGATGGTATTTAATGCAAGCACTTGCTTCCTCAACCCTTTGGTAAATGTTTTGAACCTATCATATTCCTTTGAGAACCCGGTCCATATAAAAAGGGATCAATGCAAGACTTAGTCCTTCCGAAACATGAACTGAAGCACATACTAGTCTTGCATTGAGCCCTCAATAAGTAATCAAAAGAAATTCTTGGGAAACTTTTCTAAATTCCCCTAAAGAAATATTTGAAAGCATTCCAAAATGAAAAAGAAGTTTCTTAAGCATTATGCAGTTAATGCATTAACATGAGGTTTTATGAAGTAAAGGGTTATGCTGTTATTTTTTAAAGGCACAGTTGAGTGATTAATCGGTATGGTAATTCATTTAGTTACAGGGATATTTTTCAACATGTAAATGGGCTTATCAGTTATGACAGTTACATGTTTAACCGATTACCAACAATAACGACATTTCATCAGTTTGTTGCAGACGACTCTGAAAACATTGTATGAAATGGAGAAATTGCTCATAACGAGCAATTTCTCCTTTTCCAACAATGTTTTCTGCCCTATCATAGGATTATTTTTCAATTTCATCACATTTTGAACTGTCGTCTGCAAACGCCATCAATTTGGGAGTTGAAAAGTTGGTGTTTGGTAAAGGGTTAACTGACCTTTCCTTCCATCTCTTGTTTAAATCCGGGGGTATCTGTGTCAGGGGGGTAGGCCACTGTTACCCGCACATTATATGGGGTCATCTTCAAATTAAAAAAACAAACAAATAAATTCTTTCAAAAAATTCTATTGACGTATAAATTGAATATTTTGTTGACAAATATATACACAATCTGAATGATCAAACATAGTGATAAAACAGCATGTAATTAGGCAACATAGCAGAAAAATGTGATATGAGACAGCATTGGAACATTCTTACTTTCAGTTATGTGATCAAAATACACAAATAAGACAAAAATAAGGAGACATAAAACATAAAGAATTGTTTATAAATTAAAAACAAGTAAAATTTGAAAATTTCTGAAGGGTTTGCCATATTTTTTTCTAAATGGGCTGTTATACAAGTTTTATGATTTGTTCTGAATTACTCACCAACTTCAATAATTCTTCATATACAAAGTGGTAAAACTCACTTATTCATACTACCTGAATCATCTACCAGTTTAACATATGGAAAAAGAAATAAGTGGCTTGGCCAAAGCCATTGAATAATGACATACCAGGAATCAAGCCAGGATTACCTGTTTTGCAGTTGGTAAGCAACAAAACTTGGCATCTAGTTAGCCCACACCTTGAATTGTGTGGTTGTACACCCACCTGTTATTTCATATTCCAATTTAAAATCACATATTTCCAAGTATAATAGTGTTTTGTCGCCTTTATTCTATGCTGAGTCATCAAGTTGATTTACTGATGTATCAAAAACAGCAATAAAATGAACACATCGCCCATCTCACAATCTTTGTGTACTAAGCAATGTGTACTAGAATGTTTAAAAAATGAATGCATTAGCTGTCAAATCTGGCAGAGGTTCACTTGCTTTAGTATTTGTGTTGTTACATCCCAAACTGATATCCTGGGAATAGGTAATATAAACATAGTTAGAGAGTATTTCAGGCCTATAATCTGTCATGCAATACATCAATGTTCTACCAGGTCATCTCTTTCTATGAAATCTATGCCTCGAAAGTCAACATTTCTAAGTGAGTACTACAACCCAGATATTCTTGGACAAAGGTGCAACACCATGTTCAAATTCATTTGCCATCCCAGAGATGACATAATCTGGTTTTGATCCACTTGTTCAGATATGCTAAAACTTATTCTGCACTTGTGAGTATAATGGTAATATGGTAAGCTTGAGTAAAAATGTCTGTTAAGGCTTTTGGACAAGCTTGGCAATAGGGACGATAAATTAAGCCCCCTATGCATCCTCAAAAATTGAAACAAATTTACCTCCATTTGAAGAGCTTCTGCAAAACCTCTGAGGGCAAACTTGGATGCGGAATAAGCTGTGAAGCCAAACAGCCCTATCTGCCCAGCCTGAGAGGACAGTAGGACAATCCTTCCAGCTTGTTGTTGCACCATAGAACCTATCACAGCTTTTGTTGTATGGGCCGCACTCAGATAGTTGGCCTCCATTTGATGCTGAAAGAGGAATCCACAATTTTTAACCCCTCCAAAACATCCTACTAAACCCTTTACCAAACTTTCAACTTTCCCAAATTGAAAGAGTTTGCAGATGGCATTTTAAATTGAGATGAAATTGGAAGGTAATCTTCTGATAGAGCAGAAAACATTGTGGGAAAAGGAAAAATTGCTTGTCTTGATGATTTTGTCCCAATGGTTTTTACTCAATATTTCTTAACCTTTAATCATTAACACCTCACTCCAAAGTATCATCTGCATAAGAATTTAGAAAGCATTGCATCAAACATTTAAATTGTCCATAAAAAGTAATTCATTCTTTTGCCACAATTGTTTCTCCCTAAAACCACTAAGAATACTTTTTTCTTCCTTTGTTTTTTTTTGTCTGCTGTCACTTTCAAATTGAAATAGTCACCATTTCCCATAGAAGGGAATGTGTTTGTTGAGCAATTTCACTTCATTCATATTTTGTGATAAGTATCAATGCTTTTGAGATATAAGCTAAAAAAACCCACCTGAAATTGAAAGAGAGATTGTTAACTTCATACAGTTTCTCCTCTTGAAACAGTTGTTTATTTAATATTTCTTCTTCAGGTGCATTGAAACAAGCATGTACGAATAAATAGCCCTTGTGATATTTCATTTTGTCACATTAGTGTATTCAATTTCTTTATCGCTATGAATAACCAAATGAATTTGAAAGTTTTTCAGCATCATGACTGAGAACAACAGCCTAATGAGCTTACAGTGGGCTTTGGGTAGAGCATCAACCAAGGGTCAAGAGAGTCATGGATTCAAAAAAAGTTAATAAGAATGTCCCTCATTGAACAGTCTTTTCAAAAATTCATTATAAACCCAGGACACAGAATGAGAGTCATTTATCTAAGCTGTAAGAACTTGTATCAAAGAGGATGAAAATGAATAAGTTAGAATAACATATGAGCATTAAACCCTGTCCAATGAAGAAGGTCACTTTGCTGAGTTGTATCATGATGAAGAGAAAGTTCTGGGGCCCGTTTTACTAAACAACTTACGGAAAATGTTTGCGTAAGTCATAATTGATTAACATGGATAATATCTTCAATGAAAGTACAATATTGCAATGTGACACGTCATTGGAAGCGTCTCGGAGAGACGATTCCAATGATGTGTTACTTTGCAATATTGCTTGGCCAAATATTGAAATAAAAGGACTTGTTGTTTTAGACTTACGCAAATCTTAAGCGTAAACTGTTTAGTAAAACGGGCCCCTGATGTACAACAAATCTCTTACCCTGAACACTTCTGGATCCATTTCCTGGAAGGACCTACTCACAGACACCCCTGCTGAATTCACCAGCATGAAGACAGGACCAAGTTTTTCTTCTGCCTGATAATACAGGTATACAGGAATAAGCCAAAATAGAAAGATGATTTAAAAGAAAATAAACAAAAAAGCATAAATCTTTTATTTATTTAGATTTGCTACATCGCATCAACCACTTTTCAGTTTATCACAGTGCAATGTTTCTCATAGAATGATGGAGGAAGGCATTCTACTTTAGTGCCAATAAAGGCTGCTCAAGACTGGTAGAGCCGTCTGCATTTGGTTAGTCAGTCGATAGACATTGCTTATGAATATTCAAATCTACCTCTTCCCTAAATAGAGCTCACACTGAGAGAGGCTATGTGAGTTCAAATTCAGTACTATAATAATTATACCACAAATTCAACTGCACAACATTGTAGTAAATATCAAGCAGAGAAAATCAATCAAGTCCAAGCCTATTGCCTAGACTTAACAAAGCATTGTGGCGAAAGGATAACTTGCTCCTGGAGAAAATTGTCTTTTAGTCAAAATTGTTCTTACCAAACATAAAAAAGAAAATGTATATCTTCATGCTTTATCTATGTGGGTTAAAGTATGACCTCTATAATTTATAAACTTGAATAAGTACAATTTCTTTGTTATTCAAAGTTATTTCTTAATCTTCTGGGCAAAGCAGCAATAGGTGTCTGTGACTTGGAAGGATAATAGGAAGCAATGATGAGGAAGTAAATATATATAATCCATGCACCTTTTTCCAAGACTAACCTAAAATACAACTAAGAATGAATAAAGCTTAGATCATTGAACTTAACCAGGGTGGCAAAAACATTGCCCAGCTTGTCCAAAAGCCATAACGGAGAAGTGAATTTTAACTATAATTTACTATACAAACATAATGTAGCAAAGTGCAGGAAAAGATTTTGCATTTACCAACAAGTTAATCAAAATGTTAGTTTGTATCCTCACTTACCTCTTGAATGGCCCTTTCTACAGGTTTGTAGTCGGAGGAGAGATCAACAGAAATACAATGGACTTTCTGACTAGCCTGAAGGTGCTTCTGTAGCTCTGTTTTGGTCTCCTCAAGTTTTAGCTGATGAAATAAAAATATACAGTTCAAGTAATGTTGAACTTTTACTGAAAATTCCTACATTTTACAAGCCTACAGACAGCAAATGGCTCAGGGCTGCTATTGTTAAGGAAAGCTCAAGCCTTACTTGAAACCTGAGTTTAAACATCTTGGATATGAATAAAGAAGTAAAGAATTATAATCTCAAAGCCTGAAATCAGGCCTGAAAATCAGCAGGCAGGATTAAAAAGAAATATTGCTCATCATCATTCATGAAGAAATTTTTCTATCCAAGTAGGGAAATAACCACATTACTTAAACTCACTACACTTAATACATGTTTCTTTGGAAAAAAAAGGACATTTGATTAAGAATAAATTTAATCCTTTACTCCACAATACATAAACTAAATAAGTTCTAGGAAATCACTATGATAAAAGGATAAAATGCTCCAGTGGGCGACAGTGGTAGAGTATCTGCCTCTTGTACCAAGGGTCCCAGGTTCAAATCCCTGTTGGGGAAGGTGAGTGAGAGTGTATTTAATAAGCTTCAAGTTTCCATCAGTTTAAACTTAAAATGCTCCAATGGTTTCTGCCTAATATCAACACAGAAATATTTTGTCTTCTCTTGTTTTCAATTCGGACCAGTCACACACTTTCATATTTCAAATCAATATTCTGGTTCATTTGGTGCAGAAAGACTCAAACAAAAAATCACAAGAAGAGCAATTACAACTTTACAAAACAGTTCCATTAAACCTCTACAGAAAATCCAGGAGATATGGAGAAAATACATGTAGTATTAATTCATAATTGACCAATAGTTACCTAGAAAGTAGTGCTTAAACAGAGGTTTGGTCCCAATTCGAAGCATTTAAACAGTTCACAGTTCCAGCCAAAACAAAAGCAACACAGGCCACATTTTGCAGTAACACCACCATGAATGAGAGTTCAATAATACACTGAATAATGCTTACTTGGTAATCTTCTAGAACTAGGCTAGGAAATACTGGTATAGCTTGGTTTTGACATTCTTGAACTTAAAGCAAGTAAATAAGGCACTGAGGGTAATACATTAACCTTACCTTATTTCTTGCCAATATTGTAACACTGGCCCCATTTTGCACAGCTAACAAAGCTATAGCCTTTCCAATTCCACTGGACCCACCAGTTATCTGAAATAGAATGGTAAGGATATGTTAACCCTTTTTCAAACACAAACTGAAAAAAACTGCAGACGACATTTCAAAATGTGATGACATTAAAAAATAACCTTCTGAAGGGATCAAAAACATTGTTGGAGAAGTAGAAATTGCTCGTTGAGAGCAGTCTCTCCTTTTCCCACAATGTTTTCCAGAGTCGTCTGCAACAAACTTGTCAAATGTCATTATTGTTTGGTCCTCCTTGCCAGACTCGTTATTTTTGTTAAGTGTGATTATGCTATTACATTCTTTGGTTCCGGTTAGTTTAATTTTTGCCCTATGATTGTCATACAGAACCTCCTGTTTATGCCAGAGTTTACCTGGCCTGTTTTAATATGAATTAATTGATGGCCCTGAAACAACTTTCACGGGAAGGCTGTTCCAGACTCTTGAAATTCTTATTGTAAAGGGGTTCTTTCTTATGTTAAATGCACAATGTTGTGTAAAAATATGCAAACAATTTCCTCTTTCACTGTGTTTGAGTGAGCAATTGTCCCAAAGTTTTAATAAGTTGGTATCTCCAGTATCATATAATTTATTGTGACAGTAATAGGGTTTAAGTATAAATACTACCTCTTCAGTCTCGCTGTAGAAGCCGGCTTTTATTGGTGATTCGGAAGAGTAGTTTGCTTTCTCTCGAAGTTAAGCAATGTACATTGCGGTTAGTACCTAGATGGGTGACCCATGATGGCTTTATTCTGAGAGGGACCAGGTGGCATTGATGGGATTTGATATCACCATCATTCTCGCACCCTAAGTGGTTTGTAACATATCAGGGCTTGCACTGCTGATCGCCAATGGAGCCATTTGCCACAAAAAAATTAAAAAGGCTCCAAAAAATCAATATTGGCTCAAGCCATGGCTCAGACGTTTTCGCCAAAAACTGTCATGAAAAGTCCCTTCTTCCACTGATATTTAATTCATGTCAATATGTATCACATTTGTAAGAATTGATCAGCTAGGGTGATTACACCCATTAACAAACGCTAACCAATCAAGCACAAATCTGTCACCTGGCTATGAAAACATGGACGAAATTAAGATGCCCTCTGGTAGTTGTTTTGTTACACGCTTTTGTACACCCTAAATTCGGTCTATATTATTGCTTTAAAAGAAGCTAAAATAATAAGGCCTCAGTTCCTCAATGTCATTCTATGATGATGTTCTTCTATCAATATATAGCTTCACATTGCCGCTTTAAAAGCAACTGATTCGATGTTAAACTTGTAACATTAACTTTAGTCAAAGAAATAAAGATATCGCGAAAACCAATGACAAACAACTTACCACAACATGTTTCCCTGCAATAGATTCTGCTTTCTGTGACAAACGATTTGCCATTAAATATAACACCACAGCAACAAATATCAATAGAATAAACCACAACATCTTCCTCTAGGGAGGGCATTGAACACTTTTGGGTAGCACTAGACAGTACTGGCTCAAAATCCTCTCGGCCGACCCACACACGCACACAAGATGTCCTGCTTTACCACTCAAGCCAAAACCTGCAATACAATGAGCAATTTTTTCAGATGCATATATGAGACAGCAGTAAAAGAGCACCAAAAGACTAGTCTAAACAGCCACATTTTGAATATTTCATCCCAATTTCATATTTTAAAGTGGACGCGAAAACCCATGAAAAACCTTGTCGGAAGCCATTTCAGCGTGTCTCAATTCAAGACTTTTTCCGTCAGCTAAACGGACCAATATGTGCACTGCCAGCAAGGTTTATCCATGATTACCTTAAAAATGCACCAAAAATGGCCTTCCATCCAGCTTCTTTTCCCACCACGAATCAACATTTGTTGTGCCGGTCAAAAGTGAAACTAGAATTAACTTGAACAGAGCTAGCACCTAGTTTCGCATCAACAACCCCTATCTCTGCTTTGGCTATATTGAGCTTTTGTTTTTCTTCACAAACTTAACAGATCAAGTTCAGATGCAGGATTTTGAGACATTTGAGACAGTCAAATAGGTTTAGAAGACTAAAAAATATATTCTAGCCTGTCAATGCTGTATATTATCAATTTAGGCCTTACCAATTCGAACTAGGGCTGGTGTTACTATAGTGTGCTACCCATAGATACGATTGTACAACCAGATTGTTGTTGCTCTAAACAAGACATTACTTGTTTGTGAACTAAAAGAACTCTCAAAGGACGCATTAGATATTTTTTTATACAATTGAATATTTCGACGTTCCTGGTCTCGTAGAGAATGGATTACAACCAATGACACCTGAAAGTTTGGACGTTGTTGTCATTTTTACATTGTGTCATGTGATTTCGCGACAATTACTTTGACGATTAGCTGTCAATTGGATCTTATGATTGCCGTATACGAGGTCTATCAAAGTCATGCTTTTATAGTGATTCGACTTAAACGAAAGAAGAAATATGCAATAAGAGCTCCAAGAAATTTATGGCTGCCTGAGATCTCTATAAAACAACCAAAATGACTGAAGAAACGGTAGACGATTCTCAATTCTTCCAGCAACAGCTGTTCAGTCTCTATGACCGCCAGGATATGAGTGATGTGCAGATAAACGTCGGTGGAAAAATCTTCAATAGCCACAAACCTGTACTTGTGATGCACAGTGATGTTTTCAACACTATGCTAACGAGCGGTAATTGGCCAGAGTCGCGTTCCCGGAGGGTTATACTCCACGAAGAACCAGATTGCGTTGAAGTTTTTGAGGACTTTTTGAAATACCTGTATGGCGGTCAAATTGTTTTAACCAACAGCTCTGTGCTAGCTGTACTTTCACTAGCAGACAAGTACAATATCAAACATTTATCTCAATCCTGTTCCAAGTTCATGCACAGATACTGTCTACCTGTTAGCGAACCATATCTTGTTTCATGGTTACAATATGCAGTGCTTTCTGATATGAAGGATTTTGAGGTGATCTGTCGAAATTATATCACATGGAACTTTGAAAGTATTGTGAAAAATGATGATTTCCTGATGATGAATGAGGATATTCTCATCTCATTTCTAAAAAGTTCTGAATTGGTGATAAACTCAGAGTTAGTGTTGTATCAAGCAGTTCGTAGATGGCTTGACAGTGACTACAGGGTTAATTTTTCCCATAGAGAACAGTTTGTACGATTAATGCATCATATTAGATTTCCAATGATGCAGTTGTCTGAACTTCCTTATCTAGAGAAAGACTGTTTCTTACAAGATTTTAAAGACTTTTATCTACAGCAGATATTTTTATCAATAAAATACCACACTTGCCAAAACAAGGAGGAAAGAGAGAAACTTATTCAAAGTACAGGAAATAGGAGCATTTTCTTCTCCAGGAACTATACTTCAGGAACATGGGGAACCAACTTGCAAGTCGAGAACTATAGTGAAATTGATGGAGGAGAAGTGCTTGGCGCTTTCTTCACTACTCCCGTCAGTACATCAGAGAAGAACCAACATGAGTGCAGTGATTGGCATCTTTACCTGTACCCGAAAGGGATTAAAATTGATCCCTGTATCATGATAGATGTGCCAGAGAATCTGGTTGTCACTGGGCAATGTTTCAAAAACGTTAGACTCTCCATTTCGAGTGTGTTCACAGAGAGAGTCTGTGTGGAAATATGTGTGCTAATCATGACAGAGCGAGGGGACGGGTCTGGGCAGGATTATGTCTACGATGCAGTGATGAGGCCTGCCACATTTGATAAAGATAACGCCCTCTTTAATATCAATGACCTTGTGCCTTATGAGAAACTGATTGCCAGCAATTCTGTATATCTCGGTTCAAGCGATACTTTTAGAATAACAGTACTCATCAAGCCAGATTATTGCTTTAAAAGTTAAATCCATATTTGTCAGGGGAAAGGTTTTTGTAATGAAATGCTAAACATTTGTGAATATCTGTCTTAACAGTTAATGATGAGCAGTTTATTTGATTGTCATGATGGTCTCTACCCTATATTGTTTTAATGCTTTATTTATCAGCTTGTTGCTTTTGGTTTGGACAAATACCAAATTTCCATTTTAACACTCTGTAGTTTGTGAGAAAATTGGTTGACCCTTTGTAGAACATTTGCTTTTAATGCATCTGCATTTCAAAGATAATACAGGTTTAATGCTATTCTATAGTTGAGCCTTCATGAATGTAAAGCACTTACTACAGCCTTGCAATGAATCCTTGATATAAGAAACCAATGCTAGCCTACTAAGGGGAAACTGCATGTAACATATAGTACTTTCTCCTTTATGTCTTCTTTTAATTTCATTTTTTTTTCAGAAATTGTTAACTTTTAATATAATAGAAGATTGTAGAAGGAGGTCAAGTTATTACATGTTTAAGAAGTTAATGTAATCAGCCTGGATAGTTGGTTGACAAATCATTTACATAAAATTTATCTACAAAGCATACTTTCAGATCCAGATAAGGGACATAATCAAGTCTTAGTCATTCCTTGGTTCACAAGCTACATGATGAACCCCTTTTTGTTGGTGTTTTATAGAATCATATTGACAAGAGGACACCAATGAGTACCTACAAGACAGGGTTTGAGAAGTTTGCCTCTTGTCTAGACCTCTGTTCACTTTTATATGTTTCGCCAGTCTCATCACATTTGTTTTTATTCTTATCAAAAAGAAATGTTGTTTTCCATACTTTTAAGTTGTCATCTACTTTGACTTTCAATTTAGACCAGTCACGAAACCTTGTATTGTTGAAATGAACGAACAATTATCGTCATTGAAATTATTAACCCTTAGATTGCTGGATAATTCTCTAAAGATAGATTTCTTTGTTGTCTGCTTTCAAAAACAAGTACATATCTGCTTATTTTTGATGGGGAAAAATACTCAGAGTTTCAAACAGGTTAGATCAAAGGAACAGCCACCAATTTTCTTTGCTTATTTAAAGCATGAAGTTGGTTCCAGCACTATAAGGGTTAATCTCCCTGAAGTTAGGCTTGCTTTTTAACATGTGCCTTCAATATTTTATGATTTTGGCATTGGGAGATGCCATATGAATTTGTTATGTATGGCAAGTTAGATATGTTACAATCATTCTTTATGCAAATATTAAGGAAATAAATGAATAGGCATGTGTTAAAAGGAATTCTCAATGTTTTCACTTGTCTTAAATCTATTTTTCCTTTTGCAAACTTTGAAACTTTGGTAATCAAAGATGAGGAAAAATCATAAAAAATCTTGTATTTCTGAAATCAAGCAAGGCAATATCCCCCCCACAATGTTTATTATGGTGTTAAAGCCGTATTAACAATTTTTCAGTTATGTAACGGCTTTCCTTGATCAACTAGAACTAGGCTAGAGCACTGAAGTGACGTGCCAAAGGCCACTCCTACAAAACCTGGGGTGTCAATGGGGCTCGAACCCGGGACCCTGAGAGTTTTAAGTCCGCCACCTTAATCACTGTGCCATGCAGGACTCCTCATTCAGCAATGGGATTACACCTTGATATATATTGTTAGTGCAATGTTTGTGTGCACTTGTTAATGCATGTGGAACACACTATATATATATATATATATATATATATATATATATATATATATATATATATATATATATATATATATATATATATATATATATATATATATATATATATATATATATATATATATATATATATATATATATATATATATATATATATATATATATATATATATATATATATATATATATATATATATGGGGAGCGACGTGGGAAAACCCACCTTATGGTCAAAATTTTCGATTTTCGTTTTTTCAGCGATTATTTTAGTTCGATTTTCCTTTGTTAAAATGATATAAGTCTCATGTAAATGCGTAAAAAAATACGGTTCCTATAAGCGTTCAAAGACGTCAGGTAAGTAGAGAAATATCACGCGAGTGACGCGATGTCAACATTTTGGCTAACGGCGTTATCTAAATCGACGTTTGCATTTTCGAGTTACCATATCTGAGCTCTTCTTAAAATGGAAGCACCTTTCTAGTTCATCCTGGTGCCAAAGCTTAGGAAACAAAACTGTCATGTTTAAATTGAATTCAAAGTAATAAAAAATCCAATTCAGTGGAATGATATTTGCGTCAAAGGAAATTAAACAGTACAGATCAAGCGGTCAACTAAACGCAATATACACTTTTGACATGGACTTCTGTCAGTATTGCGTCAAACCTTCGAGATAAACAGGTCTCTACTTGATAAGGGCAGACTTGTTTTCTTTTTCACTAATGGCCAGGGATCAGGAAATTGCCGGTTTTGGACCGATTTCGGTTGTGTCGGACCGATTGCAACCGGTAAAAAATCGGTCATGATATCACAGACAGATATGGAATTCTTCACCCTTAACAGTACATGTTTCTCTGTTATCCCAAAATTAATCCGTTAATTGTAATTCCCGTGTAAAACAATGTCTTTAGTGTGTATTTCGGGTTTTGATTATGGAAGCTAATCGGCACGCTTGATTGAGAAGTACAAATGGCACGTTTATTTCACGAGAACTGATTATTTCAACTACATGTGGTCCATTTTTAATGGCACATGGTAGATTGCAAGAAATCAGGGAATATTCTTTTTATTGAAACGCGTTTTATTAACATTGAACAATTTCCATCATAAACTGTGAGGCTTGATGATTCATATCCTATTTTTAAGATAATAAACATCAAACAGATCAACCTGTTTATGTTTGAAATTGATTGACTTTTTCTACAATAATTCTTGAAAGTAAACAATTCAGAAACAAAATGAAATATATTTAAAATGTATTTTATGCGATGTCAAATTCAAGGGTTATTTGATATTGTAATCGAAGCACAATGTATGGTTTAAAGTATGAAGGACACAGATATGTTTTTCACCACGGGGGTAGCGAAGAAGTATTGGAGGTAAGGCCGTATCTGGGACCGATTGGGATTTGGAGATTTCCTAATCCTTGCTATAGCTGATAAGTCTTTTTCGAATAACACCCTTCAAAACATGTAAACATAAATGTGCCAACAATCTGTATGCCACATATGCCAGCTGAGTTCTAATTTCGGAGTCGTTGCGGCGACACTTTAACGTTATGTGAGCTAAGTCAAAGTTAATTAAACACCTAGTATAACCAGTTCTATTGAAGACAATATCTTTCATTATTATACGCATAAAACACACAGCTGCATGTGCCAATCATTTCAATTTTTTATGTGTGTGCACATTTGTCTAATTGCGTAGTATACATACGTTATATTGCGGTAATTGTCATTCAGTCAATAATTGAAGACAGTGTTTCCATATTGGAAAAGAAGATATTTTTCCAGTCAAAATGAGTTGTGAATCCGAGACCTACATAAAACATCCATTTGGTATACTACCTTTCTAGGCTGCCCTGTCACCATTCTCCAAATTAGGTAGCCAACGACGAACTCATTATTTTACCCCAAAATAAATACAGTGTAAGCTTTTTATTGGAAAAAAAATGAATAGCCTATATTATACTACTTAAAAAAATGCATTATCAAATTGATAAAGATGTCACTAATGATGGAGATCGCGTTTGTTCAAGAGTTAATTTTATCATGTCAGAAATGCAAATCACAGACCGATAACTGGATGCCATATAACATTGTAATGTTGGACACTTACCATATAACATGCAGCCGCGTGACGAATCATAAGGTCATAGATACGTTATGACATATGACGCCATTCTCTACATGTTACCTGTCGCTTAATGTTGATTTTCAGCTTTATTTTTCGCTTTTTTCATGTTTTATTTTCATTTTTTGACTTTTGATTCGAATCCATATCACTTACAGGGTAAACAGAATAGATGATTTGTGTTTTTGTCTAGAAATGGTTATCGGGATAGCCTTCAGATTATTATCCGATTGACCTTTGGCTCACCGGATAGTATTCCTACGCCTTGCCCGATAACATTTCTGATTCACGACGTCTATATATCACTATAATAAAGTATTCCAGTCATGCCACCGTATTCAGTAAAACTAGCCATGTTTTTTGTATGTCATAACCGATGGAGGACGCTATTCATTGAAGGCAGCATGCAACTGTTTAGGTGTGACGGACAAATAAATAATGGCGAAACGACTTATTAAAACAATGTCAGTCAAAAAGAAAAGAACTACATAAAGAGCGCACGTCTTGCGGAACGGATTTTGTCTGTACCGAGTTATGTGGCGTACCACGACAGTTATCTGCATGGATTAAGTATGCATCGTAATTTCATTCATAATTCTCCAGTACCCAGTACCAAGGAGATAACGGTGTCTGGTCCGTGTGTCTTGTTGCCATCTTTCCCGATGGTCTGATCCTCATCTATCGGGGAATTGACCTGCTTTGACAGGAGATTTATGTGAACTCCAAACAATTGGATCTTTCTAAGGAAAAAAGATAGAGCGATCCTGTTGATCGAGCATAGTGTTGGAGGCTCAAGCTTTGACTTAAGTCAAAGGTGAAATGCTCAAATATTTGTGCTGATCGGTGCATTTCCACAGGCATTCTTGCCTTTTAAGCTTCTTCATATTATCAATGGATATGTCGTGGAATAGTGGTAACGTTTTACCACAGACAACTATTCCATTTTCACGGAAGTTTGTCTCACCTCTCTGTCTTTTTGTCCCGCTTTTTTTAAGCTGCGTGACCGGGGTCTGTAACTGGGTTTAGGCTGTCGTTTTCTTTGAAAACATCCTCCAACCAGTCCTTTGATATGGTTGGTTTTCTTTCAGAGTGGTTTGATAAGATTGATTCTAATTCATGAAATCCAAGGACATAACTGTTAAACACAAACTTTAATTTTAATACGACTTTATAAATATATAACATTTATACAAATCAATTACATGATAGAATCTTTAAAAGGGAAAGCGAATAAAGAAACCCACTAACAGTTGTAAACCTAATTGTTAGACATAACGACGCGGTAGTCAGTTTTGTTACAATCACGGTTTTTAAAATTGAATCCTCACAGAATTGACGAATAATCTGCAGGCAATTTGTCATACTTTACATGTAGTCACGCAATCAATTGAAAATGAGTTTTAAAAACTGGATTTAACTAGGTATATAAGAATGAGAAAAGATTTGTCGGTAGCATTGTTGATATGTTTACTTTCCTGATCGCGGTCAAGATTTCAATGAAAAGAAGTTGGCCTATCATAGTAAATGTTTTAGTAAATGAATGAAGAATGGTTTTTACTCTTAACTGCAGTTCCTTCGGAGACTGGGACATTTTACCGAGGGTCTAAAGAGTATATGTTCAAATAAAAGATCGCGTTTGAAATCAGCGGTGAAACTTAAATAACGCCGTAATAAATGACGTCACTTTGACAGCGATTTATCGATTATTGCGCGTTAAACCATAAGGTGGGTTTTCTCACGTCGCACGTCATATATATATATATATATATATATATATATATATATATATATATATATATATATATATATATATATATATATATATATATATATATATATATATATATATATATATATATATATATATATATATATATATATATATATATATATATATATATATATATATATATATATATATATATATATATATATATATATATATATATATATATATACACACACACACACACACCCCACCCCACACACACCCCACCCACACACCCCCACACACACACACATGTACATTGTGTAACAGAATGTTATGACCATGTGGAGTGTGAACACAAGATAAGATTGGGCTTTATCTCGTCTTAATGATGTCTGCTCAGTTTAAAACAGATTTGTTTGTTTTATATAGGCTTTAATGTCATGTCAACATTTCTTCAGTTATGATACGGCTTTTCTGGATCCACCAGTACTAGGCTAGGGCTCTGATGTGTCTTGCAAAAGGACACTCCCACGGAACCAGAGGTGTAGGTGGGGCTCGACCCTGGACCTTTAAGGTCTAAGTCTGTCACCTTAACCTCTGGGCCACGCAGGAACCTAACAAGTTAGTGTGCAAGCTTTTAAAGTTTGGTAGTCAGATATCATAAAAAATCATTAAGAAATTTGTTTTTCTTTAAAACCATGTCAACAATTGTTCAGTTATGATATGGGTTTCCTTGATTCACCAGATATTGGCTTGGCTTGAACTCAATCAATGAGTTTTTAGTTGACAACCTTAACCACTGGACCCTTTTTGAAAAGGATAGATTCTGGTTTCAAACTAAAGAATAGTCCACTACCAATGCTTACACTTAAAAATGCTTGTTCACACATGAGACAATTTGCAAGTATAATAAATAATTGTTGAAAGAATGCAGTTTTGGTAAAACAATTTATAAAATAAATAGGTACTAAAGCTGAATTGAGTCAGAATGTGTCTAAGTATGAACAGACACTATGCAATGGATTTCAAAACCACCGCAATGCTTTTGGATCTGAATACATATTTATTGTTTGTATGCAGGCTCTAAATATTCAAATAGTTTTCAATAGGTATTCTCCAGTACGTCTTGTACAACAATATAGTTTCAAAAAAATAAAATCATAATGTCCAAATTTCTTTAAATCTGTGAACAGGCAGCCTTGAGACCAGTCACCATATCAAATATAAAGAAATGTGTTAAACTTCTCTCAAAACTGTATAGCAGCTGGATGCAGCATAATCCATATTCACGATATTAAAGTTCCATATCATTGTTTGGAAAAAGAAACGAAAGACAAAAACAAAAAATTGTAATAATAACAAATATTTTATTTATTCTGAATTCACTTAACATACACATACATAAGTCTTATGTACAGAATTCACATTGTATCAAATTATTCAATACAAAAACTAAAAATTAGTTCCATTGCAAAAAGTCAGTTTAAAAACATTTATACAAGTACTGTATATACCACCGTGACAATGTCTACACCATTACGATATATCTAAATCCATTGGGGTATGCTTTAATCAGATTTCTGTAATTATCTTTATTATTACCATATCTCTTCAAGGGTTCAATGTTAGACTATAACATGCCCTCCATAGAAGTGAAGGATTTGCCTGGGGCCAAAGAGTTCTATAGTTAACCTGGGATCAATACTATTATGTAAATTAGAACCAAAACATGATATTGTAACAACCATCACTGAAAGCACTCTAAAGGTGTATTGAAAAAGAGAATTACATGTACATATTTTAAATCTCGAGACATCCTCTAACAATTCAGCAATTTTAGGATTGCAAAGGGTCATGATTGATTTTACATGGGTGAAAGTTGAACAATGTCAAAAACCTGAAATCTGTAGTTCATTATCCTGAAAAGGCATGTTTGCTATGGCAATATGTGGTGACAAAAATTCTCAAAAACCTGAAATTCAGGAATAATCCTGAATACCTACACCTATGGTTTTAACAAATAGCCATCCAGAATGTTCATTTCACCCTCTCCCTGATTAGGCATACATTATATGGTGTTTGACAGCTGTCAGCAATTTTTCAGTTATGTTACAGCTTTCCTGGATCCACCAATACTAGGCTAGGGATCTGAATAGACTTGTCAAAGGTCACTCAAACGAAACCAGAGTTCTAGTTTTGTTTGTTTGATTGCTGGCTTGAACCTAGGTCCCCCAAGTTTTAAGGCCACTACGCTTACCACTGGGCCACGCAGGACCCCTTTCCGTATTTAGCGCCAATAATAGCAGTTGCGTAACAATTTACCTTACAATTAATGTCACTTAAATAAACCAGGTCAACTATAATGGAATAACTGGTTGATTTAAAAAAAAGGTTTAAAAACATGTAACAAAGGGTGAATTTGCTCATCATAAGCAAATTCTCTTTTTGTCACAATGTAAGCAATGGGGCCTACTGCATGGGCGTTTAAAGTTGGTTCTATTAGGAAAAAGGTAAACTTCCTTCATTAGGTATTTCATCGCGACAAGCTCCAGCAGTACAGAAAGATCAAATAAAGTACATAAAACATATCAAGCCTGCAGCCTAACATTATATACTGACCCATTACCAAACAATAACAACATTTGACCAGTTTGTTGCAAATGACTTAGGAAAATATTGTGGGAAAATGAGAAATTGCTCTTCACAAGCAATTTCTTTTTTTTTCCCACAATGTTTTCTTCCCTATCAGAAGATTATCCTTCAATTTCATCACATTTTGAAATGACGTCTATAAACTCTTTGAATTTGGGACAGTAGAAAATTTGGCATTTGGTAAAGGGTTAAGTACTACACTTTTAAAAGGACAGACCCTAGTCTCACATTGAACCCTAGAAATACATACATTCATTGAGATATATGAAACTGTACCTGAACATTTATAAAACAAAATGTCAAATACAGGATTAAGCCATTTACAGACATGCAATTTCTCTTTATCAGGATTATAGTTGGAAAACTATCCAATTTTATATATGTTTTAATTATTCTTAGTTTGTATAGGGTCATACAAGATCAACTCATGTTTTCCAACCAGTTTGATCAGCGATGACACTTTATGCCAATTTAAAAAGGTATTTTTGCATTAGCTCTTGGCCGTATACAAATCATGATATACCAAAAGATCACATGGTTTCTCAGTCTGTGAAAGTTAAAGGTTGGCATTTTAGTTGCAGCAACCAGGAATTCAGTCTCGACCCTTTCTTTCAAATGAACCAATTTTATTGTATTCTAAGACTTCAGAATCCATTGATAGAAAAGAAGAAACAGCTTGAGATGAGCCATTTCCAATTTTACCACAATGGTTTCTCTACAAATCTGATCACTTGGAAAATGGTGTCATTAACACTTCACATTTGCTGTCTAAAGTTCTTCAAATTGGCTAGCCAAATTAAAAAAGGAGACAATTAAGTCATAACATTATTAAGTAAATATAAAACACAATATCAGATCATGTTAACAAGTGTTTGTTTACAGTTTTGATCTTGTGATACTTTCGATTTGCAAGCATTAAGAGGTATCTAAGTATAACATCTCAAAATAAAAAGCAATGTCTGTGCAATAAATATGACTGAAAACAACAATAATCACACAAATAAGGATCAGATTGCATATCTGCAGAAGAAAGCATTTACAAAGCGCAGAAAGAAAAGAAGAGTTTCCGACACATGCCATTTCTAATTTTGCAAATAATTTTTTTTAAGATAACTTAACTTATCCAATCTATTTCTGCAATTGAGCTTTTGTAAAAAAAACAACAAAAATAAAAAATTATCAGCATTATCTAGAAAAACACTTCATATTTACATGGCCATCTGCCCTAAAAATCATTTCATTCAATTTCCAAAGCTCCACATGTTGGAAAATTATTAAGTATCACAAAATCAAAAATAATAAATCAAGTAGCATCTTTTTCAATACCAGACAAGAGCAGCCATTACAGCCTTGTTCATAATGAGTTTTTGTTTTGTATGTTAAAGTTTTCTTTTCAATTACAAATTCATCCACCATATGTTTGATTGTTTGTAAATGAAATTGTAATCGAAAAAAAAACCCCAAAAAAACACTTCAACTCTGAAAATTGAAAATCTTGAATTTGCATAAGACTTCATTAGCTATCAAATAATTAATTTGCATAAGGGACAGGTTATACCTTTTTTGCTTGATATAAAGCTTAAAGAAAAGATTCACATGATGCAAAAAACATAACATACAATCAGTGCATGTCAAAAAAAGGCTTCATAGACAATTTCAGTCTTCAGCATAATGCCTCAAAGGTACACAGAGTTTGGTTTAGTTCTTTGATAAACCACAGACCCCTTATAATTTCTTCTAGGTTACTGTGTTTTAAAAAAATTGCAACAAAAAAGTCAACGCTCAAAATTAACATTAGTTTTGTTTGTCATTTTTTTTAATGGTAATCACTTTGAATAACAAAACAGTTATGCATATCCAGGGTTGTCATTAAGAGCCGGCCAATTTGAATTCTTCGAATGACTTTTTGGTCTGCTCTAATAAAAACAAAATGAAAGTCGGTCATAAGAAGTAGTTATAACACCATTTTTTGTTCAGTATTTTCTTCATTAGCCTCAAATTGACAGTTGGCCTCTTACTCCAAATATTAATGACATCCCTGCATATCATACACAACAGAATGCTAGGCCTGCTTCAATTTCAAAAGAATCTACAGAGGAAATCACAGGTTGGCGCTCCGTTTCACGATATGAAGAATAAATAGAATAACTCTTGACGAAAGACACTGGGAATAGGATAGCAGCGTGTTTAGTTCTGTCACAAACAGCATGTGTTATTCCTGCCCAAACCCTTCCGTCTCCTCTATTGCCAGTGTCAGTTTTTCAAAGAGCTGTTCATAGCTCTTATAAGGTGGTAAGTCAATTCTGTTAAAACATGTGTGACTTCGCGGAAGCCATGTCTCTTTTCCCACTTTCTCGATACAAAATCGCTGCGGTCCATTGCTCCCTGTAAAATAGTTGACAATCTTAATAACAATTTTCAACCCTTTTAATACTGGGTAATTTTCTAAAGATTTTTGTGCAGTCAGCTTTCCTATATCTGCTTAATTTTGATGAGGAAAGATACTCGGAGAAGCAAAAAGGTTAGATCACAGGCCAGTCACCAATTTACTTGGCGACTGGACTGGATCCAACCTGCTGCATAAGCTTGAAGTTGGTTCCAGCACTATAAGGATTAAGGCTGGTTGGTAAGTTGGAATGAGTTTGAATGTTATTTCATCAGTATATCAATTATCAACCATTTCCTGGTGGTCAGCGTGACAATCCATGCTCCCGGTATTTTCTCACCAGTACTTAACATTATTGTTATCAAGCCCCAGCCTGCTTGACCACATGAACAGAATTGATCAGTGGTAAGAGACAAATAGTTCATGTTACTTTACTTCATTATGCCATCTCCCCCATGTGCGAATTTGTGGCAAATTAAAACAGAGAAATACAAACAAGAGTTATCAAGTAAGAAAAATAACATTTATCTTGTGTGGTTTCTGACTGAGCAATTTATCCTGTTGTACATGTCGTTTCTAAAGCAGATGCATCAAAGTGAAATATTATGGATTAAGAGTTTAACCAGCTTATTTACTACAATAATGATGTATCGAACTTCATGATCAATCGTAAAGACTGAAGTAACATAGCCATTTTCATGATAATGAGTAAGTGTTCAGTTTTTCATATGACTTTGGTTCAGAATACCTTTCAATCCTTTTTTCATAGTTAGAAAAAAATATGTAGAAAAGTTTCAAAAAACCTTAATTAAGACTGATAACAAGACCCATTCTACCTCATTTCAATCTGTTACTGTTGGGATTTATGAGCTGCCATTCTTTTTCAGTTTCAACAAAATATATATCCAAAGTGACACAAAAACTGAGTTTTTATCACATCCCAGGATTTTGCCATTAGAAAGTGACATACCCATGAGCTCGGCAAAACCTCCTACTGGTAGCCGACAAGTTCCTGTCACAAACTGCATCAACCGGATTCTCTTCTCATTCTCTATATCTCGGACAAACTGAAAACAACAAGGATTGATTAAAGGTCTAGATAAAAACAATATTACCATCAATACTAGTTGTGATAATTTCACAGAGACTTTTGCTAGTTTGAGAAAACAAAGATGCAGCAACGCTTCTTTTTCCTTTTCACTACTCTGATCCCTGATTCTATCCTAAAAGATCCTACACAAATAAATTGTAAGATTTTAATGGTCTGAAGCCAACAACTTTTACCCATTATAAGAAGAACAAGAATTGTTGAAAGGCCCACCAGGGAAATATTATCCAATTTAGTTATGATCAATTCATTGTTTAGCGAGAATAAACATTCAGCCTTGGCCTGCATTAGAGGATTATTACTGGTCTGATTCAATCACACATCCAGATATAATGTTTGTCAGGCACAATCATGACTTCCATTTCAGTTTCCCATAAATATGGGAAATCCATGGCCTAGAAGTAAGTGTACAAAACTTGAAATTACACAGCCCATCTCAGCATAGGTTCAAATCATGATAATGGTTAGTTAGGACTTTACATGAGAGGTAGTTTCCCTACTTGACTTGCTGAATGCAAACAGTTCTACCTAGTGCAATCAGCATAGGAAGTTAAGCTTTTGCCCTTCCTCCGATCTATTATAAGCCAGGCATCACAATATAACTGGAATGCCATTGATGCAATGTAAAATCCTAGAGAGTATACAAACAAAATCTTTATGTATAAGATAAGCCATTAGAACCCCTACCTTCCAAAACCAGACGACCTGTTTACTGTTTCTCTGGTAATGTCTGTAGATTGTATTTCTCTCCCAGTCATCTACATCTACTTCTTGCATACCACACAACATGAGCTGAAAAAACAATAACATTAAAGATGCTTGTTCACAATTGTGGGGAAATTTAAAAGTCAAAACTTATCCCTTAAAATGCTGGGTAATTTTATAAAAATGGATTTTTATGTCATATGCTATCCAAAACCTCAAATATCTGCTAAATTTTGATGAGAAAAGATACTCATAGTAGCAAACAGGTTTGATCGAAGGCCAGCCGACAATTTTCTGGCGGCTGGCATGGACCTAACCTGTTTGCATAAGCATGAAGTCGGTTCCAGCTCTATAAGGGTTAACTCTCTATATCTGTACAATAGCAAGACAGTTGTATGATATATAATAAAATATGAAAGCAAAATCAGGCTGTATTTAAGTTAGGAGTCTGTATACAGTGACTTACAGACATATTCTACAGTTTAATAAGAAAATAATCCTTTCATAGAATTTTCTAAATTTTTGATATGTTATTTTAAATTCTATTGTGAATTCAAAAATGAAAAGAAAAATGCAGGTCGACGAGTTAGTTTTTTCATAAAATGACAGTTTCCATGGTAACAGTTTGGAGCAAAAAGGTCTATATGACCATACCATCTTCAAATGTAATAAAATAATTTCTGGAATGTTTATTAACACAAAAAACATGAATTCATATATTAAATACTTTATAATTCAATGTTTCTTTCAAATTTTAAAATCTGAACAATTTTTGTGATCCAAATCAGTTTTTCAAATTTTTGTATTTGTCAAAAAACAATGAAAATTGATAATGTATATTACAAATAAATGAAGATATCTAAAAATTCCTTTCATAGAATTTTCTTATTTTTCAGTATGTGAAGTAAAATCTAATTTTGAAATACAAAATGCCAAAAAAAGTATATGTTGACAAGTTAGTTTTTCTGAAAAAAAACCCACAGTTTCCATGGTAACTGTATTTGAAAAACATTTTCAAAAACGATTAAAATAACTTTAAACTTGAAAAATAGAAGCTGGGGGCTAAATTTGCATGAGAAATATATAATACTGTTAATAACTTTTTGAAGTTGTATGGATAATATGATTAATCTTTAAAAAAAATTGCATACAGTAAATTTCATCCGAATAGAAAGTTTATCTGACTACTATGCAAGTACTTCTTCGGTAACAGATTATTATCTCCCTTGGATGCGCAGATAAAACTACCGAGAACGTCCTTAATATGTATCTAAACCCAAAGGTGTTGCAACTTAAAATGACGCTTCCAGTTTTAATTATGCTTTCAATGGCTACCTTAAAATGTATATCGTATAATAATACAAAAACCTGTCTTGTTTCAATGACATCTTATTTTCATTTTTAGAAGTATTTTTTTTTTATAATTGCACATATCTAGGCGACCATCACCTGTATGAAATAATATGTTGCAGACAGAGTCAAGACTTTTGGTTAAATATTTCTTCATATAAAAAATCATTTTGGTTAACATCTTCAGAAGCAGAACATTTATATAACAATTGTAACAAATGGTGAAATTATCTACAATAAGAAATGTCTCCACTTATCGAAATGATATCATATCCTACAGTGTGAGGAGAAATTGTCTTATAGCATACAATTGCTTGTGTGATTGGTAATTCTTTTAAATTTTGGGCAGCCTAAAAATCCAGTTTGAGTGAATAATTCAACAAATTACCATACAATCCCTTGATTGTAGAAAGTAATGGATATTTACATGGGAAAAAGAAACATTGAGAATTATTTTCTTTCTTTAAACATTATTACCCTTTCATACCAGAGAAATAACTTGTAATTTAATCCTTATTCTGAAAGATAAAGAGGATTGTTTGATAGAAAGTTTACTACCACATTTTGATACAAATACGCATTGTAAATATTCAGTGGGTAAAGACATTTTGCACTTCAGGAGAAATCAGAACGTAAAGTACTATTACTTTGCAAAGTTGTTTTCATTCATGGTTTTGTTACAAGTTCTGTTTTTGTAATATATGTAAGGACTCCATTTACCTCTATTTCTCTCTCATCAAAGTACTGGAGCCATTGCAGAGGAACAACTTCACTAAATCCATCTAAGAAGGCTTTGGTCTGCTCCTCAACACCACGGGTAAATCTCCAATTTGTCATCAAACTGTATAAGAACAAAAAATATTATCTTCATTGATTCTTTCATATTACATTATAAGACATAAACACAGAAAAAACATTCCTAGTAGCCTTACTTCAAATATATTCTATACAACCTACGATAGGGTAGAGCATACTTATTTACTGATCTTTGTTTTGATGCACCTTTCACTGAAGGCAAAAAGGCAGGTTGCTTGAAACAAGCATTGTTTATTTTGTCACATCTTTTTCTATCCAAACCACAAGGAAAAGGTATAAAAGCTTTAAGAGGGAAAAAAGCTAAGGAGGGATAAAATTTCACCAGAATTATTGTAACTTATCATTCAAGGAATGGTAAAATACAAAGCAGAAGTTAAATCTAATGACAATCTGAATTAATAAACTTTAAAAACAAATTAAAATCATTATGACAAAAAGCATCATAGATGGGTTTGTTTTATTTGCTTGATTTGTTGGGTTTTGACATTGCATCAAGAACTTATACTGCAAGGCTCAGAGTACCGTTTTACTAAACAACTTAAGAAATGTATCTGCTTAAGTCATAACTGATAAAAATGAAAAGTATTGAAATAAGAGGAATTGTTGTTTTAGACTTACGCAAATCTTAAGCATAAACTATTTAGTAAAATGGTACACAGCTTTTCATTGATGGAGGAAGGCTATTTACCTATCTGCCCCTAAAGATGTAGATAATAACTATGGCCATTTGTTATCAATAAGAGCACTTTTAGTTCTGTTATGAATACCACTTTTAACAACTTACTTGATATATTCCTCCTTGTTCTCATTTGTCACTTCTATATCTGCACCTCCCGGCTTTAGCTCATGTTGTTCAATTTTACCAAGCACTTCAAAGTCTGCTGAGAACGTCAAATCAAGCCCACATTCTTCAATGTCATTATCCCTGTAAAAGTGTAGAAAAATAAGTTTGAGAAATAGAGATCCTTTTCTCACAGAATTCGCTTTTCATTTTTAAAAGCCTACATGTGAAACTGGATAAATGGATTACATTTGTGAAGGAGGAACTACAGTAATGCACTGAGTCAATTTTATGGTAAATGAAGGTTAGTTTCCCCCAAAACAATAACAATCAGGGATCAGGAAATGCTGGTTCCCGTTGTACTGGACCAATTACAATTTCAAATTTCAGAATCGCATAATTAATCTGTTAATTGTTATCCCCATGTCAAACAATGCCCGAGGCATGTATAAATTGGGGGTTTTATTGTAATCATACCCCCACACTTGATGGGGTCAAGAGTTATAAAGGGTTTTCAGCGGATTCTCGGACCAATTCGGATTCAGAGATTTCCTGATCCCTGATAACAATCATATGATATATCGTATATATTGAATATTTATTTGTATGTTAAAATTCTTGACTTATCAGCAACTAATGTAAGTAGGAGAGTCACTTAAAATCTAATGCCCTGCAGCAGCAATGTTTCCTGTAGTCACAATGGATTCTTAAGTTGATTGCAACTGGTGTAGAATATGGAAATAAGCAAACAAAATGACCCCTTTTTCAATCCCTTTCAACTGAATCTAGAAATTAACTGTTCTGCAACAGACTACATTTCAAGCTATTGTGGGAAAATGATACATTATTCAAGCCAGTAATTTCTCCCCAATTTCTTCATCTTAACATTTAAAAACCTTCCAAATGCATGATCATTTCTTTTGTTATGGCTTTCCTGGGATTTACCAGCATAAGGCTAAAGCTTTTACATCTTGCCAAAGGACTACCCCTGAAATCAACAGTGTGTATGTAAATTCCAAGGTAACAAGATTGCCAGGGCTCACCCTGAAATCAACAGTGTGTATGTAGATTCCAAGGTAACAAGATTGCCAGGGCTCACCCTGAAATCAACAGTGTGTATGTAGATTCCAAGGTAACAAGATTGCAACTTAAACCAGTGAGATTTGAAAAAAGATGCTCTCTTCTGGGCTAATTAGGTACTAGCATAACACACATTTATCCTTAAGGGTTTTGTGACCGGTTCAAACTAAACAACAGACAACACATTAAAACAGATTTCCCGATTCTCTGAGAGCCCCAGTAAGACCAAACTGAACACTTCCTTCTTTGTCAATGCAAAAATCCTCATGGATTTCAGCAGTTAAGGGCCTAGACCTACGAAGTTTCGTGAAATCTGTTTAAAGGACTATCTCATCAATAAAATGATGTAACCGATCTATTAAGCTGAAGAAAACTGTACTATTGATACACTTCTTATCTCCTTTCATAACCATGTAGTGGAGATATAGCAAATTTATGTTGCAAATTAAGTAAATAGTATAAACAGTTTATTTTGTAAACAATAATCTTTTATTTCCGTCCTGCGAAATAATTAAAATGGGTTAGAGTGTCTTGGACCCAAATTATGAAATGGGTCAACATTCTTATCACATAGCCCTAGAAAGGTGCTTCAGAGAGCAACCAATTACTATTCATAAAGTTTGTCAATCAAAGCAATGAAGGCACTCAACCTTGTTTCACAATTATTCAATGAAAACACAGGTTTTCAGCAACTTTGAAATATAGATATTGAAAATGGTTATCTATTAAGTGATGAGGATTGTTTAAACCATCTTCTGAACATTTGTTACCCACACAACAGATTCTGTTAGAGAGTCCCTTTAAAGAACATTAACTAAATACTTACTTGATCCAGACTAGTGAACTATAAAACTCGGAATCTATGGACTCTAAATCTTTCAAAACCAACTTCTTGTCCAACATTCGCTTGTAAAATGGCAGGGTAAAACCACTATCTATAAATTTCCCATGGTATAAAGCCTTAAAAAGGGAAAAAGAACACAATTGTGATCATAGAAGAACATTATTTAATTACTAAGATTTTACAATAATCCCTAATATGAATTTATGCTACCAACCGAAACTTAAAGCAACAAAAGAATGTCATTCAAAATTCTAAATTTAATTTTTCATGTGCCATTTTTGAGAGACTCATGTGAGAAAGTTTTTCCTTTGTCACAATTACTTCTTGAGCTGTCTGCCTTATGAAGGAAAAGGTTAATGACAGTGCTAATCACCAGTCCAAGAAGTCAATGTCTAAAACTTGCTGTCTCAAAAGCATACATCTTACATCTATCCTTTCTATGCTACCCACCATGCCTTGAATAATACATAATACATTTTATTTGAAGGGTTAATAGCAATTTCAATTTTCCTTATTTGGCGAAAAAAGGCATATAAATGCCATTGGCCAATACAACTTTTACAAATAAAGTAGAGACAAACATATACTTAATATACTCAAGCATTTTAAATATACATGATAGAGATGAAGAAATAGCCAAACATACAAAACACTAATTGGTCAATCTAACACATATAAATACAGGGAAGTGGATAAATCAAAAGATTGCTTCAATTTCACAAGGCTATGACGAGTCCATTACTCTCATGGGAGTAGAAGTATCCCATCAACACTATATAAGTGAGCACCAAAAAGATCATGTATTGAAAGGAATTACTAAGAGAATAGCTGCAGAAATTTTATGCTTAACCCTTTCCCAAACAACAAATTTTTGACAAAAAATTGCTTGTTACGAGCAATTTCTCCTTTCCCCACAATGTTTTCTAAAGTCATCTGCAACAAACTGATCAAATGTCGTCATTGTTTGGGAAAGGGTTAAATGAAAATCTGTTTTTATCTTATCTGCCTCACTCACCATTGCAATAAACCTTCCAATAAACCTGAAGTACACAAGATGGTCTGGATTCACGTTGGACGCAGGATTGATCTGTAGACTGTAATTACTGTTACTTGCATATTCAAATAGACAATACATCGGGTTGAGGACATCGTGTGATAAATGGAAAAACCACTCCCTGAAAATAAAACATGTAGCATTCCGTGACAACAACAAATTACCAGCAGCTGCTCTACTGACCTATACATGGCACATTACTTTTCAGTAATATTGTTTTAGAGCTCACAATTTATTTATAAAGACCTAAATCATCATTGCCGTTAAAGGCAAATCAAAACATCAGCCTTTCAAAGGTCAGGTAGGTGACTACCTCCATGAAAATTTAGACCTACCACTACTGTTATTCAAATATATCACCATTTTGAGATTCATCATAGATAAAATGCAATTTTGAAACCAATAGCCTTTTGATTTTAGAGGTCTTTAGAAGTTTATAGTCAAAACTTTAAGCATTTAGTTAGTTTAAGCTTATTTATTTTACATTAATTGTGAAACAAGTTTTTACAACTTAGATTAATCACTCTCTATTCTTCAGCATTTCACATCCATTTGAATCACCTAGTCAACTTCGCACGAACAAAGTTTTGTTCTTTGTGATGGACATTTAATAGCACATACATGATATATTAGACCATTTCCGCACATGGGATTACGGGACTTTGGAACAACAAATTTGCCAACAATCCAGGCAAGATAGATTGCCATTAACAACATACCTTGCTACACCGCCATAATCTAACCCTTCTTCACCTTTGAATATAATATATAATCTTCTTCGCAGATCAAAGGGTTGTAACCGCATTATCTGAAGAAAACATAACAAAATTATTGATAAAATATTCCTTGATTTTCATTTATCTTAAAGGGCATGCAAAAATGATGGTTTCTTTACTAATAATTATAAAGTGAAACACCATACAGTTTGACCTCAAAATTAAGTTTTAGGAGGGCAAAATCTGACTTTCTTGACTATTTCTTTCAAACAAAATAAGCCCCTCCCTCATATTGTATTTTTAAAGTTATTATCTGCATATGCAGACAGTAATACTAAAGTGCGTACCTGTAATTGGAATTTTCTTTGAGATTTTAGGTTTAAAAGACAGTGACAAAAGAAAGAATGCACATTACAGGTAATGTATTCATTTGTTAAAGTTGTTTTGTTGAATGTCCAGGTATAAGTGTTTTAAAACATTATAAAAGCTTGGGCCACTCTGTGGAAGACCAAAAAATAACACATCCTTGAAATCTGTAAAGAGTCACAAACTAATGACCTACCTGAGCAAAGGAATCTTCAAAGAGGTTATCTCTCGACACTGTGACTTTAACATGCCCTGGTAATGCATTGGACTGACATAGATATCTGAATTGACCGAGCTTCCATCGGAAACTACGCTCATACTGTATAGGCACTCCGTACGCACCCTTCGGTCTGAAAGGAGGATAAGCAAGAATTAACCAGTACCAAAAACCTTGCATTGACACACCTTTTGGTCTAAAACAGTGATGATTAAGCATTGAACATTAAAAAATACCATGAAATGAATACTTAAAATGGTTTATCCAATAAGAAATTATATCAACTTTCTGCAAACAAATGCATGTCGGGTTGCTTTCATTAGCTTAGTGGGCAAGGAATTGGTCATTTGGTCCACTGTTAGTAGTGGACAAGCATTCATATGAAGTATGTTGATCGTGAAACAAGAGGTATATCATTTTGGATTCTTGAATACATCACAAGAACATGAAGCTGCAAGATTCTCTCTTCTCTTAATACTACCCTCTCACCAAACCTGCATCAACACTAAACACGAATACTTTACTGTTAATCATTATGAAGTTAAACACCATGTCAGCCATTTTTTTTTGATATGTAACTACTTTCCTGGACTCCTTAGTACCAGGCAAGGGAAAAAAACATCAACAACAGAGATATTGCCGACAAGGAATCAGGATTTTTTCCAGTTTTGAAAGACAGCATTAGTACTTTCAGCTACAAATTGATTGAAACATAGTACTGATGAAATCTAAACTCCTAAAGCTTCTTACCCTTTTGATGGACCTCCTCTTGGATCTTGGAATGTGGTTGTTTTTGTATTGTGATCCACAAAATACCGCACTCCTTCCGCTGTATACCGCATCTCCCAGCCCTCCGGTAATGGATCCTCTGGTATTATGCTGAGGAGAAAAGAAGTGAATCACCTTGGCATATCAGTACCAAATACAATGGATACCAAACATTAGGATCAGGGATCTGGAAAATGCCAGTTTTCTGGGTCTTCGACCAATTAGGGTTTAGGACAGATTAAGATTGAGATTTCATGAAAAAATTGGATCAGATAATACAGACAGACATGGTATTCTACACACTTAACAGTATCTACAAAATGAATCCATTACATGCAATTCCTGTGTCAAACAATGCTAAGAGATATTTGAAGATTTTCGATCATTTCTCTGAACATTTTTAAAATTTCCTCATTACAGACTTGTATAACTACATAGGTTAAACACTTGAACCTTTGTTTTCCATCTGTTCTGTATAAGAACAAATCCCATCCTGCTTTCACATCAGCTTGATATTCATCTTCTGGTTTTAACCATAAACTATGATTCAACATATTTGAGGGGCATTGAGGAACAGACATTCACAATATGTTAAGTTGAGAAGTGGACAAAGTATTTAAAAGTTTGATTAAAAAAAAGACATGGTAAACAACTAATATGATCGCAAAAGCAAAAACACAAATTCAAAGTCCGAATTCTGTTAGTTGAGATTGAAACATTAGTATTTTGAGATAACTGACAATAACCACTTTCAATAAATATCACATAAAAACTATGCTAATCACTGAATCAACTGAGCATTTTGGACTCAAAGTTCTTCTGCTTAGAAATTCAAAATCATTCTTTAAGTGACCATTCTTATATTTAATACTACCAACTACTTAGACCTTGACTACTAAATAGTTTGCACTTTTAGAAATAATACTTACCCTTGTGTTCTAGGATCTTCCCATTGAGTTGTACGGTTTTTATGATTCACAAAATAAACACGCCCATTTGCATCAGCCCTTTTTTCTGAAAAAAGTTAAGTAATGAAAATTACACAACATGTAAATTAACATACTGTTTTTCACTCAATATGTGTCAAATTACACAAGTACAAGCCTTATGCAGCATGCAATTTATGAAGAAATTCTCTATCAGATTTTTAAAAGACTTTAAACCTGGAAATGTGGCAAGTTAATTATCATCCCTTCAACAGATGTTGCTATGCCCAAGTTTCCAAAATAAATATGGAAATTCATTTGTACATATTATAAATTTAAACATTCAATATGGTATCCAATTCAATTCACTCACTTTTCTAAAAAGGAGTTATATCCCTTTTTGCAACAACATTTTACAAGATTCAACTACAAGAAAAGCTATTTCCCTTAACAATTGTTTGTATCTATAACATTTTATCTATTTCAACTTGAGAAGCATGCATTGACATTACACATATGCCTCCCCAATAGCCATTTTTGTCAATGCTGTTTTATTTATAAGATTTCACTAGAATCGATATCTCTATACATACCCCAGCCCTCGGGTAACACCCCTAGGGAATCTTCCTGTTGTGTGGCCTGTGGCATTAGGGTACTGTTAAACAGAGTTCTGTTTGTGAGGTTCTCCAATGCCTGCGTTCTGTTGTTATTCCACTGTTGGTAGTTCTGTACATTGTTCAACAAGTCTGTGCTGGGTCTCTGCCAGGTGGTCGTACGGGTGTTATGATCGACATAATACACCCTCCCTCGACCATCCACTCTTCGCTCCCACCTGGAGAAGAAGTTAACTCTTCTTAACCCTTTCCCAAACAATAACGACATTTGAAAACTTTGTTGCAGATGACTTTAGAAAACATTATGGGAAAAGGAGAAATTATTCGAGCAATTTCTCCTTTACCAACAACGTTTTCTGCCTTATCAGAAGATTATTTTCCAATTTTATTACATTTTGAAATGTTGTCTGCAAACTCTTTCACTTTGGGACAGTCCAAAATTTGTTGTTTGGGAAAGGGTTAAACATCTGGATGAGTTTATTATCAGGGTCCTCCCCAAGCCTTCTTTTTTACGTGCTGGGGTGTTTGATTGGGGGAGGGGTTACAACACAGGAGGGGGTACCCTCTTCCAATGTTTATTTTTATTTTATGTGTGCATCCTTATTTGGTGAGTTTTTAGAAATATTTTTGGAATAAAAAGACCAAAAAATACTGTTTTTTAAACCAAATAAAATGCAACAAACATTGTTCAAAGCAAGTTGACAGTTAGGGACAAATTCTTAGCACAATGGAATCATTTCAGGCAGAAGGGAAGTACCGTTTCTGAAATTCAAGCACTGGGGCACCACAACGCTAAAATGGCCTGGCGAAGACCCAATTTTTTTCATGATGAGTAGAAACTGATAAACTTGATTCCAATGATATCAAAAATTCTTTGGAACTTGATCTTTGACCAGATAATACCCCTACTTGTGACAGATTTTTTATATCATCAATCCAGTAAATTGTTTTTCTGGAGCTTTCTGAATAACTTGCATCTGGTATTAAGATACATTCAGACTAAATACCATCTATATACAAACATGGTTAAAGGACAAAACATATGTCTAAACTCACCCTGGTGGTAACGGTTGTGGACGTTCCCATGTCGTCGTCCGTGTGTTATGATCAACATAATATGCACGACCATGTGGATCTGTTCTCATCTCCCATCTACAATAACAACAATTATCATGATAAAGATGAAACTTAATGTTTTGTTGGGTAGAAACCATTGCTACAAAAGGAAAGATGCTCATTGCAAGTTAACCCTCTGATCACAGTGGTTTCTAAAGTCGTCTACAGCAGATGTAGTAAAGTGAGGTACAATGGAGAAAGGAATTAGGACACTTTGAATGGTGGTTTTTTTCTCTTTCTTTTTTTCATATGGGTTTTTCATCACATCAACATTATTTCAGTTATGTTGCGATGCCCGACTCTTAATGATGGAGGAAGACCCCATACTCAACTGGTCAAGGCGGGTAGAACCATCGGCATTCCGTAAGTCAGTGGGGAGACTGCCTCTCATGTGAATCCATATCCCTCTCAGGATTTGAACCCACACTGAGAGGGGCCATGTGATTTCAAGTTCAGTACTCGAACCACTAGGCCACAGAGGCCCCTTGAATGGTGGTTAAAAGTCATACAATTTACATACCCTTGTTGTAGAGGTTCCTTGTTGACTTTGGATAGTAACCATTATGGTCAAAGGATAAATTGCTCATGGCAAGTTAGTAATCTTTTGGACACATTGGAGTATAAAGGCTTCTGCAGCAAATGTGGTAAAGTGGGAATAATGGAATTAGGACACTTTGAATGGTGGTGAAAAGTACTAACATTCCCAACATAGGTTTGTTGTTTGTGGTGGTGGATATGAACCAGTGTGGCCAAATGGTTAATAGATCATAGCAAAACAATTCATCTTTTAGTCAAAACGGTTTCTGAAGTGTTCTGCAGCAGATGTGGTAAACAGAAGAACAATAGAGTAAGGGATTATGATATTTTAGAAAGTCACATGACTGACATACCCTTGTGGTAGAGGTTCGTTGTTGTTGGCGGTATCCGAGGATACAGAGTTGGAGTTGGGGCTGTCTACAGCAGGGGGAGGTCCCAGTTGTGCGCTACTCGCAGCTGTGTCCACTTCTGAAATACATAAAGAGGTCAGAATGTAGTTTTCTCAACCATTTTATCCCAGAAGTTTGTTTGCTTGTTAAATGCTGTGTCAAAAATTTATCGGTTATGTGAAGGCTTTCCTGGATTCACCAATACTGGGCTAGAGCTCTGATGTGTCTTGCCAAAGTAGACTCCCACAAAACCAATAGTCCCTGACTCGAACACAAGACCCCAAAGTCTAAGACCATCAACTTGACCACTGGGCTAAGCAGGATCTTTCTCCAAAGAAGGATATACAAAGTTTGAAAGAGATAAATATAAGTCATTCTGATTTGACTTTTATCACAGAGACTATTGCCGGGACAGGACAATGACACTAGATTCCTATATTCATTGAATATGTATACTGTTTTCAGTGCATTTCTCTGGTCATCTATTAATCCTATTGCAAATGACTGCTAATTGAAATGTATCTATATATAAGTATCAAATGATGGAAAGAGATTTTAAATTGAATCATTGTGACAAAACAAGAATCTACTCATGATGAGCAGATTCTTGTTTTGTCACAATGTTTTCAATATCCTATTAGCTTCAGAGGCATTCATGAACTTTTAGGTTAAACATCCACCAAACGCCAAATTTTGGAATTTGCCAAATTGAAAGAGTTTGCAAACAACATTTCAAAATGTGATGAAATTGAAAAAATAATCTTCTGATAGGGTAGAAAACACAGTGGGAAAAGGAGAAATTGCTCGTCAAGAGCAATTTCTTCCTTTCCCACATTGTTTTTCAGAATCATCTGCAACAAACTGGTGAAATGTCAATATTGTTTTTAAAGGGTTAACCATCTTTGAAGATTCAAACATGCAACAAAGTTTGGGAAGGGAAGGAAAGCATGGTGCTTGTTTTAGAGGAACCACCACATCCTTACCACCATTAGTTGCTGGTGCTGTACTGGTGGTCAACGCCGAGTTGCCTGCGGCTGCTCCCTGAACTGGCGGTGCCGCAGGTCTCGGTGGCGCCGGTCTTTGACGCCCGCCGCGAGATCCACTCTGACCCTGGTGTCCAGCACCAGGAACCTGACCTTTAAGGAAAAATATAAAATAAAATTAAAATAATAAATTAAATTTGGAAAAAAATGTCAAACAATTACACTTTTACTCTAATTCTTTGTTTTGTATTTCTTAATATGGCAGTAAATTGATATATTGGATTGCAACTAGTAAAACAATGGTATAAAAGCATTTTTTCGAAAATCATCCTTAAGAAGGCATTCTAATGAAAAGTGTAATTCAACTTTGTATGTCTTACATGTTATGCATTTTCTATCTGACCAAAGTCTTTTGAGTTTGTCCAGCATCCTATTTCTATTTCTAATCTATGACTGCAAAGACTGAATATTGCAGGGTTGTCATTAATTTTTGGAGTAAAGGCCAACAGTTACTTTTGATTTGAAGAGGCTGATTAAGCAAACATCTAACAAAGGTTAGGTGTACTTTTAAGACCACCTACGAATTTTTTTATATGAGCCACCCAAACAGTCATATGAAGTGGTCATATTGGTTGGCGGCCGGCTCTTAATGACAATCCTGATATTGTTAATGAATTTCTAAATTTTGATTGTGTTAAGTTGTCTATGTAGCATTGAAATCTAAAAGATCTAAAAGGTTCATAACAAGTTTGAATAACTCACCATTTGATGTGGAGCTTCGAGACTTTTTCGGATATTTGGACATTGTGACGCTTAGCCCTGATAGAGTTACATTCAATTCCCCCACTTTGCCTTTCCCCTCTACACTCAGAGGGAAGGATTTGGTGAAGTTTGACACTGTTAAGAGAAGATGAATGAAATACGTAAAACCAAGAGGTTAAGATTTCCATGTCTACAATGATTTAACAACAGGCAGGATTTTAACACTTTTTCTTTAAAAAAAAAAAAAAAATAGTATAAAACATCTCAAAGTGCGTAAAAGTGAGTAAAATTATAACAGGATTTAACGCAGAAAAAATAATTAAAGGTTTAAATAATCATGGCAACAGGAGAATTTGCTTGTGGTGAGATCATGTATTTTCCTTTGGTCACAATCTTCTTCAAATGCATTCAAGGTAATGAATATGGTAGGTGGGTTAGAGACTGAGAGTCATCTGAATTTTAGCCTTTTTGTTTCCAAAGGAGATGAATTGATTGGTATATTATCCCTTAGCATGCTGGGTAATTTTTAAAAAATACATTTTTGTGCTGTCTGCTTTCCAGAAACTAAAATATCTGCTTAAGTTTGTTGAGGAAAGATACTCAGAGTAGCTAACAGGTTAGATCACAAGTCAGCTGCCAATGTACTTGGAGGCTGGCCTGGATCTAATCTATTTGTATAAGCATGAAGTCGGCTCCAGCACTATAAGGGTTATATAAATTTAAAAAGTTTTACAATTCCATATCACAGTAGTTAAAGCACTTATTCCTGCTCTTCTAAACTACACAACATGATATTAAAGCCAGTAATTTCTTTCCCACATCAATAAACTATTTCAGATATATGAAGCCCATCATTCATGTAAATCCCATTGAATTCATTTGTATAATATTATATGCTGTTTAACACTGTGTCAACAATTTTTCAGAAATGTAAAGGTTTTCCCGGATCTACTAGAACTAGGCTAGGGCTCTGAAGTGACATGCCAAATGCTACCTCTATGAAACCAGAGGTATTCGAGGGGCTCTAAAACCAGGAACATTTCAGTACATTTTCTAGACTTTTGTATTTCTTGTGAGCAGCGCTATTTTAAAACTGTTATGTGGAAATGAAAATTCACTCAAAGCATAGCTTTACTGCTACCTAACTAATATATTTCACTTATGTTGTTAATACTTTAAAATGAACATTCAATATATGCATCAGGATAGAATTTGTCAAAAGGAAACAGTCAAAAGAAATACAAACAATTCTACTTTGTATATACTAGCAAGTAACTTTCTAAAAATAAACTCAATTCTCAATAATTCTGTACTCAAATATCTCACTCTTTAACACTTTCTAAACACCACCAATTTAATAACATTTTACAATAAGAGATATTGTAAGTAGCAACTGGAATCAAATAAGAGTGACCCTCTGGTATGCAAGGAAATTATTATTGGAAAAAGACAAACTGCTCATTAAAACAGTTTCTCTTTTAACCACAATAATTCATCCACTATGACTGACAAATACCCATAATCTTTCTTTGCTGTTGTGTAAGGTGCTTAAATTATGACAGCCCAGCCAATACCCCCTATGCATAATTAATGACATTTAGTCAATAATAAGTTAAATGTGGACAAGCGTCATTAATATGTGTAAATAAAGACAGGTGACAGTGTCCTTTTCCATTTTCAAAACCTTTTGACCTGGCTACAGTAAAAACGTAACTATCAAAAATTACCTCATCTTTTACAGACTTATGTTTAATCTAAAGATGCAGGGCCACAAAAAGAAATTGAAATATTCTGATAAAAGTTTTATTTAAAAAACAAGGAGAAATCTTTGTTGCATAGCAATAAAAATGCTTGGGTGAATGGGTTCTTGTGCATCAAAATGGATGGGTTTGGCCTTAAAGTTGGAATTCCTGTTTTCTATTTCTTTCAGTCTAAACACTTTTCTTTAACCCTTTCCCAAACAACAACGACATTTGACCACTATGTTGCAGACAACTTAAGAAAACATTGTTGGAAAAGGAGAAATTGCTTTGCTCGTAACAAGCAATTTTTCCTTTTCCCACAAGGTTTTCTGCTCTATCTGAAGAATACATTTCAATTTCATCACAATTTGAAAAGTCGTCTGCAAACTCTTTCAATTTGGGACAGTCGAAAATTTGTTGTTTGGTAAAGGGTCAAACAATGTAAAAATTGAGAGCAGACTGAGTGATAGACAACAAATTCGTGTTAACCATTAAATAGGAGAAACTGCTCATTTGAGTTGTCTGCAGCAATTAAATTACTTTGACCCTGAGCAATATCAATAATGTAGATCATTTCTGCTATAACTCAATTTGTATAACTCTTTACCAAATGCCAAATGTTTGTCTGTCCCAAAGGGAAAGTTTGTAGACGACATTTCAAAATGTGATGAAATTGAAAAATGATCATCTGATAGGGCAGAAAACATTGTGGGAAAAGCAGAAATAGCTCATTTAGGGCAATTTCCCCTTTTACCCCAATGTTTTCCAGAGTCGTCTGCAACAAACTGGTCAAATGTCGCTACTGATAGGTAATGGGTAAAGGCATTGCATGTAGACAGCACACAAAAGTGGAAGGGTCAAAAGAGTTTAAAAGTCAACATGTAGACACTTGTCTTTAAGTGTTTGTAAAAATGACTTTTCTTAACACTTCAGTCTTGATATAACGAAGAATTATTTAACATTGAACTCAGGCAATATCCCCAAATGAATTAACAAGATTAATGAAATATATGCAAGTAGAAAAAGACAAATCAACAGTTCTACCAGGCATATATAACAAGTCCTTTACTTTTCTGATAATTTGTTTTCTCATTGTAGAGTAACATTTTCTTTCATAGACTTTGCCATGATCTTATTCTCTATAAAATGTACATTTTATCATCTTTCCATATGGATGCTTAATCATTTTACTTTTTAATTTTGATCTTGTATCAAACAACTGTCGCGTTAATTAAAAAAAAAGTGACCTTTTATTACCAGAAGTTTACAGGGTTTGAACGCAAAACCATAGTAAGTCCTTCACAAGTGTGAATCATTTATATAGTTTAGCCCTTAACTCTTGATTGTTCTAATAGTTTTGAAAAATTATAAAATATCCAATATCAGGGCTTTTTCCCCACTATATCACAGATACTCGTGCTTTTCTTTAAAATCATGCTGTTTCCCCCTCATAATCAGTTAACCTCAAAGTTTTTCTTTCACCTTTGGCAAAGCCCGAATGACTTTTCCCCCAGATTACCCTATTCTAATATATAAAGAAGGGTATCAAATTTTTCCTTTAGTGTGAAAAAAGGCCTGATTTATATGTAGGTTCACCTAAACCACATTTCAAGTTAGGAGTTCATGATTGTGTAATACTCACACTTTCCATTGTTTTTATCCAGGACGGTCCAGAGGTCTAGTTTATATTGCCCAAGCAACACATTAGGACTTAATGTCTTTTTGTTGAAAATTTTAAACTCCAGGGTAGAATAAGGATTCACAAGGCTGTAAATGTAAACAATAATCATCATTGGCTAACAGAAAATGTCAATACAGAAACCTAAATATGATTCTTACAGTTATAATTTGGTTAGCTTCTTAACCCTTATAGTGATGGAACCAACTTCATGCTTATGCAAAAAGGTAAGAGTCCAGGCCAGCTCCAAAATAAATTGGTGGCTGGCCTGTGATCTAACCTGTTAACTATATCAAAATTCCTCATCAAAATTAAGCAGATATTTAAGGTTTTGGAAAGCAGACAACTCACAAATCTATTTTTGGAAAATAACCCAAACATATACTTATGGGTTATCATTAAAAGAGTTTGATGAGAACTTTTAAAGGAGAATCTGTGAAACACAAGCAATGTGGTGTGTCTTGGGTAATTTATGACTGATATTAAAATTTTGGTTAGCCACCAACAGAGTGTAGCAATTTCAAAGACACATGGTAGTAATATTACTTCTACCTAATATATCTAGGGTTCATTTGCTTCACAAACATGAAGCACTTACTATAGTATTGTGATGAACCCTCAATATAGTTTTTACCACAAGTGTTTTTTCTTTAAATACTGAAAAGATATAGATGTCCCTAATAAGCCCATATTGTGGATGGGTAGATTAATCTTTCTTTCACTACACAGATATTCTGGACTAAATGAGAATGTACTTCACTCTTTGACACACATGTCAAAATATTTAGAAACCACTGTGACAAAAGGATAAACTGCTCCTGCTCTAAATTCTGATTTTTTAATCATAAATAATGCATAGATATATATTATAATCAGCTCATGCATTATTTATTTATTTATTTTTTTTAAAGTGTTTTACATTGTGCTAACAATGTTTTACATTGTGCTAACAATATTTTCATGACATTGCAATACCTGACTCATTCTGATGGAGGAAGACCGAAGACCAAAAACTAAAATGCCCCTATGGGCTGATCAAAACGGGTAGAACCATCAGCATTTCATAAAGCAGTTGGGGAATTACCTCTCATGAATATCCAAATGCCTTCACTATGATTTGAACCCAAAGAGAAAGGCCATGTGATTTCAAATTCTGTACTCTAACCGCTAGGCCACCAAGGCCAAGATCTGAACAACAAGTCTCAAAGACATTTAGAAAAACTAATGAGTATCGTAGTGGTGTTAAAGTTAGCATCGGGGTTTAGAGACTGATCAACCTTGATTCCATCCCTGAAGACTGCCATCTATGTCACCATGAAGTGTCCTTGGGCAAGACACCTTTCCTCACCTAGTACTGGTAGGTCATCCAGGGAATATGTATTAAAACACTCAAGGCTGAGCCCTGCACATTCATGGAAAAACAAACAAAACAAAAAACAGAGTAGTTCAAACTTACACAGTGAAGTCTTCTTCCCATTTGGGATTTGAGGACTTTTTGATCGTTTCTGTTTTCCTTGCGGGCTGTGCATCGACAGTTAGCTCTAAGAAGGTGTCGGGGCTTGAGGAAAATAATCCTCCCTGACTGGATAACTTTGCTGATTGGACTGGAATGAAATTATATTCATAGGTAAAAGTCTTGTTTATAACAGTGGCAAGCCAAACTATTATGAGACAATTTCCACGGGTTATACCAAGTGCCTTACAACTTCTATCGTTATGCCAGAGGCTAAGGTGATATAAGTAGAAAACCATTAATATAACTAGGTCATGGCTCAGAACAAGTCCCACGAGAAACATTTTCTGGACAAATGCCTCCTGTAGGGCTAGAACCGTAGACCTCCATGCACTGAGCCGGACGCCTTAACCACTAGACTATGGTGACAGAAATGTTTGACTTTCAGATAATGTGAAATTAACATGATTGATTAGAAAATACTGAGAGCATTGATGAAGGTGGGGTTAATGCTCACAGTGTTTTGCAGCAATGATTTCATTACCATACCAATGTTTTTTTTCCCAGCCCGTCTCCTTAGAAATGGTTCACTCCATCTTTTACTTTACTTTGACAATATTACATAAAAACACTTGAAAAAAACTCCAAACACAATAAATGAGGCTATTGATGTCTACGTAGTGGAATTATAATATTCCTCATATTTACCCCTTATTCCATTACACAAAGTATGTTACTTTACCATAACTTCTGTAGAGATTTTAGAAAACATTGTGACAATTGCATAAACTGGTTTTGCTTTAAAATTGAACCAGTCACGGTTTTCACATTGTGGAAATGGGTTAACCAACATATCTTTTTCAAATCCTATACCCTGACCAAGCAAAAAACTCCAATTTCTAGACAACTCTGCCTCATAAATCTAGCATCTTTTATTCTATAATCCAATGAATCTGATCCTATTCTTTACACTTTGCCTGTTCTGAAATATTGTATCTGTTATGGTTAAATCAATTTCAAATTGTAAATTTCAAAGCTTCAGTGCAATACATTATATAGTAAGTGCTTCATTAAGTTCATTAACATGAAGCACTTACTAAAGCCTTACACTGAACTCTCGATTTAGTACTTGACATAACTTTCCTTAAAGGACTGAAATAGTCTCTTAAAGGTTTAACGACTTCCTCTATTATACCTTAATTCTACTTCAGAAGACATTGGTAACCATTGTGACAAAAAGATCAATTGCTCCTCATAAGCAATTTGTGCTTAAGGCACAAAGGCTTCTACCCCAAATCATCAAGAATATGTATTTCTACTATGCTATAATTTACTGCCGACTGATGCTTTTAAATTAATCAAGATCCATAAGATGGAATGGAGTTAAGTGTTCTTTTTTTACGTTGACACATTACCACCTAACACCACAGTTTTGCATCTTATAGCAGACCACTTTCAAAAAGTATAGTTACAAAAGGAGAAATTGCTTGTCATAAGCAATTTCTCCTTTTGTCACAATGCTTTTTCAATCTATTCACATATGATAACAGCAGAATTAAACGTTTTTCACATGTTTACAAAGTTTTTCTATTGTCTTATTCAATTAACAAGAATGTCGTCTGAACCTGGTAAAGAGTCAATGTGATAATTTCAATTTGTCACATAACCTTGGCAGAGCAGACCAATGATAAATATATGTGTATACCAATTTTCAATTCTATCATAGCAATCACACATATACAGATAGATAGATGGCTCACAAATAACCCTGGCGAGGGAAATGCAAGTTAAGAATTAAGGCGTTGTTCTTTGAAAAACAATTCAATAACAAAGGAAAGCTTCAAACATACTTTAAAAAAAATAACTGAAAAAAATATATGAAGTTCTTTTATTGTGTACATAAAAGTCATGAAAATTAATTTATGAATGCTGTGAGAGCTCATTAAATAAACTCATTTACCATAAGTTATTTTGTGCTTGAAATATAGTTGTCTCCAATTCAATCATGTTTATCAACAACCTGTTTGTTTACATATTTCAATAACGTATTTCGATTAGTCCATTAAAGAATGTATGCATCATGTCATTGTGACCAGGTCAAAGATGAAGAATCAGGCAATCTAAACCATTAAACAGGTTGTTCTGTGCTATTTCTTGTTGACTTTCATGTTTAAGTTGTGCTAATGGGTTTCTTTGGTGATAATTAATAGAATCTGAAAGTTGTTAACCAATAATATAGCATTATTCTCCTTTCAAGTGCCTTTAATTTGCAGCTTTTAAAAGATTTAAAAAAAACAAAGGAAGGGTTGGAGCATACCTTTTACTTGTAGTTGTGAGAGCTGGGCAGAACCAGATGCTGCGGCTGCGGATGCTGCTTCCCCCATTATCTGTTCACACCTCTACAATGTGGTTAATCTGAAATGGTAATGCATTTAAATTAACAGAAACCTTAAACCTTTCGATGGTGGCAAAAAACTGTTTTACATAAAATAGTCCCGTAAATGCAAAGTCTTTTTCCGAATTTTCCCTGTAATGAACTCAATAATTTTCAGTAAAATTTCAATTAGATTTTTGGACAAGATAAGCAATGCCGACAATTGACCTTACGACAGACTTTGATTGACAGCTGGAACTGACCAATCAGCGAACACTTCGGTTGCTATCCGCCATTTTCTCCAACACGCTGTGCGACTCCGTCAACACATAGCACTTTTGTGTTGTGATTTTTCTTCGTCAATACTGCTTAAGATATTGTTTAAGTACTTATAATAGAGAAATTATTACCTGTAATGATCGATGTATCATATCCAAATTTAAAAGCTATTAAAAACAAAACAAACCCATAGCTCCTTGTTGCAACTTTATCCGAATACCTTAAAGAATCTAATGTTGCTGTAATATGTTGTAAAACACACTCTTGGTAGCCAATGGTTGATTACAAAGACCGCCGATCGGCTAAACAATAAAGGGTTTGTGACTTGACCATAAAGTGCAATTGTGTCAGATTGATGTTAATTAGCGTCGAAACCCTTAATCCTTTTAACAATCAAGGTATGTTAACCCTTTACCAAACAAGAACTACATTTGACTACTTTGTTACAGACAACTAGGGAAAATACACTGCAGACTCATTATACCGCGACCCGTTATATCGCGATACTCATTATAACGCGGGTCTCCTATGGCTCCCAAAATTTCAAGCACATTAGGGCTTAAACAATAGCCTAAATCTCCCCCTTTCTGCAAAATGACGCGGTCGGCATCCTAAATAGAAAGTCTACCTACAAATTGCACTCCGAAGGCGTGAAAATCAATAACTCCCTGGGTAATCCCCATTGTTTGTCACGGTCTTTTAAACAAAGCGCGTGGCCTTTATACGTACACAATCCGTGACCCGAGGGAAGATTTAAATCTATGTGTACATAGTGTTGATAAATTACATAATATCATTAGTTTGTACACGCTTATTCAGGGGAGTGTTTTATGCCTGATTGACTCAAAACTTAGAGCAACTACAGGTTTTTATCGGACACAGATGCATAAATCCCCTCGTGCACCCATGCTTTTCCCCAAACCTACGGCGTCCAACCGTATGCACACCTTTTAAACAAATATCACTAACACATGAAGTTTTAACTCCTTTGTTTCCATCATATGTATACACACACCTAGTTTAAATGGTAAAGCATTAGGTACACATGCTGGGAGAACTATCGATAAACTTTACTCACTCCTTACTTGGAGTTTAAATCTATAAATAAAACATGGGTTAACTGAGTCCACCCTCCTTTTTCGGTAGTGTGTATTTAAACTGCACGTGCCTCTCTCAATGATCCTTAACTTGAATCGTAATGAAACAAATAAAAAGGAATATATAGTTAAACATGTAAGTTTTGATTATGTTTTTTATTTGCTTTTCTTTTATTCACAATAAATTCAATGATAAGTCCGTAACTCAACACAATCTTGAAATATGAATAGACTACTTCTTGAATCTGATTGTTTCTTAAGTGGTTATGGTCTGGCATATAGCGCGTAAGGGACCCCGCGTTATATTTGTCAACCCCACTATTAACGCGGATCTAGCATCATGGCTCCCGACGACCGCCTTATATTGAGGCTGCAGTGTATTGTGGGAAAAGGAGAAATTGCTCTTAATGAGCAAGTAATCCTTTTCCAACAATATGGTCTGCCCTATCAGAAAAGTATTAATTCACCATCTTCATTTAAATGATGTCTGCAAACTCTTTAAATTTGGAACAATTGACAATATTTCTTTGGTAAAATGACCCTTAGTTCGTAATCAAGTAGCAAAACCGACAATCATCCATTGAGTAGCATACAAAAGATTATGTTCGAAAGTCTTGATTATTAACTTAATTGACAACAAAATAGTGATTGTTCCTATCAGCAATTGTTTAACACCATAATCTCAACATGACCAACACTATATTATACCATTTTCAACATGACAAAATTGGTAGGTCTGCGTTTTGAATCATTCAGGATATACGCCGATTTAGTAAAATAAAAATCTAAACCGTTTAAGAATAAAAAAAAGATAATTTCCTTCGTAACTTGCAAATACTGCAAATTAACTGTTTAGAAGTAGTATGAAATACGGTCATTTTGAAGGTCCGGTTGAACCAGAGCCAAACGGACCAATGTCATTCGAATCCGAGTCTGATCGGACTTTGGACGCATTGTGTTTGGTGCCGATCGGACCCCACACTGCTGGGGTAAATCACTCCCCCAACGCCATAGAGATAAATAACAGAGCTGTTATATATGCCTCTGCTAACGCTAAAAATATACCATCTTCTTTACAAATTGTCATGCTATGTACATATTATCCAGCAATAAAGGTAGGTGCTTATTTTTTAAGAATATTTCCGATTTCAAATAAGAATATCCGAAATCATCGGCAATGTCAAACAGGGATCCTAGTTTGCGCATTGACGCTATTTTACTCAGAATGTCGGAGAAAATTAGAGTGACCTCCCCTATTTATGGTGGGCATGGTTAACTGCTCTGTGTCGTAAGGTCAATTGATTTTGCCAACCCTGCCTTTTTAAGGTGTTTGTTCACGATGAACATTTGAAAGTAAAAATAAAATGTTGTTGAAACAATACAGTTGTTTTTATGTTGTTTGAGAGATAAATAGAAATATCCATCAAAAGTATTTTTATCTAAGTATGAACAGTTAACATGCGGTAGATGTCAAAAGAGATGTCACAGCTAATGAGCTACATTAGTGCCCAGGCGGCCCCCCTTCACCCCAGTTCTGCTAGAACTCTACCTCCATTTGTTACTTTAAAACTTAATGAAAACCCTGATAACCACAACTCTACTGCAACAGTCTCTTCTCTTTGAATAAATGGTGTTATAAGGTGCATCAGTAGCTTAGGTCATTAAGCGTAAATCTTTCCTTTTTAATAAACTCTTTCGAAAAAAGAATGTGTAACTGTTCTTGATAGGTAATAAATTTAAATGTTGTGATCATATTTATCATTAGGAGTTGAGATTTATGCTGTTGACATTAAGAATAGATGGATGGTGTCACGAATCTGAAATGTTATCAGGCAAGGCGCAGGAATATTATCTGGAGAGCCGAAGCCGTGCCAGATAAGATGCCCTATTCAAAGACTACAACCATTTGTTCTATTTATCCTGTTACCTATATGAATTCCAATAAACAAACAAATATTGGAAAAGAAAATCACAAAAAGTGAAATAAAACAGAAAGTCAATAATGACAGGTGTGCACAGGGATCACATGATCGAGTGACGAATACCAAGAATGTTATATGGCACCCTGTTATTGGTCTGTAAATTGCCCTGGTGACAGGACAAAACAGTATCTCAGTTCTTTGACTACAGAGCAATGCTCCATGTGCAGACTAAACATTATATTTCCCGAGTCAGTGAAAAAACTAAATGAAGGAAGAGATTATAAATGAATAAATGACTCCTTGGCTTTTATTAAGATTTCAGACAGAACTTTAGCCAGTCAGATCATTCTCATAACTCATAAGTTTTATTGAATGATAATAGGAAATGTAAATGAAACACCAACATACCATCTTCTATTTGGAGCTTTGTAAACACTATATATGAATCAAATGAAAAGGAAGTGTTCCAGCTCTTGACCTCTAATATCAATATTATTTTCAAATACCCAACTCTATCCAAATCTAAGAAACTCCAAAGTATCATTTCATATAATAAGCATTGAATACAGTAAACAGCAAATCAAAATATTTAATACGGAGCTAAGTGCAATACTTCGATATGAAATAACCATTTTGATAAAATGTAGATCGTGCAGTTATAAATATTGTGGTTTGGTTTAGAAACATCATATGAAAAACAGTGCCAAAGCATTTATGATTGTGTTTACAATGAAAAGCAAAATAAATAGTTTGGTCATAAAGTATCTATCACTAGTCTACGACTGAGCTGTGATTATATACAAGTTGACAAGGAAGTAAACAATGGGTCTTTAATAAGGTCATCATCTGTGAGTACACATTTGATATGGTAGCAATATTAACAAAATTTGTAAACATTTCCTGGAATGCTAAATATAAAAAATGTAGACGTCATAACTACGTTGTCAATGAATTCACTTTGATGCTTAGTATGAAAACCATATTTAGAAAAATAAATCAACAACATATCAAATGGTGAGTTTGTTGCTGTGACATGTTATGTCAAAATAGAAATCAACACTTGTCATTTACATAAAACGAGCAATACAATCAATGATTTCAAGGAAGTACAGTAAGAATCGCACGTATATAACTTTGTATACAATACAGAGATAACACTTTAAATCAAAACTAAGGCTAAATGCTTACATAGACCCTTGTATAAGTTATCTGTCAATATTTGTCATTAGTCTCCGATCATTTTGGCTATGTTTTGGCCACCATACCTGACCTAATCACGTGATAATGACGTAGTTTACAATTTATTCGTTTTTAACCAAACTAATATATATTGGTACATAAGAGAGTAAACGTGGTACCGTAGCTTTAAATTTATCAAATTTCATTTACAGAGAAAATTATTGAGAGATCACAAAATAAAATCGGAATTTACGGAAATTTACGGAAAATAACGAATGTTATTGTTGTTGTTTTCAAATCTGTTATTCGCACCATATGAAAACAGCACCTGTTATTTTACGTTCCAACTCAAATTCGAATTCGATGATTAGCTACTATTTAGCCTACCTGATTTAGCCCATAAGCCATTCATGGTATCGCCATTGAAAATAAGCATTTATTCCTGTATGAAAGTAATTGAAGGTTCAAAACAAGCATTACATGAACATGTGAAAATTCCGCTTTTAGATCTTTGAGCATGGTGAGCCGAAATCCAAAGCCCCCCTCAATAATTTTCGCATCCAGTTGTTCAGTGTGAATTGAATATGGTGCTAAACGGTGATTTTATTTCATAATATTAGAGGTCTCCGGCTCATACTAAAAACTTCAACCTTGCAACTTTTCCCTAACATACCATAGGCGTAGGAGCGTTTTCAACATTGGGGGTCCGGGGGGCAACTTCAGATGAAGACCGGTCTAAGAATACATTTTCCTTAACTTTTTAATGACTCTTCATACATTTACAAATTCAATAACATTATGAGAATTAAAAGAAAGCGTATGAAAATGTGTATCTTTAATAATAAAAAAAAAAAAGAAAAAAAAAAAAGGGATATGCCAGGTCTCGATCTCACGCAGAAATCAAATGTATTGATTTAAACAAAAAGTAGCAGCGACCAGACTGTCACAGCCACGGATTCATCTACTACAAGAACGAGAATAAATTATTCTTCAAGCTTTAGCTAACAATTGAAGACAATATTGAGTCTGACTCCTTAGAACAAATTCTATTACTCCATTGTGTTTGTCAATCAAAACTTCCCGGGTATTTTTGTGAGATGAATTTTCATTGGATAAACCCGATGTGTTCAGATTGTTATTTGCGATGATGACGTCAAAAAGATTTTGGTTATTGTTCGTTACAAAAGGCGAATTGGAATTAGATAAAGCACAAAAATACACATTTATTATAATTGCCCCCGGTCTGGATATTGGGGGTTCAAACCAGTTTTCTGCCGCTCATGATTTGATAACGAATATCTTTTTGTCTTCTCCTCGGATAAGGGACTTTAATTTGTTTTTATTGTTATTAAATTTGCAATTTCTCTTTTTTTTTCACAATGTTTTCTAGAGTCGTCTGCAACAAACTTGTCAAATTTCGTTATGTTTGGTAATGGGTTAACCTAGAAACATAGATAACATGTTATCTATTGCCTGGTTAAGCACATTCTCTAGTAAAGTAGAAGTCACGAGTTGGCGAATCAGAATGCAGGCATGTTTAACGTGTTTGTTCAGAGGTGTGAGTTTATCTTTAAGTTAGAAATAAACGACTTTAAAACAATAGCTGTACTGTTATATGATACCGACTGGAAAATAGTCAATGGAAGCAAAACCAGACCGTTTTATTAATAAGAGTGTGGATACAGTGAATTGATAGGTATTTCAATCAAAAAGCATGACATCAATATGAGATATACCGCATATACACAGTACTCTGAACATACAAAGATAAACTGACGCTTCCTCAATTAATTATGCTTTAGATAGCGTCTTTCAATTGCATACCAAACAACAAAATATAAAATGTATTGCTTCGACGACACTTTATTTTGGCTTTCACAAATGTTCTCTTCTGCGAACAAGTGCCTTTAAAATAACACCCATGGTAAAAAGGGATCATCGGTACCAATAGACATTTATGCGTATATAATTCAGACATTTATATAATAGATATTCGAGTCTATAGGACGAGGTTTTCGCTGGCACTAATTGAATCGATTTGTATTCATGTTTCCTGTAATCATGCGGGGGAATGGTGCCGTATTAATCAAGGAGATTGGAGTAATTATCTATAGGACAAATAGCTCGTCAAAAGCCATTAGCTACTAAACTAATGTCGGGACCATAGTAGTAGTAATCTTTATTTAAAATATCTCATCATTGTACAGTTATACATACATTTACAACATAAGATACCATATGACTCCAGTGCGTCACCTTAAAAAGGGAAGCGACTAGTACAAACATTTGAATAAGTACAACATGAGTGAACTCCCTTTTATTCTAGAGGTATACAAACACCGGGAAAACACTTCACTGTTAGATTCTTTTTATCAGATACATCCACGTTATCAGAAAAGTTACAACAGAATTTTATGAATACATTTATTGTTTAGAATGATAAAATCAATATAATACTAAAATGTTCATATAATTTAGGTATGTGAATGACTGATGAATTTTCGTCGAATTAGTTTCCCATATTTGTTTGTAAGGTAATACGGATTTTGTCCCGTCGTATGTGATTTGATATGCATGAAAAATATGTATTTGCGCAGGAATAAACACTTGTACATGATAAAGGTTTATACAAAATAAATGCTACTTCCCCAGTGCGATAATTAAAAAGGTGCCGTGCCCAAAGACATTCTGTTGGTCGCTATCAGCAAGTGATCCTGATGAAGGTCCGAAAGGCCGGACGATCTGCATATGGATCGAACGCACTAACGACTTCGTTATGGACTATCCCGTATATAAAGAAGGCAAGTTAAAGTAATAGTTAGCTTCTGACACGCGTCCCATATGGGTTTTCTACGTCAGTACCGTACCTACATTTTTCAGCTGTGTATCGCCTTGCTTGTTGAGCTTTCTCATTCGTGACAAACTCAAGTGACTGTCAATAAAAGTGCTTTTTTTTGTATAATAATTTATCAATACACAATCGTGCGTGGGCCAATAAGCCCAACAACGTACAAACACACATTGCTTTAGAAACCAACTCCGAAGTAACTTTAAAAAGGGAACAATAAAGAGGGGCCGACCTACGGCAACATAGACGGAAGATCTCCAGACCGATGCTTACACCGGGTAAATTAGTTTTTAGTTTAAACTAATTTATTTTACATCGATTGTGAAACAAGTTCTTACAACTTAAATCAATCACTCTCGATTCTGCTTCCTGGATACATAATCAGTACTCGCGCCGAATGTGGATTAATGAAAGTTCGTAAGGCGGATCCAGCTTTTCACGGGATTCGAACCCACGACCCTCGTGGCCAGAAGCCGACGCTCTACCCCTAGTCCACTGTCCTCCAAATTAGTCTTGGAGTGACGGAAAGGCAACAGCCGCAAACTGGACAAAATGGAGAGGTTTTGTGCCGGCCGTTTGCTTCTCTAGAAGGGAAGCGGAAGTAAGTAAGTAACTGTAAGAAAGGCAAGGTAATACAATTATCAATCCTTATAGTGCTTGAACCGACTTCATGCATATGCAAACAGGTTAGATCCAGGACAGCCGCCAATTTACCTGGTGATCTAAAACGTTTGCTACTTTGAGTATCTTTCCTCATCAAAATAAAGAAATATAAGGTTTTGGAAAGCAGACGACACAAAAATCTATTGTAGAATGTTACCCAGCATTCTAAGGGTTAAAGGGGTCATGGGTAACACATCTCTGCGAGTTGCGAAGGGATTTTATCTTCAGATTGGGTATGGTTTCTTTTTTGTCTGACAACCACTTGAAAAGAATGTGGACACCTGCGGACTTTTTATTTTCATGGTTTTTCAACGAACATTCCTGACATAACTGGCATCGTCCAAAATAACGCATTTAACTCTAAAATTAGCCTTCTCAACTTTTCGAAAGACCTCATTGAAGCCCCAAAAGTTCATGTAATGTTGATCTATAGATAATCCGAACATTCTTTGAAATGATTTATCATTTTAATAAAGGGTGTAAGCCATGGATAATGCTTCGACCTTTGATTTATGCATGTCTGATACCTTGTATATATAATAGTATTTAGCTACATCTTCTAAACCTTGCTAGGTGATGCTTCCCCCAAGAAGTCAAGTCCCTTGATATATAAAATATCACAAATATGCCATAATTCTTTGTACACAATGTCTTAAAGAGCTACCTCGTGAAATGTTATGGTTTCATGTACATGTATACGAAACAATGGAACAAAACGATGCCTCTTGATAGGTACTTCGGTTGTGAATGTGGGCAAACATTAATGTATTTATATAGGTTAATATTCTAAAAGGTTTTTCATAATAAATAATAAATATGAAGACTACTATAGTTTACTCTAATAACCTATTTTGACCCTTCTGTTAACATTGGGCAATACATTTTCCTTCACTTCATAAAAACAATGTATTTTAATGATGGTTTTGTTCTCTATTTCGTTTGACTTTAATATGTTTGCTTTAATACCATAAAGGTTGACCTTGGGTTGAGCATGTTTTAAAGCATGCCATGGCTCTCTCTCTTGTTTTCTCAACGAACGAACGAACGAACGAACGAACGAACGAACGTAATTGCATGATACTATGAAAATGGCAAAAATGACGAATTAGGAACCTGTGTGATACGGATGATTTTTTCAAGACTACAATTCAAGTCTATGGTAAGATTCTCACTCTTGTAAATGACTTACTACATAGCCTCGTATTTGACCATCAACATATCCTGACAGTGATATCGTGCTCAAGGAACATTGAACAATAGCTCCGGTAGAGACGGCTCTATTTTTAACTAACAGGTTATGCAAGGAATGTAGAGATATACGATTTTGTATTTGATAACACAAAAGATGACAGCTGATATGAATACATATGATATCATAAGGGTCTGTCCGTAGCTCTTATGCCTGTTTTTCTACATGATGTATATCAGAGAGCACTGTAAGGTCTGTGGTGGTAAACATCAAGCAGTTTATTTTAACAATGTTCATGAATCATGTGTGAGAATACAGTCGACTGAGAAAATAGGCAATATCAAATTAATCTTTTTAAGTAATAAGAATGTCTTTATCATATTAAAGATCTTTTATTTCACTTCGGCGTAATATCGATGCACCACTTAAAATGATAAGTGATGCGATATGTCTCGATAAAAACAGGTTGTAACCGCGTATGAATACACGATAAAAGCCAAATCACACATGGTTATTGAGTCACGTGACCCGAAGAAGATTTTTCCGAAGCGTGGGAAAATTGTTACCGTTACCGCAGTCTCCTCCTTGAGAGGTATTTCTCCTTATCTACAGTCTTGGAGAAAAATTACGAAACACTTACCTATTTATTCAGCCAACCAAATAACTTAAAATTGATTAATCTATTTCTGCAGCCAACCGCACTTCCCACGAACTTCTGTGTTTCCAGAATTTCCAATCAGCGCTGCACAATGTACTTTCTAAGTCATTGACTGTTCTCGAACAACATTAGTCATAATTTGATGTCCGAAAGGTGTATCGCAGAGCTTTTGGCAATATACGATTTCAAATTAAGAATACCTGTGATTTGGAATCGAAATAGTATGTAAGGTTATAAATGTTAATCAAAGGTCAATAACGTACAACTAAACATTTGTCAATTATAAGCAGGGCACACACATAAATTCCTAACAATGTTAGCAGGGTGCATATACATGTATAAACGTTTGACAGTTGTAAGCAACTTACAGTGACTATCACTTGACACTGACTCACCGCTTACATGAACATATGCTTGACAATGTTAGCTGGGATCATATATAAACGTTTGACAGTTGTAAGCAGCGTAGAGTAACTAACACTTGACACTGACTCACCGCTTACATAAACACATGCTTGACAATGTTAGCAGCGAGCATCTATAAACGTTTGATAACTGTAAGCAGGGTACATAGATAAACGTATAGGCCTACAATTGTTAGCAGGAAATTGGAACAGTCAACCAAATGTGAACAGCAGAGTACATTATTTCTTGTTGGACAATAAGCCGGTACAGGTATAAATGATTACCAATGGTAAGCGTGGCACAGAAATAAATGTTACACAACACCTTAAAAGAAACTGAAATTAACGATTTGCTATGGCAACTAGAACAAAGAAGTAAATGTTTTACAAAGGTCAGCAGAGCACATAAATAAATATTTGAAAATTATAAGTAAGGTTTAGGAAAATGATGTAGAAAATGACAAGTATTGAAAAGAAATTAACATTTGACAATGGTTAGTGTTGAATAGAAATAAACGTTTTGCATTTGCTTGCATAGTGCCATGAATTAACCTTTGACAATGGTTTGTTGGGCACAGAAATAGGGATTAACAATAATAAGTAGCGAACACGAATAAATAGTTTATAATCGTCAATAAGGGATATACATTAACATTTGAAAATGGTTACATATGGAACATGAATGTTTAACCATAGTCAGGACCAAACAGACATACAATTTCCAAAATGGCCAGTAAGGCACAAAAACAAACGTTTGAATAGGGGAAGCATGGTGATTGATCTTAAACAAAGTTTGACAATGGTTAGTATTGTACGAAAATACGATGTTGACAACTATTAGACATATCCTTACGTTAAGTGTCCACAACATGTTGCAAGGGTTCATAAATAAAAACAAAAGTACTCTATTGTAATTTTTTGTCGCAGATGAGAATGTGGATTAAAAAAGGAACGACAACTCATGTAATACAAAGCATTACAAAATTTATAAACAGTTAACATAATTGGACGCCGAGGGGCATATTACAACACGCGCATCCAAATCATCAATGCACGTTATACGCTACTCCCCCAACTTTTGACCGATGGTATAATTACGAACACGTGCAGGCGAACTTCGCTTCCAGCAGAGTGAATGATGCGTGGAAATAAATCTGTCTTTGAGTAATATAGAAATTCATAAAATGTTAATTCTCTGTCTATCAATTACTCGAATAGGCACCATCGCGTGTTCATGATACATTAATAACACTCCATTCATGATAACGAAAATAATGACCGCCTGATTGTTGAACTGTTTCAACAATCGACGTATTTTATGGAGAATGAACGCAGGCGGTGATTGTAACTGATTATTGTATTATCGAGTTCATACATCGCATCCCTAGTTTTCCAGTCATATTGCATTGTATTTGGCTAATCTTCTAAGGAAGAAGATCTCTTACTAAGCTGCCAAAGATGAAAACACTAGCAAGTCGCGAGACTACCTCTTATCAAAATTCAAATGCAACATACCCTCACGGCTGTCAAACCAAATGCTATTGGTTCGACATGTCCTATTCAAATTGAAATAGTAATATAGAAATGAGCGTTATATTTCTCTTTCTACAAAGATTTTAAAAGTCGTCTGAACCAGGAATGGAACGTTTGGTAAAATTGTATAATAATTGTGATTGTAAATGAAAGATTGAAACACTCTGTGTGTGTTCCGAAACTTTTGTTGCAGATGCCATTTAGACTAACAGAGCAAAAATGTCCATCAAACGAAAAGAAGAAAAAAATAATAAGGAATTTGAGACCTGACGTTTTAAATCCTTGTGTGTAAATGAGACTTTGGCAATGATAAGAATAAAAAAATAGTTTGTTTTTCTTTTAAAGTGTCTTCAAACTTTGCTTTACGTGCGTTTACGTGAGCGCGTATATATTCTTTTTCTTTATTTTTCTCATTTTGTCATGAATGGTTTTTTGTTGTCTTACTATCAAAAACGTATTTTGACATATTTAAAACATGTGTGTATTCATCAAGATATATTCATCTTTGGATAAGATTGCAATTTTTTCTATAAAATATAATGGTTTGACTTAGTCGTTTATTTAATGAAGAGCCTTGCTAGCCATTTCAGTTAACAGGTACATGTAAATTGCATATCAAAGTAAGTCATACGAGGCATTAATATAACACAGCGAAACACAGAAACACAGTTTACTTCAAAAACTGTTTTGGAAACGTGTATTCAATCTCTTTGTGCTAGACATCTAGCTACGTTTGATATAAGGCTTCCATTAGAAATACACTTTATATTCGTTCAAAGACTTGCATGCGTGTAGCAATTTTGGGACAAAAGAAGAGATTACTTGTATCGTGCGATTTGACAACGCTTAGACACTTTCCCCATCAAACCACAAATGATTTAAAAGGACTATATCACAGATTGAGATTTAAGTCCTTTTTAAAACAAAATGTCCTCTACCAATAGAATGGCATCACAGCTCTATCAAATTGAAGAAGACTAAATTGTGAATACATTTCTCACCTCCTTCCATCACCGTATAGTGCAGATATAGCACATTTACGATGTCAACAGTTCAAACGGTTTATCTTGTAAACAATTGTCTTTAATCTCCGTCCTGCAAAATAATTGAATTGGTTCAGAGTATCTTGGACCAAGACTAGGAAGTGGGTCGAAAGTTTTATCATGTGAAACTAGCAAGGTGTGTTCGAGAGCAATCCATAAGTATCCATTAACCTTTTTTTTAATCAAAGCACTGAAGGCCTTGATGGTCGTTTCACAATTATTCAATGAAAACACAGGTTTTCAGTATGTTTGAAATCTTGTTATTAAAATGGGCATTTATTTTGTGATGAGTATTGCTTAAATCATTTCTTTTTTATATTCATTACTCTTACGACACATTCTGTTAGCAAGATGCTTTAACTGATACTTAAAACGGCTATCTCTTTACCACCTGCAGACGATTTTTTTTACTTGAAGCAAACGACATAAAAAAAAAGAACTTTGTAAACATTTGAAAAACCTTTTAGTTCTGCTGTTGTGATATGCGAATATATTGAAAAAGCGTTGTGGCAAAACAATGCCAAAATACTTTTTAAAAGTCGTCGGCTGCAAGACGCATAAATGTGTCGTTAGGTGGTAATGTTTTAATTCGGATTTAATTGACCCCAAATCAGTTAAATGGAATTTCCCAAAACGGATTATCAAGGTAACACATAATATGAACGCGAAGGTAACACATGAATTATAAAGGATATATGAAACACCTTACCAGTAATGTTGGTCCCTTGATAGAGCGTTAACTTCTGGACATGAGGGTCGTTGGTTTGATATTCGGACTCGACTGTTGGTTACGGACAGCTCGGCTTAACTGCATTGGCCTTTAGCGGATATATTGGGATAGTTTGAACCTTTTCCATTAAGTATGTTCATTCTCCTGACATTTGAGACCATTTTTGGCAGAATCGATTGATCAATAGCGAAGGAATGTGGTCATCTCTCGGACAGGGGTGCGTTTCGTTAATGAGGATATACAGTAATGTCTCGTTAGTCCGAACACATCCGTTCCCAACAAACTGTCCGAGTTACCGAATCATCCGGACTAATGAAGCAGGGCATGTTCTTATACACATTAAGGCATAAACAGTCGGTACGCACGTGTATGCTTATAACCCTTTAGCAAACGCCAAATTGTCGACTGTCCCAAATTGAAATAATTTGCAGACGGCATTTCAAAACGTGATGAAATTAAAAAAACAAATCTTCTGATATGGCAGAATACATTGTGGGAAAAAGAGAAATTGCTCGTCACGAGCAATTTCTCCTTTTCCCACAATGTTTTCAAAAGTTGTCTGCAACAAACTGGTCAAATAAATCCGTTCCCTTACAATTTCGTTCGGATTGCGAGACATTCGGATAATCGGGGTCCGGATCAACGAGGCTTCACTGTAGTTACTTTTCTCTTATCATATAATCATAATTTACAAGACAGCGTTTATTGATAATGTTCTATTGATATCTATGGATGATGTTATATGTTTATTTAACACATTACCACCTAACGCCACATTCTTGCGTCTTGCAGCAGACGACTTTCAAAAGGCATTGTGGCAAAAGGAGAAATCTCCTTCTGACACAATGTTTTTTTCAATCTATTCACATATGTCAACAGCAGAACTGAAAGTTTTTTCACATCTTTACAGAGCTTTTCGTCTGATTCAATTAAAAAAGGTCGTATCATGTGGTAAAGAATTAAACCCGATGAGTTTATATTGGACTACACGTGTACTTATAGATGGAGGCCATGTTTAAATGAATTGATTGTCAAGATTCAAATTATTGAACAGTCATCAATGACCAATCGTAACTACTCGGGTGTTTCCGTGAGCTAAGAAATGCACCTCGTACGTAAGTGTAGAGTTACAATATATCGCCCCAACCTGTAACACATCTCCTATGTTCATCCACATTGAGTAGGTCAATGTATAGCGAGATGTTCAACATCGTTTTAGATCATTATTTTTGATCGGTAATTAAAACATAATGGTGAAATTATAAGTTTTGATATACATGTATTACTGCTTTCTTAATCAAATCAAATGTTTATATTTAGATTTTACATTTAAAATCTATGTTTGGAAACGACAGAAAGTATCGCGAGAAACAATATAGCGGCTTCCATATTACTTCAGATGTGTTTCCATTTGATAAACCCGATGCGTTCAGATTGGAAATTATTATAGTGTCACCCCTATTGAAAGGGTCAACCAGTTTGGCTTATGAGACACTTTTCACTGATTATACCAAACTCCCCCGCCTTCTATCACTATGCCTAAGCATGTCAACAGTCTGGGTGTTACCATTGCAAGTGGAATGCACCCTTTCTTTGGACATTGACCGATAGCGAAAAAACGTCGGTAAAGCCATATTTAACCCTCTCAATGTATTGTGACGGCTTGGTTAAAAGTGAAAAAGGGAATACGAAAAAGCACGCTTTGGTAGCATTTCTTCTATGGGACTACTCAAAAGGAGGATATCTAGCGTGGTGGAGATGGGGTGAAATGAAACCGGGTCGACTCTGTAAATCATTCCTTGGTAGAAAACAAAACACAAACAAAACAGCCATTTACTAGCAAAACTCATTTTATTTGGCACTTAAGTCTAAGAAAGATGATAAATAATGATCTCTGAACATTGTATGCCAGACGGAAGGCACTCAAGGTTTTCGCCATTTATTCTGGATAAACAGTCGAGCTAACTGACTTGTAGTGCGGTATTAACCCCTATAATGCTGAAACCGGCTTCATGCTAAAAAACGCCAGGACACTGGTGTGATTTTCCCCATTAATTTGATACCATTACATTAGAACCTTTTCTTTCAAAAAGACGAAAATAGCAAAATACCATTAAAGACAATAAATACCAAAGCAAATAAGAAAGATGAAGAAGGATAAATCCCAAGAAATAAATACCAAACATGAAATTCATGTAAACAGTAGTAGATTCCATGTTTTTTAATGACATTTTTTCTTTATTTACGTTATTATTTGTTAATTTAAAGAAAACACAATGTTCAAATTGCATTGGGAATGTGCGGGGAAGCACACACCAGTGTTTTTACTCTAAATCTCATCATAAAGAATCGACCTTAGAAATGTTAAGAAAGTATTTCTTTACAAGGATTTATGGTTGTTAAAACATTTGGCATTTGCAATTATGTAGATAAGAAACTATTACATTCAATATTTCCAAAGGCTATTAAAATGCAAATCCCTTTATAGAAACGTCCAAAGAGTATTAGAAAATGCCTGTATTACTAAAAAATAACATATGCTCCATTAGGTTCGACGCCTAATGGTTTGGAATAAGAACAGAGTCAGTTGCTACGATACTGGTTATCCGTCATAATTCGGGCAAATCATGGTATGAGGAAAACGGGGTCAAGGATTAACATGGGCTGTTGATCCTTTATACTGTCTTCCACATCCGTAGCTAATCTAGAGACTATCTCTACATTGAACACAGTCGCTTTCAAACGGCCGAACAACTTGGCACGCTCTGTCTATGTTATCTGACAACGCGACAAAGCGCCGAGAAGCAATTTGCCGATGGAGTAGAGGCTCAGAATCTTGTCAGATTGAACGATATTCTAAGGTAGAATACCCATAATCCGCAATTTTGACAATCAGTCTTTCTTCGGTTTACTTCGGTTGTTCTCGTTATATATCGGTCGGGGCCGGAACTATTCGCCGTTAAAGGCGAATTGTTCCGGCCCGACCGATGTTTACCGGGAACGACCGAAGTAATCGGACGAAGAAGAAATTAAAATGGAAAATTATGGATATCCTACCATAAGCCGACCAATCAGAGCCCGCTATGTATGATCACTGAATGTGCGCAATAAATGTCATGAAATGGTTTCAGTTTAACGTCCATAACGACGATGATAATTTGGGAATGTCCCATACAGCTCGAATATTCTGTTAGAGACATGAAACGGTGTAAGAAAATCGCTTATCAATTACATTCGTACGTAAATTGAAGGCAAAAGAAGCACAAAAAATCTGAAGATTCTTATTGTCAGAGTTTTATCCTTGACATTGTAAATCGTAGCTGTGCGTTTCGATTCTACTTTTCAGTGCTGATTTTAAACGCGGATGAATATTCACCACAACTATACAACAATTTTAAACCAAATAAAGTACCCAAAGGCAAGTATTGTCTTTTGGGTTTCCTTCCAATGTTTGTGGTAATTCTAAGCCGAAGGCAGACGATTTTTGTATGATTTTTTCTTTTGGTCCTGTGCTCTTAAGCGCTCGTGAAAAGTCATTATCATGATTAAAGTTACGATTCGTAGTTTAGTTATATTCTAGTCATTATCTTTAACGTTTTGCGATTATCTATAATCCTTTTCCAATTATCATCTAAGCAGATAAGAACATATTGGGACTTTCCCTGCATTATTAAACTATCAAATTTGGTCCTTAAATATTAAATGATGTATAAAAAAATTGCTCGCCACTCAATATAAAAAAGAAAAACAGTTCTAGTAATATATTGCAAACATGCACGCATAACACACGGCGATAAACCTCCGATCTAATAAAGCTTGCTCACTCATATATGATCCCGTCACAAGGCGACCAAAACATCGCACCTCCTTCGCCAAATGGACGGTGCAGATACGATGTTTTGTTCAGTGACGATGTTCTGGTTAATGAAAATCGTTATCCGCGGAGGAATACAAAAGGAAAAGCGAAACACCAAAACAATAAACTCCACACGAGATTAGCTTCGTTGATCCGAATAAAATGGTATGATCCAAGGGATATGAAGTGTCTTTCAGAATTAACCGGTCAAGTCTTGGACATACCTATTATCAAACGTTTCACAAGAATAAATGTTTGGGTTATTTCTAATGAAACTGGTGTTTAACATTTCAGAATAGAATTACTTTAACGAAAACGACATAATGGAATTATTTTGAAACCAAACACATATTTTTGTTCGTAATACTTTTCCGACTGACGCACGTTCGTCGAATAAATCTGACAACATTTCAGTGAAAGATTACTAACATCAGAAGTTTCTGAAATCACAAATAAATACAGTTTATAATATGAATTAGTTACCCATAGTAGGTACAGTTCAGTTTCCTTCTTTGAAAGATAGGTGAAAAAGAATTAATTTTGTGAATATATGAAATTATTTTCTCATTTGTTTAATGATACCGATTTCAAAGTTTGCACGAACATGTTCACGATGGCCATGGATATTTGATGATTTGAGATCCATTTGTTAGTGATAAATATACAGAAATAATTGGGAATCGTCTTAAAAATATGCATAGCAATGCTTAGCTGCTGTCTCGAATAAATAAAATAAATTAGGATAAATTAGTCAATAAATAACACACCACGACACACAAGTGGATATAAATAAAAATAGAAAAAAAATGAAAAAAATATACAATTTCATTGACACACATTGACCGTTTGCATACATAACCAATCTTTAGCATAGTGGCAGTTTTATCGTAAATGATTTAGGTAATAGGTTCCCTGTAAAACCATACGTGAATACCATGTCCATTACGAACAAGATAAAACATGTTGTTCTACAACAAAGAGGCGTTTGTGTCCCGGATACATCCTAAAGTCAGACCTCTCCAGAACATCAAATTTAAATTGGAATAAAATATGATAGACTCATACGTCAAACGTAGCGATTGGTATCTTACAGTTGTGCTATGGGGGTCCAAACAGGACATGACATGCGTTTAATTTGTACATGTAAATGTGAAGCATTTAGCAAACTTGCAAGAGGTCAATGGGTCAGATAATCCTTATTTACAATTGCAACAACGTCCGCCATCCTGCCTGCGCTACATATTAACTACATAAACTGTCCGAAGCGCACTATAAACTATTATCTTACATTGTCTATCAGGCGAACCGACAATGGGTACGTCCAAGTAAAAAAACGACACTCAAAAAGGTTTATATTACAAAAGTATAACATGACGAAAGAATACAATGCTTACAATCAGCAAAATCATTTTCTCTGTCATGTTGGCCATGTTCTAATCACACGAGGCTTATTGTTCTTCTCCATTTAGCAAAAGGGTCATTGCATCTCTATTTTGGCCTTGAAGTAAGGTTATATAATGTTTGTTAAGTATGGAAAAAGTAAACGGCTTTCAGTCAATCTTGGGCTATCAAAATTAAGTATTGCATATTAAAACAAAACGAAAATAAAAACGTTATGGTTGCTCAAATAACGCATCAAATGCATTTCCTGAAAAGGGTTGTTTTAAACACCAGAATACTTTGCATTGAAACACTATACATTAAAATTAATGATGAAACAAAATAAAAAAAACCTTTTTCGATGATAAAAAACAGCTTATTTGCATAGAAACAGTGACAAACAATTAGTCGATTTCAACTTTTCTAAGAATAGTTGCCCACTCGACACACATAGGGAACTTTTTACAAAAATAATGATATACTCATAAAACACACACGCACATCAAAATTATATTATAAATTATAATAAAACACGATAGACTTGGATTTTATTCCGTAGACCTTGTTTGAAAATCCGTGTCGGATGAATGAAATGAATTATGTAATGTCGTTAGGTGAAACTACTGTGGTTTAAATGAAATGGCACACAGGGCAAAATAACTTTCAACATGTCCAGCATCGCCCAATCGTATCTACTCGGCAATCCCCGTAACAAGTCGGTAGATATACCTCGTAGGCAGTACATGAATACACCAGAAATCCTGGGGTAATTCGCCTTATTTCCGGCGGATAACGCAAAATGTACACAGGCACTAAATATGTTATTGAATACACACAAATTGGTTATATATCACAATTGAATGGGTTTTTTACCCTTTTCATTAAAGATGATCATATGAACACATCTTTGTTTCATATTTTGTCAATCGGCTCTTTTCGGCAATCCCCGGCTTGTTACGGGGATTGCCGAGTAGATACGATTGGCCCTTCGTTGCTGACCTACTTTCAAAAATGGCTCCCCATTACCTCCGAGGTTATTTTAAGAAATGGCCGAGGTGTTCCGAATGCAGCATCGCCATGTGGTTTAAATATGACGTCATCAACAGACCACGTGACAAAAATTGTATCAAACGAGAGAACGAATGCCGGTCTTTCACAAATTTATTGCTGATTATCTGCTAGTATGGGGAAAATCTGCCTGATCGAGATAAATGACTGAGAAGATAATATTATGGGATTATTGTTATAGGTCTCCACCTAAATCTAAAATTATTATCGATGTATATATGCTTTTTGTTTTATTGTTGTACTTTCGTGGTTCCATCGATTATGTTGAAATATATTTTGCCCGGCCAATGATGACTACCTCTCTAATGAATGTATGTTTTGTTCCCTTTAAACGTGCATTTAATGACTTCTCTGTCAATACAACACACACTATGACTTTAGAATACACATTTGAAATTGAACATTATAAACATCATGTGCCGCCATTGACTTAAAAAAGGCTTAAATACAATAACGATGATTCATCAAAAACTCAGAATATGTGTTAGCACTTATTGTTGTTAATACTGTTATCTTATTAAAACACCATCCTGCGTTAGTTTTCAACATGTAAGATGACGCAATCTAGAAACAATGGGAAACTAAGGGGGGATTAGCTCATCTGGACAAATTCTTGTTTCGTCACAAAAGTTTCCGTTTTTAAACATCGATAATGTAATTTTGAGCAAAAACTTCTGTCGTTATCAATATTGATCATAACGTCTGCTACTTGTAATCCGCTGCATAAGTAACAAATGCTCTTTCTGAAAACATATTCCCTAATGGCATATCATGATTAGTTGTAAAAGAATTCATTCATCACGAATATTATCTATAAATAATTAATAAATAAATAAATAGAAATACACTTATTACGATATATTCCTTAAAACCACATGTGTCGATGATGCTCTGAAATTTACGACAACCCGGTTCGTTGATGATATCAATTGCTAAAAGAACGTTAATGTGGTCTCATTAAGGCATTTCGAATTAATCAAGTTTGTAGATACTTTGCATTGAGCATTATCATTTCACAATTCAATTATGGGGCACTTTATACAGTAAGTATATGTGTTAAGAAAAGTCCATGTTGGTGATAGCAAGGTATGGTATTTCACATTGTATGAGACACTAATCTGCGTAAGAAGTAAGCAAAAGTACTATTGGATGAAATATTGAAATTCTGCGGACGGCATCGATAGATAGATAAATAGATACATGAAATAACCATTGGCGTTCTCTACTCCTTAAAGCGCTGGCCCCTCATACAAGACGATTCCTCATGCTTGTAGAGATAACTTTTCAAGGCGAACGCCTTCCCACATCGGCCACACACGTACGGTTTCTCGGACGAGTGCGTCTGGATGTGCGCTCGCAGGTTCGACTTGTCGGCGAACGATTTCCCACACTGGGCGCACGAGAACGGTTTCTCCCCGGTATGCGTGCGTATGTGACCCTGGAGTAGCCAGGGGCGGCTAAAACGCTTCCCGCAGTACTTACACTCACAGCCCTGGTTGTGTGTGCGGACGTGCATGCTGTAGGCCGGCATGGAGACGTACATCTTCTCACAGTGCGGGCACTTTCTCGCCTTCTTGTCGTTGGACGCCCGATGCGTCTGTCGGTGGCGCGCAAGGTTGCTCGACGTGCTGTACCGCTTCCCGCAATCAACACACACGTGACTCTCCAACGAGTCGTCGGTGACGACGACGCCAGTGGGAGGCGAATCCTGGCGGACAACCATCCCGCGCATTGGCGAGAATGTCGGACCGTGTATGGAGAGATCCTGGACCACACCATATCTCTCCGCGTCGATACAGCTAGATAAGTCGGGGGCCTGCTTGAACACTGCGGCGGCGTTGTTTGTCACGTGGTTACTGGTCATCAGGTCGTAGAGGAAGGATATGTGTGGCTGTCGACATCCGAGGCCAAACTCGATGGATGGCGAAATGGGACGGACCTCGTTCGTGTATGAATACCCTCCATCGCTTTCCTCGGAGGCGGATCCGTGTGATTGTGTCGATGATGTGGATGATGTTGGACTGACCGCTGGTGATGGTATACGTGGATTTGTCGTGCTGTCTGCAATAAAGATGCAAAGAGTTACTACAGTGTTCTATATTAAGATTTGTCGTTAATCGACATTAATCAAGTTATTGAAGGGAGTCCGTTTCTCTTCCACATTGTTTTTATTTTACAATACATAACAGTGAATATAACGTTAAAGTGAAGTTGACGACACCGCTCTGTCTCTTCCTGTATGATAAAGTGAAGCGAGTGGTAAGGTTTTAAAAGTTATCTGAATCTAATTTAATAAATATGCCATAAAGAATTATAATTGTCAAACAATTTATAAATATATTGATAAAATAATATCCTTCGTTTCCATTTCTATCAATTTTATACTTTCAAAGTGAAGGATGGGTGAGAATTTTCACGGATCTCGAATAAGTTGTTTTGAAGGTCGAGGCAGTCGCTATTTGAAAGTTTGAATGATGCGTTTAAATTGCGCTAGCTGTTATTATTATACCTATATAACCTTTTTAACACTCAGACAAATTCTATTTCTTTTGGTAATCGTATGGAAGGAGTTACCACAGTGCTCTTTATAAAGGGCACAAAAAGGTCTTTTACCTTTAAAAACTATCAAAGAAGCCCTACTTCGTGGGTACGTGTTATACATGTTGTAGTTGTCTTCTTAAGACGAGTTTGATAATTCCAAACAATATTAGATCTAAAGAAACAAAACAGAATTAACATGTGATTCTTATCTTGGCATTTGCATTTTGGGAAAGTTATATGCTTAATGACATTCCATCGACTTTCTCGTCGCTATACAAAACTAAATTATCGATATCACTTGTTTGAAATGATAAGGGATCATTTGTTTTCGTTTTATACATAAACACTTTGGTAAATGTGGTTGTAGAGATTAGTATGTATACTGTGCTGCCTCTTGATTTTTAACATGTGATTGAATTGTAGGGATACACTTTTCATGCCTTTGTAATGATGAAGAAGACAGAAAAAATAATGAAATAGACATTGAAAGAAACTTGTCCTTATATAATTCGATTGCGTTATGTAAATATATATACGAGTATAGTGAAGAATGGACAACGTCAACGCTAACGCCAAATAACAATGACCAACAATAACGTGGTAATCGAACAACGATATGTTAATTAATGGTTTAGTGTTCATTTCTGCAGTTAAAATGATATCTAAACCTACCATTGACCAACGATAACGTGGTAATCGAACAACGATATGTTAATTAATGGTTTAGTGTTAATTTCTGCAGTTAAAATGATATCTAAACCTATCATTGCCCAACAATAACGTGGTAATCGAACAACGATATGTTAATTAATGGTTTAGTGTTAATTTCTGCAGTTACAATGATATCTCAACATATCATTGACCAACAATAACGTGGTAATCGAACAAACATATGTTAATTAATGGTTTAGTGTTAATTTCTGCAGTTAAAATGAAATCTAAACCTATCATTGACCAACAATAACGTGATAATCGAACAACAATATGTTAATTAATGGTTTAGTGTTAATTTCTGCAGTTAAAATGATATCTAAACCTATCATTGACCAACAATAACGTGGTAATCGAACAACGATATGTTGATTAATGGTTTAGTGTTAATTTCCGAAGTTAAAATGATAACCTAACCTATCATTATGATACTCTCAATATAGAGGTACTTCGTTATTTTGATATCCTTATCAATTTCGCGAGTTGAATTGTTCATGTAAGTTTGGTTGGCATATTTCAAACACATGGCAACATGTCCGTGGTTGTTGTTGAGTGTTGTTGCTAACAGACCAATGAAATGAAAAGCGTCCATCAACCCTTACACACTAGCTCATGTCTATTTTCCTGCTGCTATAATTGTCTGCAGAATTATGTGTCTATTATTAAATTCTTCTTTTCCGTTCAAACTAAGTTAAAGATCTACTGTCACGTTAAGCTAAATGTAGTAGGTCTAGTTATATAGGATTTTTCGTGACATATGTCATACTAAACGGTCTGAAAATTTATAGAGGTTTTATTACCTTTGCATAAATTCATGTGAATTATCAACTTTTCATTTCACATTAAATTGTATTTGGTTAACTATTCTGGATTTTATAAATCCTGTCAAACAACCATTTCTTCGATTAATTGATTTATCGAAACCCCAACCATATCAAATAGAAAAGAACCAACCGCCCAAAAAAACTTTGGAGTATGCAAAGATAATGATAAATGGAAACATATCCACTTGTACATGATGCTACCGTCGCTTGTAGAAATATCATATTTTAGCACAGATCTTTTTTTCAAACAGCCACCATGACTTTCCATTTAATGGCATGGGTTATATCCCGGAAGAGGAAATGCCGGCTTACATAATAACATGTTGTGGAGTTATGCAAGGTTGTGGCAACACTGTATTATCAGGAAATTACGGCTGTAGCATATGGAGCAGTCTGATTCTGCATTTTTAATGAAAGCACGATTTAAATCATTATACCTTAAGGACATATAAGCTAGAGAGACTTTTAGTGGATGTGTTAAATTAGCTTGGATTATCATGTCATCAAGCTGTTAAACTTAACGAGTTTTAAACAGCGACCCCTTAGATTTTATGACTTTGAGCAGGAAAATTAGAAAATAAGGCCAATATGTCTTTATTACCACAGTAACTTATTCGAGCCATGCTTTTATTTACGTGTCTGATTAACCATTGTGTTTAGGATGATAGAGAACGAAAGGTTTTTAGAAGTTAACGAATGTCTGAATTTTAAAAGCATAGCTATACGTATTCAGCACAATAAAAACAACGGGACAAAATAAAAAAGAAAAAAACTACAGAAAAGAAAACAATCAAATGTACATGTCTGAGAAGTGCTCTGTTTCCATGGAGACCGCTGGAACACGAGCCAATGACACCCTAGTTATCTGGGGCACGCGCTTGTTGGGTAACGCCGCGTGGTGCTCGGCTTGATGAGAGACACATGTGTGCTGGGGGCCGGCCCCTCGGAAAAATGGGGGCCCGGGCATTGGCCTAAACCGTCTAGACTTAATGTGTTCATTTTACAGCGGTTATGAAACAAGTAAATTAATCTTTCCTCTATCACTCTCGATTCGGTAACCTGGACACACAATCAGTACTCATGTAGAATTTTATGAATGAAATGTCGCAAAGTTAACTCTGCTACTCCCGGGTTCCACTTTCTTTCTTTACAGTAAAATATATTTTGACTTGAAGCAGAGGTATAGTTATATATGTCTCTGCTCGAAGCAAACGATACGAATATACGAAAAGCTGTGGTACACCATTTAAAGCGACTTTGTTCGAGATCATGCTTAGCATGTGGGTACCCATATTTCAGAAGAATGCTTTGCATACATTTATATTCAAATGATAACTAAAATAAAATGCCTTAATGGCTTTCTAGTAGAGTAGGACATAACTGATCTAGATGGCTATGGTGTAACTTACAAGAGCAAATGTTTACGAGGAAGCTCAAAACAATTCGACAATACTTTTATTTTAATCGTGTCAAATTTAAACAAGAATATAAATTGGAAATTGCAAATGACAGGAAAAAAAATATTATTTCAAATTAGTTCAATGTTAAACTTGTCGGCAAGAAATTACAAATATATTTAACGAGCGACTTTTCTTTTTTTTATACTTAGCCAGGCCATTAAAAATCCTTGAATGCTTTTTACTTAGCAATTTATACTAAGAATTTGCGTTAGCTTAAACATCATCTGAATATAAATAAAAGGGAATACTTTAAAGTAACAAGTTACTGGAATCATCTCTCCAAGACGCTTGGAATGACGTGTCCCAAACAATGTTGTTCGTTTGCAATAGATGATACACTCTGTTCATCGGTTTTGACTGATGAAAATAATGTTCTCACACAAGTCCTTTGGTAAAATGCTACCCTGGATCATATGTAAAATCTTTAATGCTCTTTGAGGATACTTTGTCCACCACATCCCTCTACATATATTACAACGATAGACTGGATGACAAATCTTCAGGTGGAGTAGGCATAGTTTTTACAGAGTGCGGCATGTCTCATGAGAGAGGGAGCAATTATCATCGTCGGAGATTAAACTTTGCAACCACGCAACAGGGTAAACCTTAGTTAGGGTTTGGTTAGAAATGGTGATCATTTATATAATGAGCATGTGCACGCTTATTAAAGATTTCTTGCATAAAAACACATGTTGAAATACATTGTGTTTGGTTTATATGGCATTTTCAAAATAAAACATGGATATTGCTTTGCAAAGGTTTGAAATGATAAATGTAACACAATCTAATCTACATTGTATCTAGGTAAAAATAGCGCAACAAACGAAAAGTACATAGAAAAGTCAAACCGTTCTCTAATATTGCTGCAATTGTTTGTTAGCTTATACCAAGGACCGGATATATCATAAGAGTCCTATTTGGTAAGGTCGTTCTACCTTACAAAAGTTTAACTTACAGGATTTATTGAAACCTTTAATAGATTGGATGAATTCAATATTATATTTGAAGTCTACCGATTGACTACCAGAATAGCCATTGTTCTTATCACAGGTACCAATAACAAAAACATTAGTTTGTAACTGGTACATGTGGTTCAATCAAGATAATCTAACCGCTATGGCACGCTAAACCTTGGTCTTTCTCCGTCAAATACAGGATGGGCATTTCAATATAGTTAAACACTTTGGATTTTTAACAAACAATTCAAAAGTGACAATATTCAAAATTTCGATGATTGTACATGTTTTATTATGTTCGATTCTTCTCGGTACAAAGTGCGCTCTATTTCTATAAGGTTAAAACATTAAACTTTAAACAAATAGTGCAACTTCTGTTTGAAACTCATTGTTCATATGTCGCACCGAAAGTCATCTGCGGTAAATGTAAGAGTGAATCACTTAGTTTAATACGGGTACATAAACATAACACGTTCTCGTCCGTAAGTGTTATGACAATCATGCACTAATTGAATCACTTATTGAATAACAACGTCACCAGTAGATTTCACCCATTCAAACGCTTTATTCTATTTTCTAGTTTAAACTCATTTATAACTACATCGATTGTGACAGACGCATGAAGCTTATTTAATTCACTCTTCATACTAAAACAGTACTCAAGCCTATTGCTTTGTTAGTCCGGGTAATTTTCATCTCACATAACAGGAATCGAACCAGAGACACTCGATACAGGAGGCCGAAGCTCTACCATTGAAACAACGCGCACACTAATCGATTTCTTTATATCATTGCAGTTTTTTATGTCACTGCAATGGGTTGAAAAGCAGTTATATAGTATTACATATAGTTATATAGTATGACATATAGGAACATCCCTGCGATATTAGGTAAAGAACAAAAACTCCAGCAGACGTTTTTTTATCATTTGATTCTGTTGCGTCAAAGACGTTTCGAGAGAGAAAAAGAATTGCACAACCACTAATTCGACAATAACTAACAAGTGAGCCCGATATAATCAGTACTGCAGATCGGGACGGACTTTTTGATAAGGTCCCGTGGTGCACTCTCATCACTGTTTGGTGATAAGATTATTGTTTATACAAAGATAACGGGATTGATTTATTATTACCAATTACTCGCTCGTTTGATGTACGGGTGAACCGATCTCCATATCAATTTACCGCCCCTTAACATCCCAGATCGGCTTCTAGTGGGAAATCATGGTGACGAAACGCTTGTCGAGCGCTCGAATGATTCTGATGACAACCTCACTGATTAAATGGAGAATCAGAAGCTGGTGCTAATAGTCTCGACGAATGGTTGGAATTAGCGATAAATCTGTAACAGAATCCACTCTGGAAATGGGGGGGGGGGGGTATGGATAACATGGATAAATCCCATGGCCATCGGAGGCTAGACTTTATATTGTGATATAACGCCATCCATTCCCAAAGGGAGATTGAAAATGCCATTGTAAAGTCATGAACATAATTTGGTATTCGGGCCACTATATCTTGACCTAAACATTGTTGACAACGGTATATTATCTTAAACAAACCAAACAATTTTACCCACAACCTAGTAAAATATCTAGATCATAGAATCAAAGATCTTAGTCCAGAATGTGTGATATTCGATATAGCTGTCTTTGATAAGTACGCGTATTTACTTCTGTTTGAATCATCCTGTTTGATTTATTAACAGGTGGAATTTGTCTGGTAATGTTTATACACACGTCTAAACGGCCAGTGATCCGTACTAGGGTTTCATGTTTTCGTTTGACTTATGACTGATCTCTATAAATATGAGACGCTTTCAGATAGCGCCCGTCGTCGAATGTGCACCATAAATCATGCTTAGGGAAATTTCAGTTGGTGCGTTTACCGAGAAAAAAACATGGTTTGCTTGCCATGGAATTGTGAATCTTGTCCGAATAGTAAGCCGTGTAAAGCGGATAGTTCCTGCCCAGACCGATGTATACCGAGAACGACCGAGGAAACCCGGCATAGGACGGACATTCAAAATGGCGGATTATGGGTATTCTACCTAAACCCTAAACATTGAGAGGAAAATGTATCTCGTGAATGGCATCTTTTTTATTGACTTTGCAATTGTTTGTTTATCGGAAACTATACAATCGTCCTCTGTCATTGATTCCATCCAAGACCAGTCCAAAAGCCACATTCTTAAGGAAACAATTCAGATATGTAATTAAAAATCGCTTCCCAAATGCTAATGAATATCGATACATGTAACAACGCGTAAGATCGATCTGTAATTGATTATCGATGACCTTATACCTATAACCTTATTGACCTTACCACCTGGCTGCCTATTGGAATCTCGTTAGTATAGTTTATAGCAATGTGTAACATCGATGATAAATGTGTATGTCGGTCTATGAGAAAACGAGAATGGTGTTGATAAATAAATATATCGGAAGGGTAGCGGCATAAGAGGATTAAAACAACGGTGTTTCCGATGCCTGGTGGTAGAAAAAACAACACTTCCGCTCTCTTAAGGTTCAAATCGTGTCATAGCCTGGGGGTCCTGTCCCGGGCGTAAACCCTGCATTGGGATATGCATTGGCCAGGACCCCAGGCTAATTTTGGAAGGGTGGGCATGGTTTTTATTGAGTTGCCAATTGACTAACGGAATGCTAAGTTGACATCGAACAAATCGCATAATGTTATGAAACTCAACCTGAATTGTGATTAGTTTTGTAGCGGTGTTAACTCATAAAGTGCTGGAACCGACTTCGTTCTTATACAAACAGGTTAGATCCAGGCCAGCCGTAAATTGGCGGCTGGCCTGTGATCTAACCTGTTTGCTACTGTGAGTACCTTTCCTCATCGAAATTAAGCACCTACTTAAGGTTTTGGAAAGCAGATGAAACAAAAATGTGTTTTTAGAAAATTCCCCAGCATTCTAAGGGTTAAGAAAAAACTTAACTTTCAGACTTGCACTTTGAAATAAAAATGTTTATTTACCAATTTTAGTTCTTATATCAGTATGCTTTCGGACTGACAAGATACGCTGTAAGCTAAATGTGGTCTAGGCGACTTTATGTCTGATAGAAAGAGGTTAATCAGAGCTTGCTGTATATTGCTTATAAGCCAATATCGGTTTCAATTGAACGTCATGTGTTTCATTTCGGAAATATTTGTCATATCTGATCGATATATGATATAAATGTTGCAAAAAGCTAAAAAAAGCATAGTTTCTATCATTTTCATGTTTACTGATAAGCCCATTTCGGCTGAAATAAAATACCATTTGCTTTTGACCATTACGATTTTAAAAAAAAACCAGAAGACACTGCAACACGCACAATGCGAAAGAAAACCCGTTTTCAATGCTCATTACTCAAAAGCAACCTTATAACAAATTAGGCTTGCTAAACGGCTGTCCAAAATCTATCAAATAAATAACAAAATATGTCCTTACTGGCAACGTTCTGATTTAAGTATCGGCATTAAGTACTGTCCGTCTGGTACACACGTGGTTCGAGAGGGGTAAAGGTTTATTATCTATGCCCTTACTCACTCACCAACGTATTCACTTTTGGATATGTTTATCAAACATACCTGTATTTTGCGACATAAAATTCCATTTCACCAAAATGGACCAATACTAATTGAGGCCAATTTCACTTCCCAAGAATCTTTTTCCACGATGATTTCAATTCAAATACATAGCAGGACCGATGTGTCGTTTATGTATAATAGAATAGCATGACAATAAAGAACTGATGTATTTTGCTTGTGGTGGCCCCAATGACCGATTTCAGGCAAAGGATATGATTATTGTATGTATTAACGACCTGCTTATCGTATTAATTGCGTTTTTATTTAATGCCAAATAAATGGACCCGGGACTTATGGCATGCTCCCCGCGTCCAATCTCCGTCAGATTAATTGGACGATAAGAAGGGTTTGGACTTTGGAGTGATTGGAACAGGTTTCGTACAAGTCACAAGGTGCACTTTGGGGCTAGGCTGGGGTCCCGGCCCATGCGTATACCCCGCATTAACCTAATGCGGGGTATACGAATGAGCCGGCACCCCGGGCTTGTTGCGACTTGCTTGCTTGTCCAATGCTCATAGTCTTAAAATAATGCGAGCATTTGAACAAACAATCGAGCAACAACGTGTACCTTACATCTTGAACAAGATTTGAATTCATGTCGAATGGAGAAACGAGTGACTTTGAAACCGTATAGAAAAAGATAAAAAGGTTTAGTCAACTCACTGCTCCTTAGAAACGCGTTTTTGCATATTGGTAGGTAGCTTATGGTTGAAGGAATTTAGATGATTGAATTGAGGCTTCACACTGTTTTCAACAAAGTTTCACTCATATCGAGGCGGTTAGCACAAATACCATTAAATATCATTTAATACTATTAATGCACAATAGCATCTCCAATTAACTTATAACACTTCCACAAGAACATACTTGATCAGTGTTGAGAACTTGAGAAATAGGATTAACAGAATTCAACTTCATCGATGCAACGAGGTAATTTGATCTAGCAAAGGAAGACGCCAAGCTATTCTAATCCTTTGTCTTTGAAAAATGATTCAAGTCTATGCTGAAATATACGACTGGTCGCCTGTTTCAAATACATTATTTTAACATGCCGTTTTCAAGTGGAAGAAGGTTTGTTTCGTAGTTCGTCTTATATCAAACTAAATTCCAAAATGCTGCAAGACGGTAACACGGATATCATTTTAAAGCAATACTTTCTTAGTTCATCATGAAAGAACTATGGCCTTCCTATTTTATCTCTACAGCATTTTGTGAAAGAAAACGTGTGTATGTTTTAAAAAAGAATCATTTAACCCTTAGAATGTTGGGTAAATTTCTAACGAAATTGATTTTTGGTATTCTGCCGAGGATTCAAAACCTTACGTATCGGCTTAATTTCGTTTAATTTTTATTAGAAAAGAGTATCCGAGTAGCAAACAGGTTAGATCACAAGCCAGCCGCCAGTTTACTTGGCGATTGGCCTTGGTCTAGCCTCTTTGCATAAGCATGGAGTCGGTTCCAGCACTATAAGGGTGTTTAGAAGAAAACTATTTATATATATTAACTTGTATGAATACAAAAACATTGAAAAAAAATCATTTTCCTATGTTGTACAGAATATTTTGAACAATTATTTCATTTCTTACACGAATAGGATGGTGTGTGTTCTTGTTGAAAACATGTGCTAAGGAAGTATCATTTTCTGGAAAGTTTGTACTTTTAGATTATAATTAGGCTTGAAGGGCAGAAATCATGACTTGTGGTTTTCTTGGTTTTTAGGGTATTTGGTGTATTCGGTGTATTTACCGTGTTTAGAGGATTTATGACTGTTTTAATTATCGTGCAAACCACGTGTTTATGAGATAAACACTGAGCAAATTGCTTGAAATGACTTGAACACTAAAAGATCTTTTTATATAATATTACATGTTTTCCTTATGTTTTGATAAGAGCTAACAAATGAATTCTTTCGATGAACATTATTTTTCTCTCTTTTCTATTTATTCTAATATTGAGGAATATTGTCTATGTCCATTGTGTTACCATTAATCTGTGCTCAGAAACGCAAGACGATCAAAAAGAGGAGGATTCTTTAAAGGATAAAGGCAATGACATTCTTTAGACATCTTATTTTTCCGAACCTTTACATCATATATGCGAACCTTTTGGTAAATGGTATATCCAAAATGTACTGACAAAAGGATAATTTAGCTATTTTTGAAAACATATATCCATCTTGCAGTGCCTTTATTAATATCTGATTTTAAGCCATTTTCTAATATTGACATGAGTTTCGAGAATTACAAAGGATGATGATTGTAAAGCTTGAAAATAATAATTCCGTGATAGTATTCGAATAAACCAATTTTGACAAATGGATAATTTGCTCGTTACGAATAGTTATTCAACCACGAAGTAAGTGTCAAGTCTTTAAGAAATAGTACACTTACATGTATACTAATATTTACTGTCTGTGTTATATAATTATCTTATCTTGTAGATTAATAATGTACAGTATCATTATGTACAGAGAATAATACATGGGTCTAACCGTCTCTTTTATTTCTGTATAGAAAGACATACATATGAATTATAGCTTATAATGTATTAAAGCAAACATGCATTGTTGTGCGAATGAGGAAACATAAATAAAATATCTTACTTTGACTTGCCACCTGCAGTAAGCGGATTGCATCAAGAACCGTACACATAGCAAAACCAAAACACCATATTGTCATGGGAGAAGAATTTAAGTAAAAGTAGTTTAAACCCATTCTTAAGTTCCTTACTACATGTATATATATGTTATACCTCATAGGGTGTGAAGTATGGACGAGAGTCGTTGCGACGTTTGCATATTAACTTAAGTCGTAAACGAAAAAATATAAATCGCTAAAAAAAGAAATGAAAAATGTGATAACAAAAATCTGAAGACCGAAGAGGCATACCTTCGTCTGTAATGTTAGTGTACTTGCTGTAGTCTGTGGCTGGGATGACATGAGTTGGCAAAGTTCGATCCTTTGCAAGGTCTGTGTGATGAACGGGTTGGCTGTAGTACTCATGATGTTGCTGATGATGACGACTGCTAGGAAGATGATGAAGCTGATGTTGATGGTGATATGCATGCTGATGATGCTCTTCGATCGATTGTTCCCGCTTTGCCTGTTGTTCCAACAGTTGTCTCTTTCTCTGCTCTTCCCGGAATGTTTCTTTGATTTGCTTCCATATTTTATACCTCTTGTTCGTTAAAAGAAATGCCTTTGGCATGGTTGTAGTATGTTGTCGCGTAACGTAGTAAAGAAGCTGTATGTAAAATCCTCTTTCATGTAGTGTGACGTTCTATCATATATAATCCCTCAGAATAGCAATTTTATCGCTGAACTATGTTTCATGGCACAATCCTTTGCGCTTATCAGTTGTGCTTTTAATTCACGAACCTCAATTAATTCAATAAATAAGAGTAAATAAATAGATAAATAAATAAATTAAAAAACGAACGAAACGTATCGATAAATACAAACAAACAACTAATCATCTAAAGAGTGTTTCCCGTTAAGTTAACAACAAACACGCACTAATTTCAGACGAGTTCCAGAACAACGTGTTGACTCCATCAAAGTCGGCTCACCAGTGACACCTTCATACCAGCTGCTCGAGTCGAGGGGGCAAGTAAGTTATACACAGGTCTCGGTGCTCTCTCTCCCTGCCCGAGACGGGTTCACTCGCAATAATAATTACTAACAAGTGTCCAAGTCATGCGCACAGTCTGCCCCCACCCCTGCCGACGACGCTGCGCTGCTGCAATCTTACTGGTTGTTTGTTTTTCTTGAGCACGTGGGTTGCTCGCGAGCGCTCGGTGAAGATTTTTGGCGGATGAGGAGGAAGCGCGAAGAGAGGCAATGGGAGGGGAGAATAGGGGTTGAGTGAGCTTCTCGAATTTCACTTTTTAGGTAGCTCGCTTTGTTGTGAGTGCTATTTTTTTCCGTGCCCGGGAGAGATATTTACTCCGTCTGTTTCCCCGAGTCTCCGAGGCAGCAAAACATTTCTTCGAATGTGCTCCCTCCTGACGCGTTACAAGGAATAGGGACAGCATAAGCCTCTCGACAGTGGTACAATAGTAGAGTGTCGGTCTCTTGTACCGAGGGTACCAACAAATTGTCGCGAGTACTGGTGTATTATCCAGGAAGCAGTCAACGAGAGTGACTCGATAGGATTAACTAAGCTTCCTTCACAATCAGCTTCCTTTACAATCGATGTAAACAAATCAATCAAACAAACAAACAAATGGCAGAAGGGTCAAACATATTGTACATATTGTTTCGGATCGAGACCTAGGCAATTTGACCGTCAGCGATTATTTAATTGATAATTAGCTTTCAACGACTTCTTACGTTACTGTGCGATTTCACTTATGACAGAAACTGTCTCCGTTGATTAGGCTGTAAGAATAGCCTAGCCCAGGCTGATCGAAGGAGACGGTGTTCCATTTGACACATTTACGTTTTCACCGGGCGCAGCCTGGATGTATTTTTCACGGCGAGCGAGTAATTACGGTCGACAGTTACGTACGATGCACGTGTTACGCATGCGCCGGTTACAGTAAGGAATTTACAGAGACAGCTTGCCTGAGGCAAAGATACCCGAATTGGGGTTTTACAGAAAACACTGAGCATTCTTCATTTAAACGAACGCAATGGTTCATTATTTGCCTGTGTTTATACGGTCAGAGTCCCTTCTCGTATAGGAAACCTTACTCATGATTAACCCATTACCAAGCAATAACGACATTCTGCCACTTTTTCCCTTACAGCAATTTCTCCTTTTTCCCATAATGTTTTCTATCCCATCCGAAAGCTATTTTCCAAATTCATCACGTTTTGTAATGTCGTCTTCAAACTTTTCCAATTTGAAATAGCCGAAAACTTGGGATTTTTAGGGTTGAGTTAAGCAGAATCGTATTCAACGTATCTTTCGCGATTGATGAATGTTCGATTTATTCAAAACATTGCCAATAAGAATATAAACTCATTGATCGGTTCTACACCAACTGGGCCAAATGATGACAAAAGTCAACCATTTTATGTGTAAATGCTAAGTAACTCAAATCGAATGGTGTTCAAGCACACATAAAACGTGTTGCTGAGAAAGAATACAATCGAAATCCACATCGGTTGGTCAAATAGATTAGTTGCACTTTTGGAAGTTGGTCTAATATTTTGTTTATAGGGTTTAGAGGTGTTTGTTCACAATTCTGATGGTTGAATTCAAAAATTATTTCTTTAACACTTTACAATAGAGTACCGTTTTACTAAACAACGTGAGGAAAATATTTGCGTAAGTCGAACTTACAAACAATGGAAGTATGTTTAAGGAGAAGAAAATATTGTCAGGTGACACGAAAATGTATTTTATTTTCTTGATTTTATTTTCGTTTGCTGGAATTATTAATCATCGGTTTGATAAAATAAAATCTTTCTATATTTTGAACTTTCAATCCTTTTGATTAGTGAAAGGAAAATTGCAAGGAAGAATAACAACGTGTTCCACATTCGCCTTCGCTTACTTAATACAAATGTGATGCATTTTACTCAAAACGGGAAAGTATCGGGCAGGCCACCTTTTACAATACTCAGCACTGTTAGCTCTCTGTAGACTCACAGTGCAGGCAAAAAACGCATACTCTTACACGTGGAAACTCTCCTGTCTTTATAAATGATGTTCTGCAACGTTTTGTCGGTAAAACTTGTACATGAATCCTTTTCCATGGTTACACGTGGTTTCTTACAAACCAAGGGTCTGTCTCACAATGATTCGAAAATTTACGTCTACGTTTAAAGAATTGATCTAACCATTGAATTACAGAGGTGACCTTGTTTTCGTGAATGAAATAGAAAAGACATACATTTTCAAGAACTATAAAGAATTCACAGAAAGGACTCGTATTACGATCACATCTAAATTAACGCTTTTATTATGAACTCTTTCGCTCTTTATTTCTATGTTTACGAGAAAATCTTTCCTTCGAACCATTTTGAGACAAGCCACAAAGTCAGAAATGCGTTTAAAGTAATGGGACATAAAGTTAATGTCTAAGACGAAATACTGTATGTAGATGTAGATGACATTGCCTTTCTAATTTATCTGCTTTTAGATAGCAAATAATTCCATTACTCCGTCTTTCATTACATCGTTGCACCCATTGCTTAATTATATTTTTTTCCATTTCATCATTTGCGCAGACTAATTCCAAGACGATTCTAATGAATGCTCACAAAATTGGATTTACAACATTTTCTTTTTTGAAATTCTACGAGTAAACGACCCGTATACGCAAATCATATTTGTATATAACTTAATACAATACGGTTAAATATCAGTGAACTGCATTCGTCAACACCAAAGCATTTGACAAATCCTCGACGAAAAACGTGTTACATTTGCAATCGATTATGAATTCATAGTGGCAAAGAAAACTTTGTAAATGATGAGCGAAACCTTCAATTTACCAAGATCCCTTGCTGTAGATGCGTTTAAATATTTCAATAATAACGTACCAGAGCTGTGGAAGTAAGTCGGATAGAGTGTTGGCCAAGAAAGGTTGAGATTCGCAGAAAATAGAAATAACGCTCTGCACAGGCCATGCTGTCATTCTCCAGATGCAGTGGTTTCAATTGCAATCGGTTACCATTTGTTATATAACAGTACATTACCCACAAGTTTGTTGATAAGCGGACCAACTGTTCGCTAATTAGCCTCTATTAAATCTACATTAATCATATAGGTACTAACCGTACATTGGAAGGCAGCAACCTGGCGGAATCGACCGATAAGACACAGCCAATGGTGTGATGTAACCATAAATTGCAAACGTGGCATTGATTATGATAGTCTCTTTTGTTTAACCAAAATGACAAACATTCAAATACATGTATATCGATGACAAATTTCATTTTATTAGTACCTGCACTTGTTTTAATGATCAAATACTACTACGAAATATTATTATACATGAAACACTTTGGTAAGACTTATTGAACTAAAGAGATCAATGAACAAAAATACATTCATGAGATTTGCCAAATACACGAAAGAAGCCTTGTCATTTCGACAAACAATTGTTAAGTATTTATTGATTCATCATCATCGATTTTGTAACTATGATTTCTCATATAGCCAAGTGATTCAATCATATTGCAACATGTTCATTTGTGGGATCATACAATTACAATTCAAAAAATGAAAACGATCTTTTTTGTCTGTTTTATTCTTCACGTTCATGAAGATACAAAGGTTTGATTAGATAAAGACTTGTCTGATGAAAGAAAAGAAAAGTGATATTTCGGTTGAATAAGGACTTGTGATGAAATACCCACGTTCTGATATTGTTTCCGCGAATTATTTATTCCTCAAATCGTTTGTTTTGGTTTTATTCATGATTTAGTAGCTGCAGTTGTAAAACACCTTTGAATAATTTCAGATTAAAAAGAACATTTATCAATCATAATTTCCATTTGACAATTGATGTTTTTGCGCTTCAAGATCGAGGAATCATAACGTAACATGATCGCCTATGATTCTGAGTTAATACAGCAGTGTACCGTTTACTAAACGGTTTATGTTTAAGATTTGCGTAAGTTCAAAACAACAATCCCTCTCATTTCAATATTGTGCCAAGCAATATTGCAAAGTAACACATCATTGGAATCGTCTCTCCGAGACGCTTCCAATGACGTGTCACATTGTAATATTGTAAATTTCTTTTAATGGACTATTCGTGTTTCTCAGTTTTGACTGACGCAAATATTTCCCTATACATTTTACCTAGAAATCTTTAGCTTCTCGGCATCAGGTTCATTGAACGACCAACTCTTAACCAAACACTAACTTTCACCCACCGGATGACAAACGAGTCTAACACGGACGACATAAAAATAATTGCTCATTAAGCAACTCCACCAGTGTTGAAAATTGTTGTCAGAAAATGGAAAAGGTTGCTCTTGGCCATTGTGAAACTTAAAGTCAATCATTAATACCGACTGCAAGACGATTTCCAGTTTTGAAGCCGTACAAAAACCACGCAAGGTTCAGTGAAAGCGAAACGGTAAGCGTTCCATCACCGTTATAAAGCGCTCGTTACATCTATTGCGATACTGTAAAGTGCAGCAGGCGTGTAATGAGCCGTTCGTTCTTCTTTCCGAGCCTGGGAAAAATAGTGGAGAGCCCCACGCGCCTGGCACAAGACCAAATGACGTCACAAATCACATGGTACAGTCACGTGGTATCATAGTGGGAGAAACTGTCCTGGAGGGGAGGTGTTAAGGTTTTATGCGAAATTTGATTCCCGAACGAAGCAAGTCGAGAGTGGAAGAGAGTGTGCCTGTTTATCTGTGTGTTATGAATGAATCTGGGGGTCGTCGGTCGCTTAGAGTCTCACATTCCCTTTGTGTTCACAAACCCGTAAAACCGTTCTGCTTCGAATGTCGTATTCTTTCCCTGACGCTTTGGGAAATAGGAAAAGCATTTAAGGCTTATGGAAGGGTACGGACTGAAGATAGATTATGCTTGCTAGCACGGACGGCATTCAACCACCTTTATTCCATTATATGGAAAGTTTTGAAATAAAAACCTTATAAATAAGTTTGATCAGTTATAATTAGTTTTAGTCAAATGCACGTTGATGCTACCAAATGTTATTACAAATTTGGTGGTTTCTTATAAAGCATGTGTTGTATCATCAAGCTGGTGCTTTAAACTTGTACAAATTACAGAAATCTTTGAATAAGATGCCAAGAGATGTTTAATAGCCAAGCAGTTACAGTTTACTATTTCACTTTTCATATATCATAAATTACATGAATATTATTAACATGATTGTCTCACACATCAATCTCATATGGTAAAAACAACATTTTAGAATAACAAAAAAAATCAACTTTACCACAAGAGTTCTGTCAATACGGTAGAATATGTGAGTTGGGACTTGAATTGTGAAAGTACTTTAATATGGCTTTGTCACAAAACCAACATACCTTAGCCATTTTCCTTTGAGGTAGAATACCCCTAATCCGCCATTTTGAAACTCATTCTTCCGTCGGATTACTTCGGTCGTTCTCGGTTTATATCGGTCTGAGTCGGAACTAATCGTATTTAACCGCATAGTTACAGCCCCGACCAATGTGTACAGAGAACGACCGAAGTAATCCGATGAAAGAGTGAGTTTCGAAATGACGAATTATGTGTATTCTACCTTAATATTCATCACTTTCGGATGTCTAAGACTGTCTGCTTATTGTACATTGAGTTAAGTTGTAAAGATTTTCAATCAATAGTTTTACACAACTGCTTTGTTTTAACTCCCGATGAATCCCAAACACTATATACTTTCGTTTTGACATCTCATGCATTTTCCGAAGCAAGAGTCGACAAAAGGGATCAGAGCGGGATAGGTAAGTTCCTGTAAGTGTGTTCCGTTTTCTAGATAAATTGTAGGGGCCACAGGAAGGGAGCAAGCCTTTGTTCGCCTTATGAGCAATAGCACATGTTTTCTCCCGTCGAAATAGATCGCAAGGGCCGGCCACGAATAAGCAGTGGGCTTTTTACCCATTACCAAACAATAACAACATTTAACCACTTTGTTGCAGACGACTCTGAAAAACATTGTGGGGAAAGGATAAATTGCTCGTACCGAGCAATTTATCCTTTCCCCACAATGTTTTCCACACCCTATCAGAAGTTTGTTTTTCAATTTCATTACATTTTGAAATGTCGTCTGCAAACTCTTTAAATTTGGGACAGTCGAAAATAAAGCGTTTAGTAATGGGTTAAATCTGTTTGTTCACATATGAGACAATTTGCAAGTCGAAATAGAATGTCGTTGGAGCATAACAGTTTTTGTGTCGCGGTATATAGTGTTGAATGAAAAACTAAACGAATATTTCTGAATGGACATTGATTCAGAATGAGTCAATGTTTCTGAATATACACGCACAAACCCGTTGTATCTAGGCTCGAACTCCGAACTGATTTTACTGAAATAACAATGCTCTACTACAGCGCTTACGATAGTACAGCTGCTATACAGATCTAAAGAAATAGAATGTTCATATCCAGATTTCTCCCACATATGAACAATCAGCTTTTATTATGGAATCGCCTGTTATCCGACTTCTTGCGCTTATTACATTTATGGAAGTGTTTGTGGTTTATGATATATATAAGTATTGTGTCAAGAATAGATTTTGTCGATGTCAAGTTTAAAGTGTGACGTTGGCTTTTTAATCTATGAAAGCGTTGTGACGGAAATTTAGTTCGTTTACCAGTTCTACGATTGGCAGAATGCTGTGAAACACTTGTAGTAGAGATACAAAGACAAAACAACACATAAACAAACACACGTTAGAAACTAGATAAAAACACAGAAATTGAATATTAATACTGTCATGTCGACTTTTCGAATTACTTGATTTGACGATAGAAAGTAAGTGAATCATGCAATGCCAGGCAATGCCTCGTCAGCATTGACTTAGTTTCATATAATCTAATAACCCATACGGGGGCGACATTGATGTAGTAGTAGATCATCTGTCTCTGAAACCGAGGGTCCCGGGTTCGATCCTCGTAGAAAATGCAGAGACTAGCCCAATCTGGTTTAGTATCCAGGAAGCTGTCATCAAGGGTGAATTTGATACGTTTCAAGCTTTTGTCAAAATTGAAATAAAGTAAGTAAATTAAAACTGACCTGATCGAAACAATGGTAATGTAATTGAACCTTGCAGATTCGTGTTTTTAATTGAAGGACGTATAGATCATATCTCCGATCAAACCTTACAGTCCTCTCTGTCGGTCAGACAGAGATAACTGCAAAGTTTGATCGGAGATACGCTCTTTGAGACAACCTAAAGGGATGGTTGAAGGGCCCTCATTTTACTTGAATCCCTCAAAACCCCTTGTACAAAGTGGTTATGACCCACTTTTAACATTATAACGGGTTTGTTTGATTGCTCTGGAAACGATTATAAAATTCAAGAACTTCCTTCCGTTTTGCGTGTGATTTCTTCTCCTGACTTCCTGTTGGTATGATTTTCCGTTTGAATGAAAGGAACAACGATTGCATTATATATGTACCTTACTCGTGATGTATACTATAAGAGTTATATAAACCTTTCAAATGGAAGCAGATTTTGTTTGGTTTATTTTTGATTAGTATTTCGTCTCAAGGAGATTTAACATTAGCAACCAAGTTATACAACGAACCTGGTTCATCACGGACGAGGAAAAACCTTTTACTCCATTGCCCATAAAGGCTGGTTAAAATTGGGATAACCACCCGTTTTCCGTTATTCCCTGGGAGACGTTCGCTCATAAGATTGCATGTATAGTCTTAGAGTAATTTGAACCCGTACAGAAAGGGGCCCTGTACTTTCAACTTTGGTACTCTAATCACATTACGCGGCATTAAACCGAGTTGATAAAAGCACTTTTGCAAGTTTTAGTCACTAGGAACAAGTTATACATTTATCACGATGTTTCCAAACGACTTCTGCAGCAGATGCATTTAAATAAGAAAATAAAAGGAGGTTAACCTAAACGAAACAATGATTTACAAACCTTGCGTATTCGTGTTGAATGGCTTAATGAAATCCGTTTAAACATATGTTTGCAGCGGTTCGCACACCTAAATATTCGACCCCACACGTGCATGGCGAATCCTTGATCGCCAGGCACCAACATGAAACCTGTCAGTGTTGATAGAAGCTAAATTGAATGACACAGGGTACTTTACATAACTTTCTATCTTCAAGCTTATGGAGACGGAAAAGCATGGAAATACCCCAATACATGATACAAAAAAGGAATAAAGGAAAACGGTCAAGGATTCAACTTTGTTGAACCGCTTTTTATACAACCGGCGTTGGGTTTCCTGGGAAAGTGTTTGACTTGATGATTATGTAAACGTAATCTCGCGATTTGTCCATCAGATAACGCGAGATTTCAAACGCTTTCTACAGTACCGCGAGATCTCACAATTCGTCGGTAGGCAATAAACGAGACTGCAAAAAAGTAATGAAATTGAGCGCAACTCATTTGATTGCATAGGGCGTTGGCTTGTGAAGAGTGGTCTTACTAATAAAACGGTATTTGATTTGACTTTTTGGAAAACCCCAGAGAGTTTATAAAGTTTCTTCGTACAAAAGGGTGTACTTTAAAACGGATGGGAAGCGTTGTAACAACGCCGGAATATCCATTTCCTTTTATTACAGTGTTTTGAAAATTCACTTCATTATACAAACCATTCGATTGTAATTCAATGTTTGTATTATCAGATTCTATAATAAGTGGTCTATTGCATGTTAATGGCAAGTCTTTAACATACGTAAATGACCTACCACTGCATTGCGCTGAACACATTCAATCTATGCCAAGTAAATGCACAAACCACCATTATAAGTTGATGAGGTAAAGAGAACTGAAGACGCAATGATAATCTTTATGTATGCACAGCATTAGTTTTGAGTGTTATATGACGCCCTGACTCATCCACGAGGGCAACATGAAAGAGAGGCACCGGGTCTCAAGTAGATCGATGCAGTGCAAAATGCATCCGGCTAAAAGTATTTAGCTGATAAGCCTGTACAACATGCAATAGTTAATCAAGTGAAAGAAGTCAATTCTTGTCTACACATGTGCCGATGTTTTCTATGGTGACATGGTCATAGGAATCAAAATTAATCAAAACAACAGCATTGTCATTGCAAATGAAACAAATTCCTTGAAAAAATGTGATTCAATATTCTTTTTCATGATTGTCGTTCATTGCTCTACTTAATTAACGATGAAAAAAGCCCACGCGACTTGGTGTGTTGACTACCAGCGATACATCCGGTAAGATCTGTGCGGAAGCATCTTCTTTGAACATAAGGTGTTAGCCATAATAATATGTCGAAGTCACGGCAAATTCGTTTCTTTAAGATATATTATGGTTATACCTTTATAGCCAATTTCAAATTAATGTATGTTTATGAACGATTTACTCAATAAACCATTAAAAAATCATTTATTGTATTGTTTATATATTGTGTTCATTACTTGACATTTGTGTCTAAATGGCGTTCTTCTTCTGCTCGTTCAGATAATGTTCTAATCAGGACTATGTGCGTTTAAAGCAAGATGATTGAGGATACATTTGAAAATTTCTTTGGGCAACATCTCGAGGAAAACAGCTGCTCCTTTTACCACAATTACTATAATTATTTTTTCTGTGAACAGAGACTGAACGATAGTCTATTTTTCGAATATCTGGATTTTACGATTGCCCATGAGGCAACAGTTATTATAATATAGAGCAAAACAAAGCGAGTAAATCCGGACTACATTCCTAGTTCCAAGAAGGTATTAGTCCGCACAGTGAAGGCGGATGTTTAATGAGTTATTTGGGTCAGACCGCTGTTTTTGTATCGATAAAGTACCGTTCCTCAAAAAGTGGTATGTAAATTCAATGGACTAAGGTGCTGACGCACCCTTAGTCCAAAAATGAGTTCAATGTTTTTGTCTTACTTATCCTAAAAGTATATACAGTCAAACTTGTGTTAAGAGGCCAGCCTATGGGACAGAGTAAATTGGCTGTTTAAAACAGGTTGGCTGCTTAACACAAATTGATTTACACTATAAATCTAACAATGGGACTTTCTGTAGTGGCTGTTTAAGGCAGGTTGGCTGCTTAAAAGGGTGGCTGCTTAACACAAGTTAGACTGTACCGTCTCCTTTTTAGCTGCCTTCATACAGTTGTACTGATGATATATTTTGCCATCAATCTCATTGTTAAAAAGACACAACGAGGTTTTATGTGACGTGAAGTTAATCAAATTGCTGAAGACAGCTTGTTTGTAAATGTTTTGTTCGATTTGATAAACAATATCAGAATCCGGAATGAAACAACATCTCAGACCTATATCAAATGGAAGTACATCGCTCACTTGATGTCCCCTCACAAGGATAGACTCAACAAGATATCTTCAAATGGACATAACGTAGGTGGGGATTAGTCAAACAGTCTTTTCTCCGACGAATTCATTGCGTACCACAGAGGAATAGGTTCCTAGCCGCAGTTTGAACTCGGAACTTTCGAAACGACATTTGACTATTGGCGAATGGCAGCATACATAGAATTAATGCAACAAGAAGTCCATCAAGTTAAAACAAACCAACAACACCAATAAGTCATGCGTGTCTGTTTTTAAAAAGTGTTAAAACAATTACTCCTATCAGCTTTCAAGAGTCGAGGCCAACAGTAAAGGGCCCCTCCCATCCATCACAGGGTGACGCCTTGCGAAGCTGACCCCTCTGTTTCCGTTACCCCTGATAACAGTTAATTGGGGCCCTGCCGTCCATGTATGGAAAGGGGCTCTTAACTTTCGCGTAAAACACCGTTTGTGTCTACAAGACGGCAGCGACAATGAGATGTTTACACGGCTTTAGTTGCGTGTCTTTGGTCTATTCATACAATATATAAGAAGTTCGTTTCAATAAAATGGAACTGATCAAATGATATGGATATGTCTTAACAGAGTTTGCACAGATAGGTCAGCAATGATAGTTGGAGGCTAATACATGAAGCCCCTTTTTCTCATTTTCACGGAACGGCCGGATTACCTCGCCCTATTCCTGGAAGTCCGCCGTTTTCATTGGTCATGAAATGGCCCCTAATTTAACACGTGCGCCTAATTATTGGCATGAACGAAAGGTGTCAGAAGCAAACGGGATCTGACAGGCCAATAAACCAGTGTGTATCGCTCCGTTATAGGCTGATAGGCCTGTGGTTTGACCGCTACGATAAAATGTTAACAATCTGTCATAAACCATTCCCCGAAGGCTGACCCCTTAACCTTACGTATGGCAAGTGGCGTGTGGACTAGGTCCGTTGATGTATTGACTTCTCACTTTCATGGAAGCATCGAATTCAAGAAAAGTAAATATCTACAGTGATATCTCGTTAATCCGATCACGCCCGTTCCCAACACAATTTCCGGATTACCGAATCATCCGGACCAATGAAGCAGAACATGTTCTTATACACATTAAGACATAAACAGTCTGTAAGCACATGTATACCTATAACCCTTTAGCACACGGCAAATTGTCGACCGTCCCGAAATGAAAGAGTTTGCAGACGACATTTCAAACGTGATGAAATTCAAAAATGATCTTCTGATATGGCAGAAAACATTGTGGGAAAAGGAGAAATTGCTCGTTAAGAGCAATTTCTCCTTTACCCACAATGTTTTTAAAGGTAGTCTGTAGCAACCTTGTCAAATAATTCCGTTCCCTTACCATTTCGTTCGGATTGCGAGACATCCGGATAATCAGGGTCCGGATAAACGAGGCTTCACTGTAGATAGGAGAACAACAAGGCGAATTCCCTAAACTGTTAAACAGCGAGCAGTATAACGAACTTTTATTTGTCTAAACCTGAAAGGATATGTTTAGAGGAATATCTTTCGGAAATGTTTCTCATTAGAAAATCTGCAAGATATGTCAGTGGCTTGTCTGAGGATATCCATAGATATAACGGGCTCTACAGAAAGGTACCAGTATCAGTTGTTATGTTGTATGCATCGTTCAACCATTGGACGTAACATTGATTCGTAAATAAGTTTTAAGAACATGTATACAATGACTGCGTATTCAGATCAAATGTATTCCAATGACTTTAAAAACCCATCGTATACCCACCCTGCGCTCTTAAACATGTATTGGAATTGAATTTACGTTCAGTAACAATTCTCAACTAATATCATACTACAATACAAAAACTGTATTAAATCAGAGACATTTCACTGACTTGCAAATGGTCTCTTACATAAACAAGCACCTTTAAAAGTTATTTTATCGATTCATAAGGTAAGTGGACATACGTCTTTTCACTCATCAGTGAATTGCATTGACTTTCTGACAATGTCCCAATTTTTGAGTACCGGTTTCTTTGTTTTGATAGGGTTTCTTACTTTTCGATAGCGACTCTATTATTGCATATCCTGACCAATTTCAAAATATCACTTTCAAAAGAATGATAATTATTAGTTATAATTAAAAAAACATTAACCCTTATAGTGCTTGAACCGACTGCTTATGCAAACAGGTTAAATCAAGGCCAATCGCCAAGTCAATTGGCGACTGGTCTCTGATCTCACCTGTTTGCTAGTCTGAGTATCTTTCCTCATCATAATTAAGCAGATATTCAGGGATTTGGAAAGCAAGAACAAAAATCTCTACCCTTTAGAAATTAACACAGCATTCTAAGGGTTAAACATGGACACATGGAAAAGAATAGTTATCAAGGTTCGAATTATAACGCAGTTTTGACTGCCTCTGCTACTAGTAAGATAAGCTACCGAATCATTTCAGGCTGGTTAAGCAATCTAAATATTCAATTATGCAAGACGTGCATTTCGCAATTAAGATGTCACATACCGAGAAGTCGGGTGAAAGGGTCCTCTCGAAATCCCCAAGATACGTTATAATGCCGATTTTACAAGCAGAAATTCATTAATGCAGTTCAAAAAGAACGCATGTCCTTTACCCTTTAGATTGCTGGAACCGAATTCATGCTTATTCAAACAGGTTACATCCAGGTCAGTTGCGAAGTTAATTGGCAGCTGGCCTGTGATCTAACCTGTTTGCTACCCTGGGTATCTTTCCTCGTCAAAATTATGCAGATATTTGAGTTTTAGAAAGCAGACGACACATTTTTTTTTAAATTACCCAGCATTCTAAGCGTTAAATGAATGAGGTGCAAGAGAAAGGGACTAGGGAGATGCTCTCCAAATGTCCACAATGTCACGGCTTAATTGAAAGGGCGTGTTTCACGGTTCCAGATATTCAGACCACGCCATCAATGTGGCATGTAATGGCAAACTGAGATTGGTGCTAGTGCAAGAGTTATTGGAACGGACCTAGACCATCTTGGCCAAATCCCGATGAAGGTGTGACTTCTTACCGCTAGGAATTCTGGACACGCCATCAATTTGGCATGTTATGGGGATCAGATCAGGGTTGCTGTTGGTGGAATTACAACTGTGGACCTGGACAAGGTTCATGGCTCATGGTATGTTGGTATTGTGAACAGAAGATTATTTAAAGTTAAAACAGATTTATACTCGTCAATAATGAAAATGGTGTACAATATTGTTTTGAACTTGACATTCACACCGTGGTATTAAAGCGAATGTGTTGGTTTCTCAGTTTCAGAAGTGGTACAAGTGGGGAGGTATACAATGGTAAAGCACCGGTCTCCATTATATAGGGTCCCTGGTTCTATTTACATTAACATGTGAAGATACAAACCACTAATCGGTGCGAGCACGGTTCATGATTCCAGTTATGAGGCAGCCATCGAGAGTAAATTTAATAAGCCTAGCTTACGTCACGATCGATAAAAAAATTCAAGTTGGAACTTTTCACCAGTATCACAGTCAATGCAGTCCAACAAGCCCAACATGCCATAAATCAAACGATGTTGTATACCAACTGCGTAGTGCAAACTATGCTATATGTTAACCTTAAATATGACAACAAGAAGGAACCTCTGCAGAACTTATGATTTTGTTGCAGGTAACAAAATACATCTGAGATGTCTTTCATTAACCAAATACTCATACACGACTGCTAAAAAAGAACACATTTCTAAGGTGGTGGTGACCTTTGCCGGGTGAAATAAAAAATTGTAATCATTTGCGCGTATCTATGGTTTGTTCCTTGATGTTTACGCTTTGGACATGTGTAGCTCCCCTTAAATTCGTGATCTGTTATCATTGCATCTTGATATAAACTATATACATATACATGTAATACAGTTGCAATACAGCTAGCTTCCAACGTCAAGAAATGAAAATACATCATCAAGTTTTTACAAAACTGGCAAAGCAGCTTTACTCTCAATCTATGAAGTAAATATTACCACAAAGACTTGGGAAAAAATCGTTCCATTGTCGTTTCGGCTTGCTTTGGAAGCAAATCTATCGTATGAGGCAAGCATGCACTACCGTTACTTTTAATTGACTTCACATGTACACCATTTGGGGGAACCATGACGTAGCTTCTTGGCACCCTTTTATTATAATTGGCTTTTATTGCGAAGACATAAGGGAACATACCAGACCTCAGTGAATAACCCTTTTCCAATTTTCGTATTCAAGGTATATCATGTTGTGTTAGCTGTTACTCAACAATACCCTAATTTGATGCAGCAATTGCATAAGTCTCTAGTGACAAAAAGATAAATTGCTTGCATTTGTATTTTTGATCTTGTTAACCTTTTTGTCTAAATGATTTAAAGTTGAATATCCGATATCATTAAGTAAGCACAAACCGTTAATGAAAGAGTTTCGTTATATCTAGCTGTTTTCAATTTGGCCAACCATACGAGTCCATGTTGCCTATACTTTAACCATGTTTACTGGTTTGTATGGAATGTCCATTTGACTTTGTTCAGGTTGACATGGTGACACTCTCTATTAACTCAAATAATGTGTGATCGCTGCGTATCACATATGGTAAGTTGTGTTATCTGTCTTTCATTTACGCACATGGCTCATTCTGATGGTTTATCAGACATGTTTCCTGGGTTACCTACCACGTTAAGACTAGGAAATGTTTCTTGTCCTAAGCCACTCTTTGGTGAGATATTTGGCTGCCAGCGGTTATCTGACTCAGGTTGGTCGGTCTAGGTCATGTACATACGGGCACACCATCTTAAACGCATTCTGTGTGACATAAAATGTTGGGCCTGTCTCAGAGCAAATCTTAAAAAGTTTCAAAGGTGTTGTGGCCTGGATCGGTTTGATTTTGCTAAAAGTTCAAAATCAGAAATAATTTAGTAAAAGCGTTACTAAACAAGAAGGCTGTTGTAAGTTGTGTATTTTGTAACAACTATAACTAAATATGAAAGTATCCGAAACGTTTAAGAACATATTTACAAATTAATTGAGCGATAATGCTTATCAAAATGTTGCAGAGCAATTATTAGGACATTCCTTTAATCAATCCTGTTTTGAAAGACCAGAATGATTCTACTTCTAGAATTGAGTCTTCGGGACCATTCGGCTATCATCGGTTTTCATCGGCAGCCAACCACGTGTGATTAATCATCCAATCACGGAGATAGGACGACAGCCTTCAAACATTACCGTAAACTAAACCGCGCCAGAAGAAGACCATCCGAAGATTGTCCGCGTAGAATTATCATGAGAAAGCACAGCCACTGCAAGCCCTGTGTTCAATAAGGTAAAAAAGTTAGCGGTGGGCGAACTATTTGTCTCGCGGAAACCACTATTGAACGGGAAAAATCACATTCAAATTCATCCACTTCCCTATCTAAAGAAGTTAAGTATATTTCAAAAGTCAAAAGACAACAACAACAATAATAACAACAACACGTTTAACTTCTTTCTCCGTCCAATTGTGCTTTCTTCGAGAGAAAACGTTGGCCGCAAACGTTTTCCTTCTTGAACGCTGGGTTGGACACCGGACATGATACCTTGCATTTTTCCCACACCTCATAACTGCGAATGATTCAGACGTAGATATTTCATATTACACAGCTACAACTTGGATCATTCAAGGCAAGACCGTTCATTCCAAAATATGAAACTAGCGAATTACTTAATTTCTCATTGAGAAAGATAGTCCGAATGATTCAGCCGTAGCTATTTCATTTTAAACAGTAACAGCTTTGATCATCTGAGTTAGAGGAAGGGAACTTGGATACTCCAAGCTGTAACTGTGTAAAATATCTACATCTGGATCATTCGGACTAGGAGAAGAGTGGTCATTTCTTATATGTTGCGATCGAAAATGTTTTATTGTTTATCGAGAGCATTAAGTTTCCCTTGTACCGTTAATGGTCGACTTTCGGACAGGTGGCGCTTATTTCACAGGCCCTAATTAGACGGGACTGACTTTCTGTTATCGTTCAAGAGATACCCTTTTCCTATTAACCAAACGCCAAATTTTCGGCTGTCCTAAATGTTTCCAGACGACATTTCAAAATTTGATGTAATTGGAAAATAACGTTCTGTAGGGGTAGAAAACATCGTTGGTAAAGGAGAAATTGCTCGTAGCGAGCAATTTCTCCTTTACCAACAATGTTTTCAAGAGTTGTATGCAAAAAACTGGTACAATGACGTTATTACTTGGTAAAGGGTTAGCCGCTTACTCCATGATAGCTGACATTAACATATCTGCCGCAGCAGTCTTAAAAAGCTTATGGTACGAAAGGATAAGTTGCTCGAAATAAGCAATTTACCATTTAGCCCCAATAATTTCGTCCTGATATCTTTAACAATATGTATTTATAGCGCTTTACTTTTTGTCTGCTATTGCTTTGGATTTCGACCAGTCCAATAATTTCTCATGTGGGGGGATAGATTAGAGAGGTCATTTGAGAACCAGACTTTTTTTAGTTAGATGATTGCCTTCTGCCGGGGTCAAGCTTTGTGCTTATAAACTCCTCCCATGTAAAAATTTTCGATAAGCCTAACATCAATGCATCAACAGACGACAAAAACATATGTTAATTGTCAATTATTCTTTCAGTGAAAATGAGTGCTAGTATGGCTTTGATTATTTATATCCTGTATACAGTGAATTGAAACGAATGTTTATCAAAAAGTGTTGCAATGGCTTTTGAGATCTACCGCATAATCAAGACTGTACAACATTAGATACATCAACGCCTTCTGAATCATTTATGCTTTTTAAAGCTACTTTTAATCGTATATCATACAATGATACAAAAAGTATTGTTTCAACGACGTTTTATTCTGACTTTCGATTGTTTTCGTGTAACAACATGTAACTGAGGAGTTTAAGGAAAAAGTTCATTTTAGAGATTGATTCGTACTTGAATGGGATTAAATCGAATCCATGTTCCTGATGTTTTCTCATCTGATGTAAACGATGTTAGATACCTTGTTAAAAAACGTCCGCTGATATATCGAGAATAGCACGTATCACAAGAAATGAACTACTGAACTCGTCATCAAAAGTCTGCTCTACGAATCATTTTTTACCTTTGTCATGAATATTATCAAAAGCTTCCCTTGGAAGTAATGACATGTGTGTCATTATGGAGAAATGGCTTGATACGAGGAAAGGGGATAAGAATGCAGTCTTGACAATAAAGAAACCTGTCTCATTGACTGAAACTTAACTTCATTTTGGCAAACGAACAGGCCTGCCAGATGTCGATTGTATAAACTAGAAAACTCGGTTGTTGCAGATGTGTGTCTTCTTATGACGCTTTCACATTACCTCGTGTATCAGTATAAAATTTGCTCAACTTGATAACAACTAAATACAAGAAATATTAAATTGTTAAGAAGCGTACTTAAATAAGACAGACGGAGGAATTGTTTGAAACGCAAGAACGTCCTTAACTTATTGATACTGGCGTCACAATAGTCAAATTGCTCTATAGAATATTTGTCCAAAAAAAATAGAATACTGACACGCTGGATGTTGGCTAATCAATAACCGTATCTACTACGAACGCAACTTGAATAACCAGTCCCTACATAGGGTTCCGTTCCATCATATACCACCGACACCCCACCTTGTTTGTGGATTGCGACGGAACAGCGCCATGGTCAGATATCGGGCGTGATCAACCGGATATTGACAGTTACCAAGCAACACTGACTAAGTTTGTAAAACTGAGTTGTAGCTTTGCCTCCCATATCACGAGAGCCTTGTCGTTCTGCACAAACCGATAGTTTTTCGCGCTGTTGCCAACATATCTGGTTCATTATTATCATGTAGCAAGTCGGATTGCTTCTATTACTGCTAGAACCTTCACCACGCCCTTTCCATCAATTTCAAGATTGTCACGGCACTATTGACAGACACCCCATACGGCCTTATTATAGTTCAACACCCAATGTGAACACAAAAATACAATCTATCGAAACGGCAATGGTTACGGTGATGACACGAAACGACTATGGTTACGGCAAAGGTACGACAAAGGTACGACAACGGTACAAAGATGGTTACTGCAATGGTACGACAGCGGTACGACAACGGTACGAAAATTGTTACTGCAATACAATGGTTACGGCAATGGTACGACAACGGTACGAAAATGGTTACTGCAATTGTTACAGCAATGGTACGAAAATGGTTACTGCAATGGTTACGGCAATGGTATAAAATGGTTACTGCAATGGTTACGGCAATGGTACGAAAATGGTTACTGCAATGGTTACGGCAATGGTATAAAATGGTTACTGCAATGGTTACGGCAATGATACGAAAATGGTTACTGCAATGGTTACGGCAATGGTACGACAACGGTACGACAACGGTACGAAGATGGTTACTGCAATGGTTACGGCAATGGTACGAAAATGGTTACTGCAATGGTTACGGCAATGGTACAAAAATGGTTACTGCAATGGTTACGGCAATGGTACAAAAATGGTTACTGCAATGGTTACGGCAATGGTACGAAAATGGTTACTGCAATTGTTACAGCAATGGTACGAAAATGGTTACTGCAATGGTTACGGCAATGGTTACTGCAATGGTTACTGCAATGGCACTGCAACGGTACGACAACGGTACGAAAATGGTTACTGCAATGATTAAGGCAATGGTACGGCAACGGTACGACAACGATACGGCAATGGTATGACACTACTTTTGACTGAATATCATAACGACACATGATTTATTCTGCTATGTCATTTGTTCTGCTGTTGCTTCTGATTTGATCGGGTCACAATTTGTTCTGTAGGAATTAATTAGATTAGCGTAGCAGGCATATCTAATCATTTTAGCAAAAAATAACATTACTCGAACGGATAGAACTCGTATTTCTCAATACGTGTTTCCAATATGCTGTTTTGATATTCGATGTCAAAAGGGTCTTGTCTGGAAACTCTTTCAGTTTTGGGGCTAAGGAGTAAAACATTTCGTTAAGAGTTAGGTGTTTATTACTGCCACACGTTCGCTGCAGCATATGCATATTTTTATTGAGTGCTTAACTCTTGTCTGGTAGCCGACAGTTCTTACATCTCTAAGAGCTACGGCGAATCTGAAAGTGTAATCCCTATTCCGACCAGATGCCAGAGTTTAAATCGTCCCAATTTGAAAGAAAAGATTGAAGACGACAATTGAAATTGAAATAAAAATGATTTTTTTTCTGGTTTGGTTTTCTTTTAAAAAATGATATTTTTTTCGGGGGGAGGGGGAGGGAGGGGGTCGTATGTTGTAGGTATACACAGTTATGGATGTATCTTGTAAACATCTAAAAATACCTTAAAAAGCGTTGAAAACTATAACCGTATTTTATACAATGTAAGTGAATGCTGTGAAATTATCATGGAACAATACATGTAAAGGGTAGTCATCACTGTGATGTAAGTTTAGGTCTGATGCTACCCTTGTGAATAGTGTTTGAGATGGCATGATACGGGTCGAGTTATCCCAAAAACCATCAAAACATTCTCCTCTTTGAACAAGGACCTTTAACGACTGAATCCATTACATCTCTATACATCTAATCCGTTGTACTTAAAGAAGCCAACAACAGTGTAACAAAAATGAATCGCTCGAAGCGAGTTGAAAATAATGGGACCTTCTAAATAATCAAGAGTTAAATTAAATTGTTTGAACTTTGTAAGTGTTGACTGCTATCTTTTTTCGTTTCGGTACGTCAAAGCCCGTGTTAGGGAAATTGATTGAAACGAGAAAATATTACTGAAAAAGATGAAATCATCTGGATTAACGGGGGGAGGTAAAAATATGAAAGTGAAATCATACTTTCCCCGTAAAAACGTTATATATTTTAATATTCATTAAATGTTTTACAGTTGTCATCTTAATTGATTTATAGTTTGTAAGACATTGCATTTTCCTGATTGTACATATCGAGGGGTCAGCGCAATACTATAGTAAGTGCTTCACGTTTGTGAAGCACTTGCTATAGTCTTGCATTGAACCCTCGATATGCTGTTAATGGGTTCGATAACACTTAGTTCTGTAAAAGGCAATAGAAAAATACCCTTTGTAAGGCATTGCAATGTTCTCTGACTGTGCATATGTTGTACATGGGTTAAATAAGGTTTTCTTCTTTATGTGGAAAAAGAAGGAAGAAACAACAACAGCATTGGTTTGAGTCACCACTTCCTGTGAGAGTCCGCTAAGCCTAATCATCCCGGGGGACCCCGGATCTCTAGAGCGTTAATGCGGTTTTACACCCCGGGAGTTCCCGGGTCTCAAGAACACAAAGTGTGGCTTTTCAATTATAACCATCACATTAACCGATCATATCTGGTCCAAGTTTTAAAACATCTCCTTCGTTCATAATATTGTCAATTTACATGTTTAAGAAACAGAGAACGAAAAGGGAAATTAGAAAAAAAATATATTGTACGGGCATTTCAGTTTTGGCAGCATTTGATTTATAGTTTTTGCTCAAACGCTGTTCTTTACTTTTTATTGGCATATTGTAAATTTCGTTTTGTCTGCAGCGATGATATGAATCCAAATGGGACAAAGTGAGAAATACCATTAAAATGGCATTCTGTTGAAAGGATTGAGATATATCATTCACGATTGCTATGAAATCAGTGCTTGGGGATCTAAACGATTATATTTATATTAGCGTGTGCTCACAGGGAAGCCGTCTTCCTCGAAGCGACTCAGGAAAAAACATATATAAAAATTGCGTTTTAAATGATGCACAACACAAACAACGTACGCGGTATCCGGTACTACAATCTTTTACATAGCATAAGTCTAGATAGTAATAAATACCTGTGCCATATACACTGTTCGTCTTTTTTTTCTTTTATTCAAATGTCAGGTGACAAGTGTTTCAAATTGATTTAATGTCTCGTCAGTTATGACATTATCACGGAAAAGGACACGAAAGCAGCGAATAAAAACAAACTAGGCAAAATAGAAACCCTGCGAACAAGCATATCTATTACAACGAATGCATTTAGTTAACTTTGATTGAAGGAAAGAAATTGCTCTGCGTGTTGGCTCCCCCATCGAATTTACAGTTATATTGCCATATCACGGTAGCGTAATTTATAAATCGTTTTTGTAACATTGATTTAATGAATTATTTCTCTTTATTATAATAATTTCTTGAATAGTCTGCAGATTATTTCTACAATCGAAAACAGATAAGATGAACTTCATTTCTCTGCTCTTCTGTCTTAATTTATGTACATGTAGAAACTGAACAGTTATGGTACTTCATATTTGTTTTTCAACAACAGGAAACAAATGAAAACGTTTTATAAATCGATGCATTATTATAGTCTTTCAACTTCATAACGTTATATTCCAGTCTATATTTACTGACTGGATTTTTTCCAGCACTATAAACTTCACTTTCTATGTCAACGCCTTTGACACATGTCGGCTACTTTAATAATGGAAAATCACATTAAAGCTGCTTGTTCATTGATGTGAAGACAATTGACTATGACATTTCTTATCTTTAAAGGCACATAAAAGGAGAAAAGTACAAATAAATTACTAAAAAAATATATGGAGTTCTTTTATAATTTTCATAAAAATCATGAGAATTAATTTACAAATGCAATGAGACCCTATTAAATAGACTTCTTAAACATACGTTATTTTGTGCTTAAATGCTTGAAATATAGAAGTCTCCAATTCAATCATGTTTATCAACAACCTGTTTGTTTACATATTCAAAATAACGAATTCTGATTGGTCGGTTCAAACATTTGTGTATTAACTGTCAAGGTCAGGCGTGAAGAATCACACAATTAAACTGGTTAATCTGGGTTATTTCTTGTTGGCTTTCATGTTTAAGTTGTGCTGATGAGGTTTTGTGGTGATAACTATTTGAATCTGACCAAAAGTTTACCAATTAATATAGTGTGATATAACATTAATCTCCTTTTATGTGCCTTTAAATCTGTATAGCAGCTGAACTGTTGTATGAGACGTAATAGGGAATAGCCACTGCAACAACAAAAAATAGCATTTATATTTAGAAGTTGTATAGAAGGAAGAAAGCTGTATGCAGAATTAACGTTGTAATTGTTTTGTATACTTTCTAGTTTTCATTAAATATTAAACCGCAATACAAGCAGTGAACTGTTTCGACAACCTTTTACTTTACTTGCAATTTGTCTAATATATGACCAAGTGCCTTTAACATTTTGTCTCGGATTGAGTTAAGCTTCAACTTTCGGTGCAGCAGTAATCTATTAGATTATCCGATTGTTTGGAGCCCCTTGGATGGACAAGCATCAGTAGATGGGGGACTGATAACACCGGTTAACTAACACATGCTTGGATGTTACATAAGACATCTCTAAACAACTTTCTGTAGTTGATTTTCTTCAGCGCATTGTTTTTGTAACCGCTTAGAATAGTTAGAAAAATATAAATTCAACACATGTTTCCGACTAGCTTCACAGTTTATCAAACGATATGTTTTGCATTACTTGTAAGTCCAATAGTCAATGTGGGATGGAATGTTGAAAGACTTGATGACCAAATATTATTGTTGTTTTAACGTGTTTATTTACATCGGATCAACACTATCTCAATCATGTGTCATTCCGATGTTGCTCATGAGAGTATTTTTTTTAAATTTCAGTACGGGTGAGAGAATCACAGGGTTCTCCGATGGATATATATGTTAGCTTAAAGCTTTCAGCCATCAACAAGGAGTTATCATATTCAGCCATGATACAAACATCATGTTTCATTTGAAAATCAATTGGATATCTACTATATAGGTTAAATCAACGTGGTAAGCTCTGAAGGGAGGAAAACTGAGGAGTTAGTTCTATACGGTTGAGAATACGTACGATGAGGGACTCTAAAGTATAACATTGTCCTAAACGTCATGCGTTCCCTCCAAATTACACTAGCAATGTAGATTGGCAAGTTTGAAACAACATCCAATCAATGCAAAAGAACGTACATGTAATTAAATTTTAATATATAATCCAATGAGCATATATATTATCAAAATAGAGCGTCATGAAAAAAAATACGAATCAGTCATTTGTAGGGTATGGTAACTATTATCATTCACACGAGTATTTGAAGTAGTTGGTTTACAGGCAGCTTTTGTAGTAAATATGTTATAACTTTACTTGAAGGTCCCTAAGCCGTCATTCTACATTTATCAAGCAAACAAACACACACACAAATAAAAAAAGCCGGGAAACAGTGTGGCAGAATACCTCTGACGTTGAGGTTGCACAAGGGGGGAACTTTGCTTAAATTAACATTCTATCCTTTTCCTATCAACAACCATTGCATTACAAGACTTATACCTTCAAATTCAGTTTTGTTTCAAATATTCGAGTGAACACTTTTTCAACCCAGGCTTTTGAAAAACGCTTTCTTATAAATAGGAATAATGCAAGACTTTATATTCACTACAGGTCGCCCATTAAACTTGAATCCATACACCCTTTGTGATATAATGATCTGCAATGTGGGTTAACCTACAAACATCCCCCAGGCATATTAGATCTTATTTTTGCATTTCTGAAAAAGAATCAGCTGTCGCCATTATGTTCAAAACACACAGTAGACTGCAGTGCAATCGGCTTCTTTCTGCAGAATCCGGTTTTAAAGAAAAAAGAAAAAAAATCCCTGCACGGAAAAGAATCCCTGTGTGCATTAACGCGGGAAATAATTAATAGAACATTTGTTTGACTTATCTAACGTCAAAGATAACGCGTGCGTTTTGTGTCTGCTGTCACTCGTCACAGACATGCGCAGAGACCTATCATCCGGGAACTTATCTCCAAACCGCGTTCCGCTGGGCCCAACATAAGCATTCTAGAAGATTACATACTCATTCGAAACTCGGAAAAAAACCCGGGGACCAATCAGGATAAAGAATGTCTGTGTACCATGCATGGAGAAAAGTGATATAGTGTCCTCTTAACTCATTCTAAGACGTCAACTTTCGTTAATGTGAAAAAGGTGCAAGCGTATACTGTTTATTGACACTACTTTGTGATTAGCAAGAAATATCGTTTAAGACCCTCCTTAGGCCTTCCACCAAAAATAATCGGTCTTAGTCTCTTTTTACCAATCGATGTACTATCGATACACAGTCGTTAAAAACAAAAGGAGATATGTATGGTCATTTTGTTTTATTATCGGCCAATTGTTTACAACCAACAACCCGTCTTTTTTAACTAACCACAATGCAAAGGTCAGTGCACTTAACTGCCATATGCCGTTCATCTTATATAGAAAATTGTTTTGCAATAAACAACAAAGCAAATATTCAAAACAATGGCTTATACCTTGTCCCAACTAACAAAGGTTACCTTAAAAAGTTGCCAACTACTAAACTCCTTTTATATAATACTGCAGATGTCTCTAGCCAACGCTGAGGCTAACTAATTAAATTCTTTGTGACAGTGGCTTCTAGATGATATAACAAAATGATATCATTTTGATGCCATTTGTCGCTACCTGGTGTTGCTCTCAACTTTGATCAGCCTAAGATTCCGCTCATGGAGACGTGTTGGGATTTTAAGGCAAATTGTGAATATGAAAAAAGTTCGCAGAATCTGTGTATGCATGTAAAAAGATCAAAGATGGAAAAAACTGTATCATTTTCATGCAATTTCTTGTCGTCTCCATTTACTATCATATTTGGTCCAAACTAGATTTCGTTATGGGAGACATGTTAGTGTACAAAACAAACTGTGTTTAAGGAAGGAGTTGTATGATTCCGTGTGTAAATGTAACAAAGACCGCAGAAAAAATGGATCATATCAAAGAATCCTATCAGATAGATTGGAATGACACTTGACAAGCGTATCTTTCCGTTTCACTCCTTACTCCAAAACGGCTCACTCACATGCTTCACACGCTTCAGCTGCAGTAAACATCTAACAAATATAAATAAACCATTGTGACAAAAGAAGATTTCGCTCGTGACGAGCGACTTTAACAATTTCTCCTTTTGCCGCACCGGTAAACTTTCAATGTGTTTCTCGTGATTCATATTTATCGTTTGAAGATACGTTTAAGTTTGCATTCGGAACACCTCGGCCATTTCTTAAAATAACCTCGGAGGTAATGGGGAGCCATTTTTGAAAGTAGGTCAGCAACGAAGGGCATGTCCGTTTGCAATCGTATCTACTCGGAAATCCCCGGCACATTGACAAAATATGAAACAAAGATGTGTTGATATGATCATCTTTAATGAAAAGGGTAAAAAAAGCCATTCAATTGTTATATACAACCAATTTGTATGTATTTAAATACATATTTAGTGCCTATGTGCATTTTGCATTAGCCGCCGGAAATAAGGCGAATTACCCCAGGATTTCTGGTGTATTCATGTAATGCCTACGAGGTATATCTACCGACTTGTGACGGGGATTGCCGAGTTGATACGATTGTTAAGTTTGTTCAGTTCCCTGAGAAACCCGTATCAAGGAAAGGGATAGAGTATCACTTTCTACCAATAAACTATCAATGATGTCATAGTAACTGTCATAATGGGACGGGACTCCACGGGGGAAATATTAAAATGTTTGATATTCATCTTGATGGAACATTCCTGCAAGAGGAAGACAGTCTGATCGGGTTGAATTACCGAATTGAATTATCCTAAAGTAAATCGGTAAAGGAGTTTTAACCCTTATAGTACTGGAACCAATTTTTTTCTAATGCAAACAGGTTAGATCCAGACCAGCCGCCAAGTAAATTGGCGGATGGCCTGTGATCTAACCTGTCTGCTACTCTGAGTATCTTTCCTTATCAAAATTAAGCAGATTTTTAAGGTTTCAAAAAGCAGACGAAACAGAAGTTAATGTTTAAAAATATATCCAGCATTTTAAGGGTTGAGTTTAATTTCAGGCACATTGATAAGAAATAATTTTGTCAAAGATTAGAATTTAAATTGCCATCGTTAACTATCATGAACCATATTGTTGCTGTCCTTTCCGTGGAACACGTAACAGTACCGATGATTAGTTCTTCTTTGGAATCTATTCGCGCCCTTTTCCCGCTATACGCACTCGCATATTTAACCATTGTCAAATATTGTATCAATATTTCTCCACGACGGTCATCATCAAATCTAAAATGTGATGTCCTTAACGGGGACCTCGCATATCACCGAATCCCAGACATCTCCATAATGAGCATAAATGACCAAGTGCCACCGGCGTAATAGGACAAAATTGAGAATGAAGTCTGATAAAAATGTTATTCCATTTACATTTCCGATTAAATTTAACGGAATACGGAATAGGTCAAGCAAGTTAGAAAAAATGAAGGGCCAAAAGATAGGGGCAAATATCCGGGGTGGCAAATGTCCGGGGGTCAAATGTCCCCATATGCATAACACCTCTTTTTTTCCAAATAAGCCACTGAGCCAAAAGATTACTCGCCACAATTAATTAATCTCATGACCAAAACTCAAACTCATGGGGATAATACCCTTTCTTTCGTCAAAACTCTTATAGCTAACACCTAGTTTCAATTGGGAACTTGATAATTTTCAATGGAGTGACATCGAGTAGTTGTTCAGAGGAAAGAGAATTGGCCTCGGGATACGAGGATTGAGGTTTCTATGCCTGTGGATAACACCTTACGTATTTAACCCATTCCCAAACAATACATTTTCGATTGTCCCAAATTGAAAGAGTTTTCAGACGACATTTCAAAATGTGATGAAATTGGAAAATAATCTTCTGATAGGCCAGAAAATATTGTGGGGAAAGGAAAAATTGCTCGTTACGAGCAATTTCTCCTTTTCCCTCAAGGTTTTCTAAAGTCGTCTGCAACAAAGTGGTCAAATGTCATTCTTGTTTGGGAAAGGGTTAAGTAAAGCCATACTCGGTGCGAGTACATATTATGTATCGTATAGAAACAGACTCGAGCGCAATAAGTCCAAATTGAGATAAAAGTATTTATCTTTTACACTGTAATCGATTTGAAATGAATAAGACCCAACTTAACTAAATCTGCTGTTAAATTGTACATGTTTCTTTTGTAAAGTGTTATGGCAATCAAATATGTTTAAAGAAACTTAACAACACCAAGCACAAGACGGAACAGGTCATTTCAATATCAAAGACCTCGAGCAACAACGATACCGGTGGTTAATGCTAATAAGATAAAACAACAATGTTTCCCATCAAAGAGGCCGCTCCTCCTGGACCCGGTCTGTGATTTAGGGACGCTGACACTCCAGTCTGTGGTTCTAGAGTGATTTCAATAGATCAGAGAAACAACCGCAAGATACTGTACGGAGATAACACAACAATAGACATCAACAACCGCGCCATCGGGAAAAGTAGAGAGCCAGAGTTGAGTCATAGAGAGTTCCCTTGTGCACATAGTACTGGGGCGATTGATGTTTCAGGTTTATTGCTAGCCAGGGGCATGTATAACAAGAGTTTGCATGATAGGCTCCCTTGTAAACGTAAATAAAAAGAGGAAAATAGAACCTCAGAAATGCGTTGAAAAAGTTTGTAAATGAAGACTGAAGTGTACGATTCTTTGTAGGACATGCCCCGACCCATTATTTTGCACTTGTGGTCAGAGTACACTGAGTAATTACTTCCGGAGGTCATTGTAATGTAAAAAGTAGTTCATTAAAATTTGCAATGTTACAATGAGTGTTAATTTTATGCCAATAGGATACACGTAAGGCCCCTTTTGACTGTTTTTGATCTTTTGTGGGTGTTGGCCATGTTTCAAACCTTTGGTTTGTTGTTTTTTCCAAAACTACTTCTCGCAGAAGGCGAAGCGCTGCGGAAGACGTCCTTCGCTGACCCCAGCATTTGAGTTTACGATTTAAGAGGTAGGTAAAAAGAGATGACCGGTAGCGAAAAAGGAGCTTATCTTTGGCACATTAGGTAGCACTAGACAGTACTGGCTCAAAATCCTCTCGGCCGACCCACACATGCACATAAGATGTCCTGTTTTGCCACTCAAACCAAAACCTGCAATACAATGAGCATTTTTTTTAGATGCATGCATGAGACAGCAGTAAAAAAGCACCAAAAGCTCAGTCTAAACAGCCAAATTTTGAATATTTCATCCCAATTTCATATTTCAAAGTGGACGCGGAAACCCCATGAAAAACTTTGTCGGAAGGCATTTTATCATGTCTCAATTCAATACTTTGTCCGTCACTTAAACGGGCCAATATTCGCATTGCCAGCAACGATTATCCATGATTACCTAAATAAAGCACCAAAAATGGCCTTCCATTCAGCTTGTTTTCTCACCACGAATCAAAGATTGTTGTGCCGGTCAAAAGTGAAACTAAAATTGACTTGAACAGAGCTAGCACCTAGTTTCGCATCGACAACCCCTATCTCTTCTTTGGCTATATTGATCTTTTGTTTTTCTTCACAAACTTTACAGAACAACTTCAGGTGCAGGATTTTGATACATTTGAGACAGCCAAATAGGTTTAGAAGACTAAAAAAAATATTCTAGCCTGCCAATGCTGTATATTATCAATTTAGGCCCTTACCAATTCGAACTAGGGCTGATGTAACTATAGTGTGCTACCTTAAAGCATACGCAATTCTAATTGGGTACGGAGTGTGAAGTAGTGAAACAACACAAATTAACTCTGAATCGTTTCATGGAAGGTACTGTGAAGGGTCCAAAATGACTATTTTTGTATAGAACAAAGAAGAACCAAACATGGCAGATTCTGACCTTGTGAATAAGGCTAAACGAGAAAGCCGTGGTCTCTGACCAAGTTATTTTCAAGTAAAAATAATCTTAGATGCATGGATACCTAGTAAAAAATTTCAAGCATTTCCCTCTTTTCGGATTTTTCGGCTCGCTTTGTTCAAATAAATAGAAGACTCCATTCACACACCAATTGAAATAACGATTTCTTAGTATAAAACGCTAGAAACAAATCAACGAGATTTAATTGCATCGAGTCTGTCTCCTAGCCGCTTCCTATGACATGTCACACTGCAACATTGAACTTTCATTTAGGATACTATCCATGTTTCACGTACGCAAACTAGTTCCTTAACCCTTTCCTAAACAAATATTCTTCATATAGAGCAGAAGACCTTGTGGGAAATGGAGAAATTGCTCGTTACGAGCAATTTCTCCTTTTTCCCACAAGGTTTTCTAAAGTCGTCTGCAACAAAGTAGTCAAAGGTCGTTATTGTTTGGGAAAGGGTTAAGTCGTTTGGTAAATCGGTACCAAGGACCCCATGCTACCGTATCTAGACCACTACATGATTATAGTTGCATAGTTATCATGATAGCCTTCTCCGAATGATGCAGACTTAGATATTTCATTCTACACACAGCACAGCTACAACATGGATCATCCTAGTTAATGTGAAATCATTAGGTCCGCTAAATCCTTATAGTGCTGGAATCGACTTAACGCTTATGCAAACAGGTAACATCCAGTCAATTAGCGACTGGCCTGTGATCTAACCTGTTTGCTACTTTGAGTATCTTTCCTTAACACAATTAAGCAGGCATTTAAGGTTTGAGAAAGCAAAATTACCCAGCACTCTAGAGGTTAAAGCAACGGCTGAAAACGCTCGTTACTATCGGCCCTGATGGCCACAGCAGGTGCGCGACTGATTACCATCGTCTGTGTGTGGGTATAACAATGTCCAGCTGAGTTATTGTGATCAGTGGTCATAAACTTGTTGTGTGTTTACTTGCCAGCCTGTCTGTTTTATCATCTATCGGAAACTATTCACCAAAATTGAATGGATTCCTTCGTTGCTGACATCATCCGTCACCGTGGTTAAGAAGTTCGCCTCGGGACGGGATGGTCGAAGGCTCGAGACCACGGGAGTCGCTTGTTCTGAGAATGTTTCCATTGGGACTTGTTCCGAATTGGCCGGTTTGTGAGCCGCGAGCTAGTTACAGTTATTGTTAGCGACATATATCCGCTTGGTGCCTGACACAGTGATGGAAATTTAGAGGTATATGGTATTATCAGTGAAAAGTGTCTCATGAGCCAAACTGGCTTGCCCTTTCACTAGAGGTGACACTATGATAAACACAACCTTTCACTTTACCTTTTAACAAAAATGCCGTCGTTGGAAATTATTTTAGGAAAAGCCAGTATGACGGCAACATTTGTCACAGGAAAATAATTGTATTGTTATATTTTGTTATATGTGACTTTCTCCTCCAAAATGCCCTCATTTGAAGCCAAATGAAAATGAAAGTAGTGTAGAAATAAAGCTTGTGAAGTCTTTATGCAGAAACGTATATTCTTTATAGCATTTCTCAGCAAAAGAAATACGATCATCAAACGTACAAAACGAGTTAACATGTTAACCGTAAAATGTAAGGCATTACATGACATTACTTTGACCAGTTTGTTGCAAACGGATCATGAAAACAGTGTGGGAAAAAGAGAAATTGCTCTTAACGAGCAAGTTTTACTTTTCCCACGATGTGTTCTGCCCTATCAGAAGATTTTTTTTTCAATTTCATCACATTGAGAAACGTCGTCTGCAAACTCTTTCAATTTGGAATTGTCGAAAATTTGGCGTTTTGTAAAGGTAAACAAAATTGACTGTATACTTAGTGGGATGAGCGATTAGAAACGATTAACATTATCAGATAAGACAAACGGTCAGCAGAGTTCTTGCAAGGCCAGGTTGTTCCACGAAGCCAGTCTGTAATGACATCATCAAAGGGAGTCTATCATAGTGCTGATGTAAAGCAAGATAGTCTAACGGGTTTGTCTGTAAACACTTGACCAGGAATACGTCTCAGGTAGTTACTTTTCATCAAATCTTTAATTCGATTGACCTTAGCCATAGGAGGATCCAACTTAAGTTTGTTTAGGATATCTTGCACCGAAACTAGCTTCGGTTATACTAGGTTAGAGAAATCGTTACTTTTTATTAATGTCTTAACAACATATTCGCGTTTCATTGTGACAGTCATAATCCGAAGGAGAAAATCCAGTTTGACGTGACGCTGGCATTGCTAAGTGAGATACACAGGCTTGAAACTTTAAAAATTGTTCATTTGATACAATTCACTGTAATTAACGAAACATCACCGATCCTTAACTTGGGCAAATGCCAATGGTGATACACTCAAAGAGTTGACATGATAGACATGATGAATCACGATTACTTAGTCAGGACAGGTTGCAGACTGTCCGATATTTCCCATTGCTTACCTTTTTAACAACCATGGAATATTTCGGACTTAGAAAACTCGAAAAGCAACAGCGGATGTTGATTATTGAGCTCAAGGTTCTACATGGTATGTACCTTATTTGGTAGAAACCAATATGCGCAAGATTAAGTAATGTTCCTTTCAAAAATCTTAAACTTTTCTCACAGTTTTGTCTTTAAGCAGTCATTATTCTGTGTCTACATGGAAATGAAACGATCTAGTGGAAGACCATGGAATTGGACTCGGATTCTTGTACAGTACACATGTTATCTAGCAACCTTCAAGAAAGACATCGATAGTATGCGTCAAACACTGACAATAAAGATTAATCACGAATATGAAAGGGTGAGAGTAATCCTTCTTTATTTTGAATACTTGTAGTAATCCTTGAATTACAGAATTGATATATCCCATGTTATGGCGATAATATTAATTTGCGTACAATAGAAGATGAGAAAATGACGGATTACTTATATGGAATGACTATAAATATTGGCTGCCATCTAAAATGTCTCATAACATTGACGATCATTTGTGTTTGCTCTATGTCGTATTTGAAAAACCCAGATTGTTTCATGAATAAAAGCATCAGCTTGCTATGCTCATCCCTATCTTATTTATCATAACCACCCGTTCTGCCCATGACCGCTGAAAACAGGAATCTTACAATTGTCTCTCGGTTGAGTGCCCTTTCTCCTTTCTCCCCGAGCGAGGACCTCCCTTATATAAAAGGGAAACAGGTACTTTGATTAATCATACTTTTGAGTTTATTGCTGCCTTATTTTGCGAATCAAAAGAAATATATCTCAATAAAATGGTTGTTCTTACTACGCGTCAACGAATCCGTTTGTTTCTGATTCCAAGCTTTTAATGAAAGACGCATCAAAAGTTTACTGTGTATGCCGTCGATACATCGCTTCAATAGTATTAATGAAAATGATTTTAACACAGCTTACACCCTATTCGATTCTTTATGTTTTGATTCAGACTAATCGACAATTTCAAAATGGAATTAAGAAAAAACAAGAGTAAAAAACATAACAGTAATTGGAGCCAACAATCGTGCTTTGATACATTGTCCAAATCCGTTTTGTATTTGTTAAACGAAATCCTCGTAGAACATTAGTACTGTAATTAGGAAGCAAGAAAAGGGAGAACCATTGTTGTCGTGGTTTATCTGAAAACAATTGGGCATGGCTTTGGTCAACATATTACAAGTATTTGTTGATTCTTTTTGTTTTTATACTTATAGTGTTGACGCACATATTGATAAGTAAATGAGTACGCTTTCAAACCAAAGGTTTGTGCATCCTTAATTTCAATGATCAGATACGACATTTGTTTGTTCATTTTAGACTTTAAGGCGAGTCAATTTATTATTCAAAACTGAATATACAAAGCTATCAGGGAAACATTTCCATAAAATCGGCCCATATTAGGTTCGAGAAGTGACAGGTTGATAGGACCTTCACTGTCTATATCAGATAGCCTAGGTCTAAGAAGTACGGTCGATAAAGACAAGGGTATTCCGATTAAAATAGACAATCCAAGCTATATCATCTATCCCATTTCTCAAAGCTTCACAACACGTATCGTTGAGGGATAGTTCGTTAAGATGGTGCCTTTTACGGACAAATTAATCGGGATTCTTGAGTGGTACCCAATTGCAGAGGGTTTGCGTTAACCTCTGCAGACTACACATGTATGCTCTCCCGTTTTTGAGATTTCTTTCCTTTTTTATTTACTTTTGTACAAAAGGTTGATCTTGACGGAAAAAAAAGTTTTCAATATCTTTTTCTTTTTACCTTCTAAGGTAATAATACATTTCTTCTAATGAGACTGTTGAATTGAAGATTAAAGATAGTTGGCATAGGGCATCCCGTTACATATTTATCCCGACAGTAAGTGCAGTCAAACAACGCTACACTTCCGACATCAGGCCTTTTTTCAATCTGATAGGAAAATTCGATACCCTATTTAAATTAGTTTACTTAGGGGGTAGGGGGGCATGTACGCTTTGGCAAAGGGGAAAGAAAATCCCTGAAGTAAGCTCATTTTTAGGGGAAAACTGCATGATTTTAAGGAAAATCGTATGTATCTGTTATATGGGGAAAACAAAAGCCCTGGATTGACACCAGGTTTGTCACTCACGTTTGATATGATACGTTACGGATACACTTATAGGAAACGAACCCATTGAGCGCATCTCAGTTTCTGAATCATCCGGTATGAAATCGGACTCATGTTGCGTCACATTAGCGCACTGGAGATTACGAACTCAAAACTGATAAAAGCTTTACGAGTTGGGATACATAAAAACAATTAGAAATCGCGAGTTGCAAACAATTGCAAACATTGCGACAATAAGGAGAAATTGCTCGTTACGAGCAATTTCTCCTTATTATCACAATGTTTAAAGTCTATAAAAACTGTCCGATTGAGTTGATTTTGATTTAAACGTTCAATTAAAACATATTTTAATTTCTTATTCTATTTGCAGCGGTGATTCGCTACGAGCAATTTCTCCTTGCTACCACAATGTTTCTAGTATGTTAAGACTTTCCGATTGAATTGATTTAAACTTTACAATTACAACATGTCTTCTTTTTATTTCATTCTATTTGCAGCGGTGATTGGGAATGTATTCGGGAAAGAGGAACATGGTGTTACGCCAGATGCATTTACACCCAGCTGAGTGAAACCGCAATCGCTCGCCGGGGGACCGATTTTTACCCGACGATTTCCCTGCAGTAAAAACGAACCCTGCCTCGGCCTCCCTGCAAAAAGTGCAATCCTTAATGAAGAACAAAAAGTATAGGAAATGTTCTAAAAGTTTTGAGAAATGGGCTGAAAAGAAAAACAAACGCCAATTGGTATAATAAGTTCTGATCTCTTCGTATTGACTACAGAAAGAATGTTTCCTAACATAATGCTTGATAATTACACAAGACGTTTTGTTATTTTAACTGGGTCTGCAATACAACTTGATTATGCTTGTACGCTGTGCAAAACAAGGACCACACTTACACAATCGAAGGATATTTAAAGTGGGGACAAACATCTATTTCAAATGTTTTAGGAATGTTCGTGTGCCTATCCATGTTTGTTGCGTTGTCTTGATTTTTTTTTCATCAACGACACCCGTTTTCCACAAGAAGACAACTGTTTAGTAGCGAGAGAAGTAACCAGGCATTGTGCTAGTCCGAATGCTCTGTACGTAGATATTTCATTATTTACATTTACAGTTTGGATCACCCGATTTAGCCTAGTGCGGGGGTCTGCCTGGCGTCCCGGACCCTGCTTAAACCCTGCATTAGCCTAGTATTACGCAGGGACCAGGGTACCGTTTTACTAAACAGTTTACGCTTTAGATTTGCGTAAGTCTAAAACAACAATTCCTCTTATTTCAACATAAGGCGAAGCAATATTGCAAAGTAACACATCATTGAAATCGTCTCTCCGAGACGCTTCCAATGACGTGTTACGTTGAAATATTGTACTTTCATTGAAGATACTATCCATGCGTATCAGTTATGACTTATGCAAATATTTTCCTTGATGTTTAGTAAAACGGTATCTAGGACCCAAGTGCGGTGTATACGCACGGGTCGGGACTCCAGACTAAGTGCGGGGAATATGAAGAGGTCGGGATTTTTTGCCTAGTACGGGGTATGCGCTCGGTCGGGACTCCAGACTAAGTGCGGGGAATATGAAGAGGTCTGGACTTTTTGCCTAGTACGTGGTATACGCTCGGTCGGGACCCCAGGCTAGACACACTGTGCATGGAGAGTAATGGTTGACTGGTCCTGCTCTTGAAGTGATCTATCTCGGAAAGCGTGTAGTGAATCACTCGGAATTACCTTATCGCCGGATTGATGGGTAAACCAGGTGTCTAGCGATGTCTGTCAATGATTTTCTCGGGCTTATCAGTCGCGATGGGCGGGTGGAAGACATAGAGTGGGTATGACTTTATAGCATAATGACTGTTGTCTCTGATTCATGTTGATTTTTTTTTAATATAGCACTCCATGTTTGAATATCTGCGTCAAGTCGAAATATAAAAAAACAACAACAACAATAGATAAATAATTATGAAATATGGAAGAATATTAGTTCATAAACATTGGATAGAAATAACTGTTGCAAAAAAAGAGAGAGATTTTCGCCCAACTGTATACACTTTTCCATTCAAATTTTGTTGGATTCGGAGGTATCTAACATTGCATACTGTGGATTAAAGGAATCAATGTTTGTGTTTATGTTTATAACTTTTACGGAAGTATTTGTCTATATCAGAGTAACGACTTTTGGTATCTTCCCAATAGAGCGTTTGAAATATTTAGCACATCGCCAGTTTCACATTATTGTTCAAACAATCTTTAATTGCATAGTGGATGCAACTGAAAGATATACAAACTTGTTTAAATCTCAGACCATCCCTTTATCAAACCCTACTGTGGCACTTTATATCTTGATAAGACCATAATGTTTCAAGACGAACTTACTGTGCATGCTGTATATCTTTCTTTGCCAAAAACGTGTCATCTCAATCTGGAAATGAGCCATATGTCTTCCTTTATTTACTAGATTTGTAAATTTCAAGCGATTGACACGCCCTTTGTGATATCTTACCCCGAAGTATCTATTGCATTTATTGCAGACATATCCTGCTGGTTCTCTCATATAGAAAGCAATAGAAAGAAAATCAAATCCGAAGATTAGAAAATGCAAATTTTGTATATGAATAAGCACAACAGAAAACAATACAATTTGATAGAAAAAGAAAATCCTCGAGAGAAACACAGTGTTTCGTTGAGATTCAGCTAGATGCTCGATAAAACAAGTTCATTAGAAAGAAAGTTGTAGGGTACAAAAAGAAACATTACCCGTTACGAAATATGCATTCTTTTTTTTAACAATTGCTTAAACAATTACAATACTAAGAACGTGCTATCTTCCCTATTTTAACTATTGTCATCATCTTAACCGTTATAGTGCTAGAACCAACTCCATGCTTATGAAAACAGGTAAGATCCAGGCCAGCCGCCAAGTAAATTGCCGACTGGCCTGTAATCCAATCGGATCTGTTTACTACCTTGGGTTTCATTCCTCATCAAATTTAAGCAGATATTTAAGGTTTTGGAACCAACTTAATGCTTATGCAAACAGGTTAGATCCAGACCAGCCGCATATTTAATTGGCGGCTGGCCTGTGATCTACCCTAATTGATACTCTGAATATTATATCTTTCACCATCAAAATTAAGCAGATATGTAAGGTTTGTGAAAGCAGACAACACAAAACTCCAGTATTCTACAGGTTAAGTTTGCCAGCGGTTTCCCTATTCCCCGTGAAGGAACAGGTTGACTGTAGGAGATATTGGGATGTTCCCACGGCCTTATTACGGTGTCTGTGAGTCATAATGGCTTCACAGATTGTTATACCTGCACTAAAGATTATCCTCAAATGTTTATCATTGATATTTCATGCAGGGAAAACGAGGCGCCTTCATCACATAAGCGTACAATCTTGATTTATTTGCAATAACTCATCTTATTTTTTACCATGTTCGCATTATAATGGCTTTTGCCAGTGTATAAGTTAGGTAACACTGTTACAGAATATAGGTTTTATAACACGGTATGAATTTTTGGTCCCCTTTATTGCATAAGCATACAAACTTTACTTGTTTACAATCTAGATTGATTTGCAATAACTCGCCTTATTTGTTTAACACATTATAATGGCTTTTGCCAGTGTTAGAGTTTAGTAGAACTGTTAACAGAGTACAGTGAACCCTCGTTTATCCGAACACGTCCGTTCCCAACAAAATGTCCGGTTTACCGAATAATCCGGACTAATGAAGCAGAGCATGTTCTTATTCACATTAAGACTTAAACGGTCTGTATGAGCGGTGTGTAGTTATAACCCTTTAGCAAACGCCAAATTGTCGACCGTCCCAAATTGAAAGAGTTTGCAGAAGACATATACGTGATGAAATTCAAAGATAATCTTCTGATATGGCAGAAAACATCACGAGCAATTTCTCCTTTACCCACAATGTTTTCAAAAGTCGTCTGCAATAAACTGGTCCAATAATTCCGTTCCCTTACAATTTTGTTCGGATTGCGAGACATCCGGATAATCGGTGTCCGGATTAACGAGGGTTCACTGTATAGGTTTTATAACACGGTACGAATTTTTGATCCCCTTTATTGCATAAGCATACAAACTTTATTTGTTTACAATCTAGATTGATTTGCAATAACTCACCTTATTTGTTTAACACTCTTACATTATAATGGCTTTTGCCAGTGTTTGAGTTTAGTAGAACTGTTAACAGAATTTAGGTTTTATAACAAGGTATGATTTTTTTATCCCATCGATCGCATAAGTATACAAGCTTTATTTGTTTGCAATCTTGATTTATTTGCAATAACCCATGTTATATTTTACCATGTTCACAGAATAATGGATTTTGCCTGCGTATAAGTTTAATAAAACTTTTAACAGAATATAGGTTTTATAACACGGCATGAATTTTTGATCCTCTTTATCGCATAAACTTTCAAACTGTTTTTTGCAATAACTTGTTCTTGTGTTATTTCAATGACTTAAGAACTTGTGTTATGTTTTGTTTACTCACAACAAACAAGTTGTTTCCTAGTTATTTGACTGAATGAAACTGTCGATATATTGAATGTGTTACAATGATATTATAGAGATCTGCTGAAAGGTAATGGTTAACATCGAGGACAAGAAATCGGGTTTGATTTCTGACGGATATCAAATACATATACAGTGAACCCTCGTTTAACCGGACCCCGATTATCCGGATGTCTCGCAATCCGAACGAAATTGTAAGGGAACGGAATTATTGGACCAGTTTGTTGCAGACGACTTTTGAAAACATTGTGGGTAAAGGAGAAATTGCTCGTGACGAGCAATTTCTCCTTTTCCCACAAGGTTTTCTGCCATATCAGAAGATTATCTTTGAATTTCATCACGTTTTGATATGTCTTCTGCAAACTCTTTCAATTTGGGACGGTCGACAATTTGGCGTTTGCTAAAGGGTTATAAGTATATACCGCTCATACAGACCGTTTATGTCTTAATGTGAATAAGAACATGCTCTGCTTCATTAGTCCGGAATATTCGGTAAACCGGACATTTTGTTGGGAACGGATATGTTCGGATAAACGAGGGTTCACTGTACATCTATATTAGAGTCTTATCATGCTTACAACAGACAGTATGTACATATAAAATGTTAAAAAGACACAATAAAACCATGCCATTCAAATTTGAATTATAAGAAACTGTTTTATCAGCATTAAGAACACCAATTAAGGGATGTTTAAACAGTGTTCCCCTAAAAACTAGATTATTTAAAAACACTGAATTAAGCTATATCAGCAAATCGTGCCCCCTTATACGAAATATATCATGAAAATAATGATTGCCTCAAAACAAATTTGAGACACACTGATTAACAAAGATTGTATTCTCATAGTTTTTTAAGAAACAAAAAAATACAATAAGATAATTCACATGTTATGCAATATTATATAAAACATTGCACTGTCGATTATTCTTTGGCCAGACAAATGCTGTAGTTATCGGCTTTTACTATATTCACACCGGAAAAAATTATTCATTTACAATAGCTAACATAAATGTAAACAAAGAAACACAACCTTCTGGTTAATTACAGTGTTTAACGATCTATCAAACTGGATGGAATTAGTATTTAGCAAGATGGCATCATATCCGAGACGCTTTACTGCATTCCCAGACTAGATTTACTTGTAATAACTCTTGTAATTGTCTCATTCATAAAATGATGGTTGTTTCCAGTTTATTATGTTAATGAAACAATTGCAAGAATTAAGGCCTCACAATAAGGCACGGTTTTTTGTCGATTTTACTGTATTAGAAAGGAAACTTGATCTACGTACAACAACTAGTGTTATTTATCTTTCATTCACATTAGCATTGTCTAAGAGGACTTTACACATGGTGGGAACACATCGACAATAATCTGTCTATGATCATAAGAAAATTAGTCATTTGGCCTCCTCCACACACGGTTGGTGATCTACCAATCTACCGCTCCAGGATGTTGTTGACGACGAAATCGGTAGCGCAATTTCCAGTTTTGCGTTATTTTGGATGGTTTTCGCTATTTTTCTGCATTTTCAGACAAGAAATCAAAAATCTAAAATTTTGATTCAACCCTTATGTAATGCAACCGCCAATAGACAAAGTTTCAATTTTGAGCTCGTGAAATTGGCTGAGTTTTCCTTGCCGATACAATTCAAAATTGAAATCTGAAAGGCCGCAACGGCACCACCAGCTAAACATTACGATACACTTTCCAACCAAACAAACCGAGTGTGCAGCAAATTTTACCACGATGTAGTTTTGAGTTTCATTATTTATCAGAACATATGTTTACCTTGACAAAAAATGGCAAATTGCGTGCTGTTTTACTGGTTTTGCGAACGGGGTATGGGGAGGATGTAATTTTAAGTTCCTTCGGCGAAAAAGAATAACAAAATCTGATAGTCAGACAACGTGTCATTACAATATATGACCTCATTTAAGTCAAAATGCTGAGCTAGTACTACATACCTACACCCCTGAAGTTAACCAAACAGGTGCGTGTGGTACATATTATTGAAGGCTGGAGAGTAGCCATTTAGCGCCCTTTTTTAACCCTTTACCAAATGCCAAATTTTAGACTGTCCCAAATTCGAAGAGTTTGCAAACGACATTTTAAAATGTAATGAAATTGAAAAATAATCGTAAGAGTGCTTTCTGATAGGACGGAAAACCGAGCAAATTCTCCTTTTCCCACAATGTTTTCCAGAATCGTCTGCAACAAACTGGTCAAATTTTGTTATTATTTGGTAATGGGTTAAGAGAGATATTTATCTTTCCTACAAATATGCATCAAGGTAAATTTGGTACTATTTGGAACAATTTCATCCTCCGATTCATTCAAGCTGACTACCATGCAAACAATGGCTTTGAATTAAATCCCGGCCATCATTCACCGAATCTCACGTTGAAAACGTAAATGGTGATATTTTAAACCAGAACGCAAACAGATATTAGATTAAAAGTAAACTATTTTTTGTCTTCTTTTCATTTCGCCTATTTCTTTTTTAAAGTTGTATAACCACAACAGATGTGTCGTGGTGAGATAACGACACATATCAAACACCAAGTCGTTTCGAAGGAAACGTATCATATTTTAACCCTTAAAGTGTTGGAACAGATTTCATGCTTATGCAAACAGGTTAGATCCAGGCCAGCCGCCAAGTAAATTGGCGGCTGGCCTGTGATCTAACCTGTTTGCTACTTTGAGTGTCTTTCCTCATAAAAACAAAGCAGATATTTAAGGTGTCGATAAGCAGACGACACAATAAATCTATTTTTTAGAAAATTACCTTGCATTTTAAGGGTTGAATCCGTTGGGCGCTTGCTTATTGGAGCTTGATGCGCATAGACTCGGTATGTGGGTATCGGTTAAAACAATTGGCCTATTCATTAACTGACAGACGAGGGAGACCCCCGACCTTGCCCCTGTGTGCTTTTCTCACACATAAAATTCCCGACAAACCTCTTTAAGATTAAAATCCGACACCCCTTGCTATTTCATCGACCGTGTAGAATGGAAAGGGCAAGTAAATCAAAGGTGTCATATGGGCATACGTTGAACGATTGGTAACGTGTTGTACATGTACTACCTACAATTAAAGAAATATGAAGATTGATGAACACGTTTGTACATTATATGCTTTTACTGTTCTAATCAACATACTTTCTCATATACCCGTCAGTGTAAAGTGAAAATTAAAATGATTTCATAATCTTTTGTTATGTCTCAAACAAAAGTTATGAAAATATGAAATAAGAGAAAACGAATAGAGGTTTGCTCTCATTGTTTTCGAAGAATTCAAACGTACAAAAGTAAGTCTGCAGTCAACAATAAATACAGAAAGTTTTCAATAATGTTTCCATGATAATATTATCACTTATCTTTATTGTAATTGTAAATGTTTAATGTAAAACTGTATTTATCGTATGTGGTATGTAAGACATTTTTCATTTGTTCCTAAATACAACTATCTATCTTCATTTGTGATATTGTGATCGTCCATTTCTACATATATGTGTATAAATATATATATTAGCATTGTTAAGCAGAGAGGAAAGAAATAATCATAGAAATGTTCGGAAAAACGAAGCTAAAAGAAAGATAAAATATTAATTAAGATTAAAAGTGCTTTAGCGTTCGACACTGTCTCATGTTGAAGATACATGCCTGATAGTAAAGCAATAACGGTCTTGTTTATAAGGAGTGTGAGAGATAATAGATTAACCCTTTCCCAAAAACAAATTTTCGATTGTCCCAAATTGAAAGAGTTTGCAGACAATATTTCAAAATGAGATGAAATTGAAAAATATTCTTCAGAAAGAGCAGAATTCCTTGTGGGAAAAGGACAAATTGCTCGTTACGAGAAATTTCTCCTTTCCCCAAAATGTTTTCTAAAGTCATCTGCAACGAAGTTGTCAAATGTCGTTATTGTTTGGGAAAGGATTAAGTCTTTACAAACCGACCAGGTTTCTAGCATCTCTAAGTAATGGAGTCTTGAAGGATGTGTTTCACAATCGATGTAAACTATCAAGACATAATCTGTAAGGAAAATAGATTTACTCGATTTGGGAAAAAACTCTTTTTGTTGAAACATATTCTGCTTTATCTCATGATTACTTAAAACTTCATTTTGATTTTTCGAACTATAGATTTCGATCTAAATATTTAACGTTTTTAAATTACGTTCTTCTCTGATAAGCTTAGATATGATTAGCATTTAACCATGTCTTCATTTATGCTCATCAATTTGTTATTGTGGATAAGCTATGAATATTTTCATATTTTTTATCTGTTTACTGCTGTATGAAATATATGTTAGGTTAAATATTAAACTTCCAATGCGACAATAAATACCAAAACTGAGACGGGGAAGATTTCTGTGGGCGGGCGGAAAGGCTTGCATAATATGAAATAAAACTCCCCAAAAAGAGCAATTTATCATTTTCCAGTAATCAATACAATTATCATCTAAAGCGGTCCGATAAAAACTACGGCAATGATAAGGTATCTGCGTCAAGTACTTTTTCAAGGGGTGATAAACTTTATCGGACAACGTTCAGATTGTGGTCACTATAAAATACTAATTGAAACAAGCCATTGAAATATTGTGCACTATTGTTAAGGAAATTGCATGCGCGCCTTTACCCTTTACCAAACGCAAAGTTTTCGACTGTCCCAAACAAAAAGAGTTTGCAGACGAAATTTCGAAATGTAATGAAATTGGAAAAAAAAATCTTCTGATAGGGCGGACAATTTCAAAGAGCAATTTCGCCTTTTCCAACAATGTTTTCCAGAGTGTCTGCAACGAATTGGTGAAATATCGTCATTGTTTGGTAATGGGTTCATATGTGAGCTGACGATACGACTGAAAAACGATTGCAGACGTTGTAAATCATAATCAAACCAACCAACCAACTGCTAGAGGAACATGCTATCCAAACGGGTCGACTTTTACATCCCGCTAACGGGGATCGAACATGAGACCACAAGTAACAGAGTCCAACGCTAAACCACAGCTGCCCAGAAATGAGATTATTGTGGTACAGGGACAGGGAGACGTTTACGAAATCACAATGGGTTTTACCGTTTTATCGTGGTTAAGTGAATTATTTCCCAGTAAAACGGATGATACTCGTACCTTTGCATGGAATGACTGTTGCAAGGTTCCGAAGTAAGTCAAGTGATTTGGAGCTCGATGTTCCCAAACGGTTTACAGTGTGCTCCCTTAAAGGTGTTTCTTTTTATAGAAGAAAAACATAAAAGGCAAATAAAATGACTTTGAAGCAAACAAAAGTTTTTGTATAAATGATTAATATACAATTAAATGTAACTATTGAGAGCACAAGGAAGCGTCAATTTATCTAAATATTAACAGTTTATAGGCAATAGATCGCAAAAGCATTGTTACTCTTTTGGATTAAAAGATATATTATTTCACTGCAAACACACATTGAAGAATTTTAATCGATTTAATTATGTTTTCAATTACTATTCTTGAGTGTGTATCATATAACAGTACAACTATTGTGTCGTATTTTAGAACTTCCAAATGTTCTGATATATGTGAAGAAGCACCTTTAAATAAAGAAGTAATTACTGAAATATTGCGACATCTATCTTCCCATGGACGGAAAATTGCAAAGTTAAAAATAAGCATAAGTCATATATTTTGTATATTCATATACCCAAGCAAGTTATACCATTCTCCCTTGAATACCTTATAAGTTGCTGGTTTATCAAAGAATTAGCCAGGCATGGACAGACTTTTGTAAAGATACAAGAAGAAAACAGGACAGGGATTTTAAACCGTGTTGTGTAATTCCAGGCACAATCCAAGCATAAACGAAGCCCTCTCTGCTAGCGTTTCACGTCACTCCTGATTATATCACGTATTTGATAGCACGGAAAAAAGATCAAAACCAGAAATTTTTACGACACTAGAGGGCGTGGATTGAGGAAAAGCCTCCTAAGGTTTACCTTGACTGAACCATCGGTTGACCCAGGTTATGTGGTTTCTCATAGACATAACGATCGGGCGATCTGGAAATGACTATCGCGTACGTTAAGGATTAAATCATTTAAGAAAAACATCACAGGTCTATAGAGTTACATTTATCCTGTCACTAGAGCCATTTTGGGACCGATAACTAGGTGCCGTATAACATTTGTGATATCCGGCACTAACCATATAACACATGCACGTGGCAAATTATGACGTCATAAGAACGCCATGACACACGACGACATGTTTACGTCATTCTCTACTTTGTTTTGGGGTGTTTTTCTCGTGTTTATTTTTATTTTGTTGTTTAAAAAAATACGTAAATGTAACAGGATAAATAGAATAGATGGTTGGTGTCTTTAAATAGGAACTGTTATCGGGCTCGGCGTAGGAGTATTATCCGTTTCGCCTTCGGCTCACCGGATAATATTTCTACACCTTGCCCGATAACATTTCCGATTCACGACACCAACCATCTTTTCTCTATATAACTAGAACACTGATACACATTTCAGCTCATTTCATAATGTTGTTGTGGAGATGTGACACATTAATGTTGCAAACATGGCAAACTGAAAAAAAAGTTACATTTCGTAAAAAGTAGTCTTAATTCGAGTTATCATTAATTCGAAGTGGTAGTATTTCTAGTTAACATCATTGCTTAGGTTTCACAATCGTTTGACTTTACATGTGCACATGGATGCCTTATTTCTGTTAATATGAAATTATCGAAATGAATGATAGCCTACCATTAAAGCTTTTAAAAGTATGGAAGCTCAGGTCACTTTTTTCCAAATAAAAACTCTGACGCTCGGTAACCTAAAAATAAAACAGATTGAAAATGTTCTTTTGTAGAGAAGACTGGTTAAATCACAATTTCAAATTTTGTTTTTTTTACAGAGTTTAATCTGTGAGGTAGCCCTTTAACAGAAACATGCATCAGATGCCGTTGTCTTGGAAACAAATAGTGACTTTTTCGATGCCGTAATTTGTTAGAAAATAAGACGATCTATATTATACTGAGATGGTTGGAGTAGAACGATTCCGTCCCATTTCGGACATTTCATCGCTGACGAAGTTTGTGGAGATGTCCAAATGCATTTCGGAAACCTCTGCAAATGTCATGGGTGATAAAGCGTCCAAAATGTTAACGTAGTCTCTTTCTCTAAAAGATCCGTGTAGTTGTAAGTTTGTTATTACACCACTTATGTTGCATCAGGATGCAATGTCATTTACAGATTTGTGACACTTAATAAGGGAGGTTCCGTACGACCATGTTATACGAAAATCAACTGCTGCAATGCGAAACTGTACACGTTATAGCTAAGAGCTTAAAACCATTATTCAAAGCCAAGTTTCATTTAAGAGATCTTTCTATAAGAACTTATGATTTATTCCTCAAAAGCACTTTATTTACATTGACACACCGGCAAGTTAACATTAATAACATAGAGACCAACGGAAATCTTGCTCATAGCGAGTAATACATTTGGGCCGCGTCACGCGAAAAAAGGGGCACTCGGACATATAAAAAAAGCGCTGACTCAGCTCTATCTTAGCGCTTTTATTCCAGCATCTAGTCACGAAAGTTATCATTTGTATTTATTTAAAGGTATAACTGGATGTCCTCTTAGATGGCAAACAGTGTAGCCCCAGACTACACTGGGGCTACACTGTTTGCTGTGTCCGAGTGCCCCTTTTCGCGTGACGTGGCCCATTTCTTTTCCACTACCAAAACAACTCATGAATATTTATCTTTTTACTTCGACAGTATGAAGCTGTTTCGACTTATCTGATTGTCTGCATCAGTCCCGTTTTGTCATAACGCATGGCATACCTCCCCCTAAATGTGTTTTTCCTCTTGACATAAGCAAGCGATCAAAGCCCGGTATTCGAGATTTAATTCATGAAAATGCAGGATCTGGTGCAGTCGGATGACGAAATTCCTCGGCTAATGGAAAGTAAATTAACTCGGAAAACTTAGGCATCCCCGGTCAAAGTTTACGGTTGTACTCGATTCCTCCTTAATGAACCACTGAAGCCTCTTTGTCGTTTTTAAGAATAAAAAGAGGGATCTTCAGCAGCTGTACCGTGATTTTCGTGGGAAAGTCCTTGTGCAAGACACTGTATAACCCTGCCTAGTACTGGTGAAACCCAGGAGAGACGAACAACTGGAATACTCTTTTAATATATGGAGAAAAAATCAGCCGTCGCTACGAAACGAGAAATTATTTATCACATTTCTATACTCGTTTTTGACTGAATCATATTGACGTTTTGATTAGAAATTTACTACTGAGGAATTACTCTCTGGACTGAGTCGTGCAAATGGCGTGGTAAAAAATAGATGATGATTCATGATTAATGAGTTAAATCATTTTGTACAGGAAGTAAAAAGTGACGTGCAAATCACCACAGTCACCACAACCACGACCGACTTTGCAAAGGTAACAGAAGTCTTCGACCGATTATTGACATCCGTTTCAAAAGTGCTGATATAGGATTCTCTTTGCAAACTTCTTCACTGTTTTTTCAAACCCTATAGTGTGGTTACTTAGAATTGTCTCAACCCAGCGATCGTAAAAAGGGTCTAAACAAAATGAAATTTGCCGAGAGGTTTTTAAAGTAATGGAGTTAAAAGAGACTCATGAACCCTATTATCCTTATGAACAAGGTCGTATGGAACGTTTACTGATATTCTAAATAAGTTTTCAGCTCTCCTTTGTCCCTCCTCAAAAATGCTCAGTTGACATAGTCCATGAAACCTCCGGCCCTAACAAACATGAGCTTAACAATATTCCAATTTGTTATAAAGTCCTACAACATTTTCTTATTGTGAATTCCTTGTCAACATTTTTCTTCGTGTAGAATATTGAGGAATTTTATGAATCTGTTTAATCCCGTCGATCGTTGTAGTGCAACTGTGTGTTTCAGCCTCGTCCATTATGGGCTAGCGTTCGAACCCCGTTACCGGTGTTTTTCATTAAAGGATTTTTCCTTTTGAACTTATTGCATACCGATGGTTCTGCTGAACAAGCACTTATATGTTTCAAAGTAAGAAGATTTTGATCCAACCACAATGAGCTTTGCCTCGTATTATGGATGGGAAAACCGCGATGTAAAGCCCCCAACCAGCACACACAAAAGAAAAAACAACAACAACACACACAGACACAAAAAACAAATTGATACACAAACACACAACAAGCCCCAAACAATAACAATTTGACACTCGCATGTGATACCCACGTGGCTGGCGTTAGGGTTCATAACTCACAGAAATAACCATGATTGGAAGCGACACTATTGTAAAGTATTGTAATGTATACGTAGTTGTTAACCATTAACCTTGTGTGGTGATTTATAACTCGTCGGAAAAATAATAAATTTGTTAAAGACTTGGAAAAAACGCCATTTATTGTTGGTCTTGCTTAAAAAGCATCGGGCCAAAGTGGAAAATTTCTCACCATGAGCAATTTCTCTTATTGTCCCAACACTTTACATTTACAACATGTTGCAGATGCATAAAGTTTTTTTCATGATTGAAGTTACGTCTATAGCAATTTCCACCTTTGCCACAGTTCTTTACAAGCCCTGTTCTGCACATGTTTTCATCATTTCCCGTTGGTTTTACAAAGGACGCGTCGGAACAAATGGGGAAATTGCTTGTCTTTTTTTAATTTTTCTTCAAGTCATATGTTGCATAAGCACTAGTTAATGTAATGAAGTAATGAGGTCATGCTAGACAATGAAGAAAAAATATGGTTTGAATTAGTCTTTCAGGTAATGTACATACAATAGACTTGCTCAAACAACGCTCCGGTTTGAAAAAACAAACGAAGTTTGACAGTAATGAGCATTTCTGTGTTCAGGTCATACGAAACAGCGCAGTTTGTTTGTGGCTTCGGTAAGAACGACGGAAGTTCAATATCTAACTTAGATTGTCGAGAGGTGACCAGTGAATGCAATGTTTTAATTGCGTTTAATTGTATTTGGGTGATAACAATTTTTAACTTGCACAACTTTTGTTTCCATATTAATCTGTCACCGTATTATGATACCCGGTAACTCTTCGCATTTGTTCCAATTACCTCCATGGTACTGGTCAAATCTAAAATGAAATTACATAGCAATTAATAGTGTACCCGTTAAATATAGGTGTTGTACACGCTATCTTCTGAGCTCGGCTTCTATCTGTTTTGCATAGTGATGGTTTCAGAAGGGGGATGCCATTGGAGTATTTGCAGAAAAACCATGGTAAATGAGGGGTGTTGAACATAACTCCACAACGTCCGTCCCTTTTTCCAGCTGTTGAAAAAACACGTGTGTTATATAACGCTCTTACTACGTTCAAAGCATGATTTCTTAATTGTGTTTCAAATCTAACTGATTAAGATATCTTGAAAGGTATATGCTTGTCTATGGAGAGGACCAATCACCAATACTGTTATATATGTAACTTGCAGCTATATTAAATTGCAATTGATAAATATATTTCCAAATTTCTTCTTTTTCTACATGTCCCCAACTGTATCTGAAAATATGTCATACATCTCACGAAGGAATGCACCACACTATCATTTAAGTTGAGCAGATGACTCTACAAATATTACTTCCTTTAACGAAGGAAATGTTGAAAATGACTTTGATGCTAAATAGAAAGCCGCCTTTCAACTAGTCCAAACAATACGTTGTCATTACTTGTAGCTGTATTAAATTAATTGTTGCAATTTGATACATTCTTCTTCATCTATATGTATCTCTTTGGCTGTAAATATGTCATATATATCATGTAGAAGGAATGCAATAAACTATGATTTGACTTCAGCTTATAATACTGTAATTAACCCTTATAATGATAGCAATGTAAATGATGATTAAAGAAACCCGTCTGTAGCTGTCTTTTCCACTATTCATGTTATTCTGGTCATAATCTAGTCAACCCACACACGTTTGAATCATGATAGAATATTCTTGAATAAAACTCCTCATTTCTGAAAAAAAAATCCAAAAGACATTCCGAGCCCTTGCCTAGATTTGGTTGATTATAATAAAGCCGTTATTTAGACATTGTAAAGACTGCTTAAAAATGCAATGAAATACACACAAAAACTGATGCAAGCAAATAATAAGAAAAAAATAACATGTGACCAATGTTTACGAAAATGCCCGAAGGAGATGGCCGCGCCACAGGTGTATTTGCTGTTTTCCGCAGACTATTTTTCTTTTCCACCTTTTCATATACGCCATGTTTCGACCATCACATTTCCGATTCTGATGGTATATGATTGCCCATGATTTCTAACAGCGTTTCGTCAAACACTGGGTAGATATTGCAGTCCATTGGTGACGTTTTTATGTCATTCGCATCCCTCAACTCGAAATTCTCTGCAGTGTCTTGGAGCGAACGGCACGGCCAAAATTGAGACAACATTCACCGGCGGGAGCGGAAAATTAATCGTCGGAACATGGCGTATGTAAAATAGTGCAAAACAAAAGCAATCTGATGAAAAGAAATGCATAAACACCTGCTCTTTTGTTGGGCGACGCCATTTGCAAACTGTTTTATCGAAAAACACTGATCACGTGATCACCCCACTTAGACAAAGAACAAGAAAAAAGGAAAGAAAAGAAAACACCATCATTGAGTGTTCGTTTTTCAGGGCGCCTTTGATCGAGCCCGATAACAATGTTCCCGTCGTTCATCAAATACCATCAAGATCATCGGAATCTCGCTTTGAGTCGCGGAAGTAATAAACTTTTGATTGAAAACAATGAAACCGAGGCGGTTCCCACACCCCTGGTATGGAGGTTACCTATAAACTCCCATCGATTCTACAGGTATTAAAGGTAACGGCGATTAGCGTTTTAAGCGCTTTTAATGCACACTGATCCTAATCAGAACTGTTTGGCGCGGTTGGGTTAACGTGTCTTGGTAAAGACTTTGCGTAAAGTGTCGTGCAAGATCAGACTCAGCGTACCGCCGAGTCTGATCTTGCACGGCACTTTACTTCTTTAAAAGATGGTCGGAAAGAAAGTATATAAAAGTGGAGAATAATTCATTATTGGAGATAATAGATAGTGCATGGCTAGCCAGGTTAGGCAGAGTTGTGTATTTCTTTATTGCTTCTTACAGAGTCTTCTGAAAGCGCCTTTTCATCAATTAAGATAATATAGCCCATAAACTTATATCAATAATCTGAGAGCGGATCGCTGTCTTCATTAGTGAAAAGAATAAAAGCTCGCCTCGTTTTCCAATAAAACAACACAAACAACAGTGCTTCTCAGGTGTTGGAATGGATTCCATGGGAAGTTACAATGAGACAGGGGAATAATGCTTTCGGTAAAGTGCGTTTCACATTGCACGTTTTACGATGTATGGCTGCACATTTCGCCCCAATTTAAGGTGATGTTACGACAGATTTATAAATGTACTATGTATGTCAATTCTAGGGGCGTTCTCACATATTGTGCTATGATGGTTACAAACATGGTGATTTAATCAATCTTCCTGACTAAGCAAGACCGTTATTGATAATTTATTCTAAACTCGTTGAACGTCTTCGTTTTCATTAAAAAAAAAAAAGAAACATGCGTATATGCCCTTCAATGCTTTGATGACAAACTCTTACCCATTTTGATGACTTCGTATGACGGAAGTAAGATATAAATGTGAAGCCAAACGTGTAGGAGACAGGCATGAAAATGGTGCCTAAAATACGGTAGCTTATTTGTGGATATTTCAATTTTAGAACGGTATTTACTAAATTAACCGCATAAATTGTTTATCATATCTGCAACATGAATGTGTTATATCTCCACAACACGAATATGAGATGGTTGATAGGTGAATGTATAATCTAGTTTAAAGATATGTGGTGCTTTTTACCCATAAAATACTTTTTTTTGTGTGAATAGATTCGTAACTTGAGAAATGGTCGTTTTAATTCATATTAGCTGTTCTCCATTGTCCTACTTCGGTGAACACCAACGCTGCTACACCAGGGTTGCTTTACAAATCTGTATACATATTTAGGAAACGGATTCTTTCGATTGATTCTTCGAGGCACTGTTCTCCACTCCCGCCTTTAAAGATGAATAATAATAATACAACATTGCAGTCAATTATCTCGAAGGAATTTACATCAAGTAAGGTGATGGCCATTAAGAAACTGTGTAAACTTAAAAAAACGTCAGACGACAACATACATTCAATAAAATGATATCATTCTCTACTTATTTTGTCCTTTTTTCTCGTGTTTTATTTACATCTTGTTTGATTGAAAGAATACATTAAGGTAACACGATAAATAGAATAGAAAGTTGGTGTCTTTGAATTGGAAAAGTTATCGGGCTCGGCCTTGGATTATTATCCGTTTCGCCTTCGGCTCACCGAATAATATTCTTACGCCTTGCCCGATAACATTTCCGATTCACGACACCAACCATCTTTTCTCTATGTATTAGTGACAACAAAATGCGCCATTACAAAGTGTTGTCATGGAGCAAAACGACTCTCCCCTCTCCTCATCGGAAAAACAAAAAGAACAATCGGACACAAGCAACACAATAAAAAAAGGAAAACAGTGAAACGTTTCATGTAGTGGTTCCCATCGTATAAAACGCTCTGCAGATGCAATCGATGATAATTGCCTTCAGGTACGTATCTAGGATAAGCCGTTGATTGATAGACCTCGCCAAGAATCCATGGAACGGCGTCCTGCACGGAGTGGGAGCAGACAAAACATATTGCCCTAATTAGCATCCAATGACTAGCTCCTCTTGAATAAAAAGCAAAGACACTATATTGTTTTTGTCTTTGCTGCACTCCGGCATGAGTCGCTATGATTTCCTTATATAAGATCAAATATATTCGGCACAAGGATTACATGGTCCTGAGGGTAGAGCTTAGGTCAAAGATCCAGACGATTGTAAGTTCATTCCTGAAAGTAGCGGGGTACATATTGCGACCTTCCATTAGTACACATTTGGTACAAGTACTGGTTATGTATCCAGGGGAGCAGGACTGAGAGCAATTAATCATGAGTTGACAAAACGTGTTTCACAATCGGTGTTACATAGATTAATTAAACATAACCCATCGCCTTTTCATCAGTCAGCAGAAAGACTGACTTTTTTATTTTGAATGAATGGTGTTTTATGAATGAATGGTGTTTTATGAATTAATGGTGTTTATAGGCGAATGGACAGCTAAGGTCATTTAATGCGCTTATTTTGAGAATTTGTTAAACGAGCTTGTCACAGATTTCGATATTTCCCTTTTTTTTTTTATAAAATGTCGTCTACGATAAAACGACACAACAAATCCATTAAGTTAAAAATAAACTAAATTTTTAATACGCCTGTCATCTCCGTTTATAACCGTGAAGTGGGGATATAGCACATTTTTGTTGAAGTTTCAATAAACTGTTTAACCCTTTCCCAAACAATAACGACATTTGACCACTTTGTTGCAGACGACTTTAGAAAACATTTTGGGAAAAGGACAAATTGCTGTAACGAGCAATTTTTCCTTTTCCCACAAGGTTTTTTGCTCTATCTGAAGAATATTTTTTCAATTTCATCATATTTTGAAATTTCTTCTGCAAACCCTTTCAATTTTGGACAGTCGAAAATGTGTTGTTTGAGAAAGGGTTAAACGATTTTTTGTAAACATTGATCTTTATTATCAGTCTTTCAAAATAACTGAAATTGGCAAGAATATCTTGGAGGCTCGAGCCAGCTTATGGAGTAAGTAAACACTCTTATCAGCTTACGTCAGCAAGGTTATTGTGTTCGACAGGTGAGCTTTGGACCGTCGTTACTGATGACGTAAACCGCTGAAAAAAATGCTAGCAAGGTGCGTCCGAGGGCAACCCATTACTATGTTAAAAAAAGGGTCGTAATCAAAGTACTGAAGGCTCGGTTATTGCTCGTCCCACATTATCCAATGAAAACCCAGGTTATCTGCATGTTTATTATGTAGAAATTGGGAATTGTCATTAATTAAGTGATGATTGTTTAAATATTTCTTTTCATACTTGTTACTAACACAAGACATTATGTGATATAGTCTAGATCACACATCCCTAAAATATACCTCATTGTAGCAGAATACATTAAAATTGTATGCGACTGAAAAGAAACTTTGCTCTTAACCATTTCCCAAACAATAACGACTTTTGACCACTTTGTTGCAGACGACTTTAGAAAACATTGTGGGAAAAGGAGAAATTGCTCTTAACGAACACTTTTTCCTTTTCCCACCATGTTTTCTGTCCATTCAGAAGATTATTTTCCGCTTTCATCACATTTTGAAATGTCGTCTGCAAACTCTTTCAATTTGGGACAGTCGAAAATTTGTTGTATGGGAAAGGGTTACGGGGCCATAGACTTCGAAGACCGGTACCAAGGGCTAGATACCTGGCTTCTCTAATAGTCTTTCCAACGTTGAATTGATCAATTTTGAAAATATATATTTGCCCCTCATAATACATTATTTCTGAAAAGACAGCCTGTGAATTGGAACGACTATTATAAAAAAAAAGACTGTTGAGGATATACACGGAATATGGATAGGCGGACTGACCGTTCGGTTATGATACATTGGTGCATACGGTCGTTATCTTTATGGTGTTCCAAAATAAAAACCAATGATCTATAGAAATAACTAGGAAAAGAGTAAAATATCTCCAGGTTACGCAATCTCCGAGTGTTGTCGTAGTTACGTGGAATTCCTCCATGAATGTGTAACCAATGTGGATACCGGAAACGTGGTTTTGAAATGAATACACGGAATTCCGGGTCCGTGTTGGATACCGAGATTCCTAAATAGACACTAGATGTTCTTATGTTGATTGATTAGGAGTTGGGATGTCGGTTACACATTCCTCTTGTCTTTCAGATATCGTGACAACATATTCAATACAAGATATATGTTAAATTTCGATATGGATTTGCTTGTATTGATAAGATGCCGACGCGACCAATAGACATCCATCAATGAGGGTTCCGAGTGGACATGGACGGTACAAAGCCAAGAACCAATCAATGCAGAGCCTTGGGTTGCTGTTGTTCATAACACCATCGAAGGTTGCAAACTGATATTGACCGGTACAATGGTATAAATATATAAAGAGTCTGGATCGTTGTGGTTTATAGAAATCAACAAGAGGCTTCGACTGGTCTTGGCAGGTACAATGCAAATGAAGAATGAAAAGCATCAAAAAACAAGCGGCAATGTTTAAGTCTTAGAAGTGTATAATGCTGCGGACGTCTCTTGAAATCACTCTGACAAAAGTCACATCGATCAAATGCGTTTCAAACGACACAGGAGCAAAAAAGACGGTTAAACTTTATCAATTATAGTACATATAATTAATCATTTTATACAATATGGTCACCACCTTTTATGGCATATCACGAAAGAAAGGGACACCAATTTCGTACCCTAATTGGAGTTCATTGATTTGTAAAGTCATATTTGACCTTATGGCTCTAGTTTCCTTCGTCAAATGGTTAACACAATGAAAATAAGACAGGGCATACTTTACAAGTCTTTACTACGTTATAAACATACAATATAACATAAACACAGACTTCTACAATCATTCTTATTGTATCTGCATTAGAACATGACTATGTTCTTTGTATTCATGAAATAAAAAGTAAGCTCTATTCTTTGTCTTATAACGCAATAGTAAACTGATGTGGGATAATCATTATGTATTTTAGAATGCCCTTCCAGAGATTATAAAGAACTTCAAATAAAAGGAAACACATATCAGCACTGTACTCGAACGCGTCGCATTACATTCAGCTTGATTAAAGTAGAAATAGAGCGTTTATGTTTTCAAAACGGTATGGACACAAATGACTCAAAATTTCGTATGAACACATTTAAATGCGTTAATGTATGTACACTAGTCGGCCACTCCACCAGTCGTATCGCACGCTTGGTGGCTCAATCACTGGGCTCCTCCATTACGTTTAAGATTGGTTTTAAATCACATTGCTGTTTTCCCTTTTCGACATCGACACTTACTACGAATCTGCATTCCCCTGCTTTCAGATGTATTCTCGACAGGAAGGTTCGACGTCTTCCATCTGCATTGCCCGCAATTCGATATCAGCAGCACGAATATCAAATGTAGTTCTTCTACAATATATTTTGTTTATTTAGCGATGAATTGAAATAAAGCAGCCAATCAACGCTCACCATTGCTTATCAATTCGGATGTTGTTTGCAAATATTTTAAGATGTACAACACTTGTGAAACAGTAACGCTAATCGATGAACAAGAATACAGTCCTCAAATGTTAGGTGTCAGGTAGAAGAATTAAAAGGAATTATATTGTCTTATAGGTTCACACATATCAAACAACTTCACTACACTTTAATATACTAACATTACAGAAAATAAGAGGGTACATGTAAAGCGCAATGAGACGCTTGTTTGCTACAATATATCATTAGACATTAAAACGATTTGTCATATATCAATAAAACAACATCACAGATCCATCAAGTTACAGAAAACCAGACCCTTGATACACTTTTCATCACCTTTCATAACCTTATAGTAGTGATATAGCACATTCATGTTGCAGACATACACACCATTTTAAAAGGTATGATTAGTTTAAACTTGATAACGGATTTGACGAATTTGATTAACTTGTGGCTATCAACCGAAGTCTCGAAGATCACAAAACTTGTCAACGTTGCTACGAGGGTGTGGCAAAACACAAGCGTGAAAAAAAGAAGAAATACTAAATTAAATCTTTGATTATTTAGAAATATGATCATGGTTTTTCAAACACAGGACGTATCAAGTTAACCATTGACAGGAATAAAATCAACGGCTTTACACGATTAAAGGCATTCTAGATTCAAACTTTTATTTTAATCTTGTAAGTTTGTAAGTAAGCTAAGATATACGGTGTGGATACCGATATTTTGACATTTCTCGTTTGGATTCCTTTAAAATGCTTCGTTAATACGTGTATTCTTTTAGCTATAACAAAATGATAAATATTGTCAAAAAGAGTAAGAAACGAAAGCCATCGCATATGTTTTTGTTTATATGAAGATTCAATCATGATGCTTTAAATTTGCATGAGAAATAAAATCCGTGTGAGGGAATGAGTTTTCAGTCAAAACTATGGCTATACCCCTTTTTCTCAACTTGGTTTAGTGCGGTAAAGTGTTTGTATGTGTGTGCGTTAATACTTGCATGCGGGTGTGTGTAAGTGTATGTACGTTTGTTTCCGTCTGTCCGCCCGATTGTCCAACCAAGGATTTAGCGGGATCTATCCCCTGCTATCACACGAGATAACGTTAATACTTGCATGCGGGTGTGCGTAAGTGTATGTACGTTTGTTTCCGTCTGTCCGCCCGATTGTCCAACCAAGGATTTAGCGGGATCTATCCCCTGCTATCACACGAGATAACATCGCTGTGACCGCTTTCCTAAATTCCGGCACCTGGACAGTATATAAGATAGGATTGACAAGGGAGTTGAAACTTATCGTAGAAAACACCGCAGTGTTTGTTCCCAAGGACAAACCTTTCGACAAGAACAACACCAAGAGCGGGGCCCATGTGAATATATTGAGAAAAAGGAGAACCAATCCAATAAGCCTGAACGCCCTGGCTTCGGAAGATGTTGCCGCCATTGATGCCCGCGGTCTACCAGGGGTGATCCGTCGGGACGAGCGTGTTGGTTCTGTAGACACCGTACAGATTGTCGAGATGGACTCTCCCAAGGTTGGATGATCGTTTGCTTCGTTCGATTGCTCGTATTCTTCCCCGTAGTAAACCATAGTATTTACGTTAGGGCCGTCTAGCTTCGGTGTCTTTGAGCCAACAACTGGGTCGCTGGTGACCTTCACCGTGGGTGCACCTTGTTCTGGCATCGGATCGATTGTCGAAAAATCGTCGTTATCAGTATGTCCAAGTTTTGGCTTTGGTTCAGTGGTATCTATCGAGGAGGCTGTATTACGACTAGTAGGTGCTCGGAACGACGACTGCCTCCTCATTCGCTGGCGATTCAAAACCACGAACAGCATTCCGTATAGGATGTTGGTGGCAACCAATGGTAACATAAACACCAACAGATATACGGTAAACGCCTGCCGAGCCTTTCCTCCGAAGACAAATGTTGAGTTACACTCGGCAATCTCTCTATCGTTGTCCTGCGATGGTAGGAACAAGATGTATGGCAGCGAGCACAACAAGACGCTCGAGAGGAAGGCAAGTACGCTGATCAAAATCACCCGGCCTTTCGTCAAATTGTGCACCATCCTATCAACGCGTAAAAGGATGACGAACCTGTAAATTCCGATGGCCATGACCTCGTACAGCGTAGTTGCCTGTGATGAAATGAAGAAAATGAGCGCCGCGGAGCACCGAATAACGTCGCTGCGAAACCAAGCAGCATCAAGGAACGACGATGTTGCGGTCGAAAAGCCAGACATGAGGTCTGCCAGGCAGAGAAACGTGATTTGAAGGGTGTAGATCTCCGGTATGTCGTGTTTGACCTTCCGAAGACACACCAATATGGTTCCATTTAGAACAATAATCAATGCGGCAAGAAGCCGCAAATACACAACCACTCCAAGCTCCCACTTTTCGACCTCGTTTTCTTGTTTTATGGTGACGTTTGAAGACATATTTAATTTTAATCAAAATGTCATTAAAACAGTTATTCAAATGCCTTAAATAATGCGTATATCTCTCTTAGTTTTAAAATGTCGTTTGCGAGCAATGTTTATTAGATCAACGTTTCTATCAACGATACAGCAATACATGTATTCCAAGTTGCAGTTTGTTTTAATGTCACAAAAGCAATACTAAACTCGAAATCAACATCTCTCACTTGTCTTAACGCTTCGAGTGTATTCTGTGATAGATCTAAACATACTATGATGAACAATCTTTAACTCTTTTAGATTGAATAAAAATAATCGCTCTATGTTGTTAAATCGCCCGCTTGACCATGCGTTGCCTGCCCAGGATTCAAACGAATATTACAAATTCATGCAATTAATAACAGTTTATATAATGTTGAAAAAGTGGTTGTCAGCCAATGTGCTCTTAACGCCCCATAATTAATTACTGATACTCATGTGGATAGTACATTTATTAGCCTTCCATGACAAAATGGGGACCCCTTTAAGTAAAATGCTACCTTAAAAATACATTTTTGAAACGATTTTATTTGAAATTGAATTATGATTATGCTACAAAGTTATGAAATAAATGATTGTACAAGTAACAGTTTCTCAATGTTGAGAACTATATCAATACTTTGACACCTTTCAAGAGTATCAAAAGTACTTTAGACAAAATAGTTCGTACAGGGACGCAAACCTGGTTCTAGGAAGGTCTTTATCAGGCAAATCGTTTGTTCTTACGAAAATGGCGGTTATTTGCAACGCTCCGTACATGAGTATTGATGTTTAGAATGACAAAGGGCTAAGTTTGAATGAGAAAGGGGTCATTTCTTTTTAGTTGGTGTCTTTAAGTATGGTTTTGTGTAAACATAAAACCCTCGCATAAGGGCTCATATTATTGCCCGATTACATTTCCAATTCACGATAGAGACCATCTTTTCTCTATACTTCCCTTCAGTGAAAACCCCAAACCTCATTTTAAAGATAGCCAAAGACAAAGTTGATGGTTGTCCATGTAAATGCGGTACGTGAGGCGTTTCATCACGAAGTTATTGTAGCTGATTGGTCTTGGAACCTTTTATACCTTCAGGAATGCTTTTCGATTCTTTTTAATTCATTGCTTACGTTTCAACAACCTTACAAATTCGAAATAATTACCCTTTCTTGAAAAACATATCTTTTGACAGCCACAAATAGATAAAATCCGCTTATAGAATTCACATGAAATTTCCACCACTTCAGATTCTTGAATCACTAAAAAATGACGTAATACAATCGTGGCAAACGTGTTAAAAGTACTATGATAAAAATAAAAAAAATATGTGTAAATAAAAATATTCCATTGATTCTCTGTAAAGTGCGATTCGTTCCATTATTTCTGATTTGTAACATTTAACGCAAGCGTATAGTTATTCCATACTCTTTACAAATACGTCTGGTGAATCATTCACCATTTTCATACCGAAGAAGGGTTGATCTTTCGATACATTTTAACTCTTTGTTTGACCAGCGCCTTTTTAAAATGCCACGTAAATTCCATATTACGTTAGGAATGAACTGAACACAGGTGAACACAAAACTGTCATTCGAATTGTTTTCAATCAACAATTATGAAACAAGGTTCATTAATTTATCTGCAAGTCGCACACCATGAATATTAGTTTCACCGTTGTGTTCACCTGCAAGGTGTAAGCACACAATTTATACCACAATCCATAAATTCTCACGTTTTTTTCCCAAATGATCTCCGCCATATGGGGTGTTTGACATGTCTTTATGAAACATAAAACAAGAACAGACGACTTTGACTCAAGAACTTTGTTAAACGATAAATCGCTGAGTCTGAATAATTATGAGTGCTCTAAAGAAGATTTGGTAAATTGATATATTATGTTTTATTTATTGGAAGTTGAAGATCTCAGTGTCTTCATTTTGAGGTAGATTTCCCATAATCGGACATTTTGAAACGCATTTTTACGCCGGATTACTTCGGACGTTCTTGGTATTCATCGTTTGGAGCCGGAACTATTCACACTTAAAAGAAAGTTTCGGCCCCTACCGAGAACGACCAAAATAATACGTCGAAAAATGAGTTGAAAATCGCGGAATGTTCAGCTTTTCAGGAAGAAGCTTTGTTTGATGTCCGTGATATTACTGTCAGGTTTTTGTAGGGTTGGTTTGGGAAATAACACCGTTTTAAACGGTATTTCGCACTAGAGTATCTCAGACCCGCCATCCCGATACTACAATAGCAGTGCGTCAGTAGAATAGCAGTTCAAAACAAAGCGCTCGCGATGAAGGCAAGTACCACATACTTTCGCAATTAATGTTATAAAGATTGCACTTTGAAACTTTAAAACCCGCTGGGACCGATACTTCATTTTGGAAAGGAAATATAAAACACAAAAAGGGAAAGTTTCTGTAACATTTCAGCAAATTCCCATCGAAAATCGGTATCTTTTGCCCGCAATACCAGCAACGCAAATGTAAGTAGACTCCATGAGTACTGGGATTAAAGTCCACCATATCCAACATAGGGCAACGCAAGAATCATGACCAATGATACATTGAATGTTCCGTTTCTGTAATTGTGTGTATGTTATTTTTCCATGTTATTCTCATCCATGCTTTACAAAGACCAGCTAGTAATACAAACAGTCAAATACGATTGTTCACTGAATTTCATCACGTATTTTTGATTCTTAAAAGAAATAAAACGAATATCATAACACGTGCCTATAATTCATAAAATCAAAACAATACAATATTTATTATACTCAATTCCTGTGGCAGAAAATGTGATACTAATGACATAGAAATATAAATAACGTATAACACAATGTAAACGAGGCGTCTTTCGTCTCCCTCCCTGGCCCCTCTATCTCCCTCAATCTCTCCCTTATGCGAGGGTTTTTAAATCTACACTACTGGCTGTTCTGCGTAGTCAGACAGGGGAATCACGTGACCAGTGTTTACGATATTATGTCCGAATAGGATGGCCGCGCCCTTGACGGAACAGGTATTTTTGCTTGTTTCACCTACTTTTGCAACATTGTGTACCCTGCATGAGTTTACCAACAACTCTCTGGTGGTATATGATAACCCATGCTTTAAAACGGCGGTATGTCTTACACTCGGCAGAGAAATCGCGATGGCCTATGCTTTAAGGTCATGAACGCCAATCGACTGCGATTTCTCTGCCAAATGTTAGACGTACAGCCGTTATAAATCATGGGTTATCACATATCATTAGTACAAAAAAAAATAAGTTTTATAAGCTGATGAAGCAGTACAAACAACAAAGCCTTTGTTACTGACCGACGGTGTGACATTTTGATTTGTTATAACCATTTCATAACCGAGCACGCGATTGATTGTTTATCACCCATGTGACAACCCCATGGAAAGTTTAGCCTTAACTTAATTAAACACATAAACTGTCACAGAGTTCATGTACCGGTCTTACAAAGGTTCGTGTGACAATTCTTCTTGCGAACATTTAGGGTCGTTGTTCACAGGAGAGAAACTTTGAAAGTCAAAATAAAATGTCGTTGAAAAAAAAGATTATATTTTTGTTTGTTTGAAAACTTAAAGTTGCTATTGAAAGCATAATATATTTAGGTAGCGTCAATTTATCTAAGTATGTGTAGTTTATGTGAAGTATATCTCAAAATGGATGTCACGCTTTTTTTCCTAATTTAAATACATGTTAATTCAATGTACGCACACGTTTATGAGTTATTAATGATCGGACTTCGCTTCCAATGACTCTCCCTCGGTGCATGCCATCTAACAGTATAGCTGTTTTACAGGTTTAAAGATATTGTTTTTCAACTTTCAGATTTCCTCACATCTACGAACAAGGACCTTTCACGTACAAAGTAAGTGTCTCACAAAGTGTCGCTACCTTTCACTAACACTTTTCTCCAGTCTCAAAAGCAAATACTTCTCGTTAACATAAGAAAAGTCGCAAACATAGTTTTTTAAGATATCGGTTGTCATTTTACGCGTGATCCATGTCATCCGTGCGACAGTTATTTTCTTATATAATGGTCCAAACCTACCTGAAACGATGCTTTTCGAAGGCAATGTAGGGGACAGCGTATTTTTCGCGACCAGCTGAGTCTTAACTAGATACATTGGAGAAATTCGAGTAGATACAAAGTGAGGAACGGATGATAATTCTACAAGGGGTGTTTAGACTTGACCTATCTTTGACCTACAAATGCGCAGACAGCCACAGATCCCATGTTTTCGAAAAATTACAATTGAGAACTTATACTGTAACCTTCTATATTGAAGTGTATTTCTCAGGTTACGGAACTACCCGAGTTGTTACGTTTGCATTAATCCTTTCCCAAACGACAATTTTTCGGCTGTCCCAAATTGAAACAGTTTGCAGACGACATTTCAAAATGTGATGGAATTGCAAAATAATCTTCTGATAGGGCAGAAAACCTTGTGGGAAAAAAGGAGAAATTGCTCGCCAAGAGCAATTTCTCCTTTTCTCACAAGGCTTTCCAGAGTTGTGTGCAACAGAGTGGTTAGATATCGTTATTGTTTGGTAATGGGTTAAAGCAATACAATCAGCCTGGGTACTATCGATACTGACACACGTAAATAGCCCCGTTACTACCCGTACCAATCAGAAATAGAAAGAAGAGATGAGTCACAGTAATGAACACATATCTAGGTCGGACCTTCCAATCTCCACATCGATGAGTAACACTGCTTGTATCATATCGCGTTTGTTTATGTTATTAGTGTGTTGTAAAAAAAGTGCGTCAGTATGGTTTCTTGACGTAAAATAGGTCATTCGTTATTGGAATTTGTTTCGAAATCGATGTAAAAGCGTTAGATTAAATCCATGCGCTAATCGATATTTCAACAATGTATCTTAAGACATGTGTTTATGTAATTGTTATACCTCATAATCTATATTGAGCTAACATTTTAAGTTTGCATTGGTCCTCGTACTAAGTACATTTAGGGAATTATAAACTGGAAAACGCAGTTATTCAACGAAAGAAAGGTCGTATGACCTTGAACTACCTTTCAAAGCGTAGTGACATCCCTATTACCAAGGACAACTTTAGGACACCCACTTGTACATAGTACTGTCGGTTTACTGATAGGTCCTTTAACAGCCTTAGCTTGATTGACTAAATTGGGACCTTTTTCATTTTTAATGTACATGTAATATATTAGAAATATCCAAACAACCGAACTATTCTTGTTTGGACGCAGGTGGAGCGATGTCAAATCAATTCTATATAAACAGAACTGGTGTCGATCCTTTCACGCCGAATTGATCTAACTGCTAGTTAAATCAGCGAATATCAAGTTCAGCTGAAACCGCACTATGAGTTCAGTAAAACCAATCCAGATGCCATCTTATGACGAAGAATTGTACTGGGGATACAATATATTGTTAGACTGAGTAAATAAACATTTGTAAGTCTTTGGTCTATGCGAACCTCTTGTTCTTATAAAACTGATTAGAAATCCCTTACGTAGAATTACCACCAAATGTAAGCGCAGTATACCAAACCTTTAAAACAAGTATCACTTGAAATAACCAACTATTTCGCTTGAAAACAATTCATACAAAGAAATGGAAAAAATAAAGGAAAAGAATAACGGTAATAAATATATGTTAGAAAGATGTATGCTGAGAGAACGTACGAATATTACCCCTGTTTAAATGTTGTTATTTACAGTAAAGAACAATTGAAAGTTAAAATGAAATGTCTTTAGACAATATGGTTTCTGTATTGTTCTTTGATATACAATCAAGAGTAGCTTTTGGAAGTATACTTACTTCAGGAAGATCTATTTTTTCTTAGTATGTACAGTTTAGATGCGGTAGATCTCAAAATCGATATCACGCTTTTGAATTAGAATACATGGCAATTCATTTTAAACACTTTAAAGAATAAAAATAATATCCAAGTCTGCTTACAAAGACTATTCATTGCTGTGTATCATATAATAGTACACGTGTTGTGCAGATTTAAAGAAATTAATTTTCGACTTCCACATTTCCCCACATCTGTGAAGAAGCACATTTAGCTAAGATGTATTATTTATGGGAGATAGAGATAAGTGCCTGAAATCCCGTACTTTGTGTGATAAATGTTGGATACTGACACGGTAAATCGGGATTGATTCAATTAGCACCTTCATTAAATTGTCATTAGTCTCCGAATTACGTAACTAATTAGATGTATCCTACAAAATGGGCCTACTGTTGGGGAAAACTGTTACTGTAGATCTGGTGATTTCCAGCGGTTCTGCGTTACCCAGCTGTAAATCAGGTAGACTTGTGGCGGTCCTGGGTTCGAGCCCACCAGGCTCACGTGGTTTGTACCCGCATTGCGTTCCTTGTTTCCTGCCAGTGTTTATTGACAAGAAACCTCAGAGCCGTAACATCATACTGGTGTAACCAAGTACCTCTTTTATTTCTCTCGGATTTACATCGAGTCAACATTATATCAGTTACATTACGATACCTGACTTATGATAATGGCGGACGACCCTTATCTTGACTGAGAGACTCAGCGCAAGGTAGAACCATACCCATCTACATTTCGTCATTCAGTCTAGAGAATGCTGGTCATGAAACTTTTAATGCCACAACGGAGACAGGAAAACCCCTTACACAAAGGCAAAAGTGTTGATAAGTCTTTAGAATAGGTTATGTTGCACGGAACTTGTTTGGGATAATTTTCAAATGTATACTGTTACAAGGAGACTAATTGGATGTCACGATGATTCATTTTCCTTTTTTTCACAATCGTTTGTTGGAAGTCATACACGGATAGCCGTTGCTCAGGTCACAAGTTAATTTGCAATTCTACATGAAACTTTTACAAAAAAATATACATACTTTATCACCAATCGGTAACAAACGGAGAACGTGATTCTCCTTCGGATAATCAATACCAATCGGCAACAGTTGTTCCAGCTTCCTCTCACGAAATTCTGGGTTATTGAGCAGCAATTCGACTTTAGAGTCAAGACTTCTTTAACGACAGTTTAAGAAGAATCACCCGAATAAGATCGCCAGAGTATATATCCAACCAATCAACCAAGACCAATGGCGAAGTTTATGCAAGCTGCTTACCAATGACAACATCACACGGAGAATTTGGAGGTAGGTCGGGCATACCTTGTGCAGAGAACGGTCAAACATAACGCAACAGGCTCTTGCTGGAACCCACGAGGATGAAGAAAGAGACGTCAGCCTACCACAACATTGAAGAGATCCCAGGACCAAGTCTTACACCGGGTAGAGAAACATTGGGATGAAGCAAAGACAGCTGCCATAGAACGCTCAAACTGGAGAGCCATGGTGTTGGCCCTGTGCTCCCCAAGAAATTAAGATGACTAATTAAGTTTGTACGACTGACAAAGGCTAATTCATGATACGATAAACCATAACTAATGTATCTATGTAGCTAAATGCCGATATATCAGTGGAATATGATTTAAACTAAAAATAAAACACGAACTCACAAAAATCACCGTCCTTGGGCAATGTTCTGTAGCTAGTCATGCAATAAAGAAGCGCGTTATTGTCTTCTTACCAGTTTTCCCAGAGAGCGCACTGAATAAACGTTCAATAAATAACTGTCTAAGTCACGGCTTCCCGTCTGTAATTGTGAGGGTGATATGTCTGGCAATTAATTCCCAGTAACATCACAGGGGCTTAATTAATGATTCTATTATATCATCAACAACCTCCTAAGTGTTTTTATAAATAAATGCACGCTTGGTATTAACATGCATTGTGATAGTTCAGCGATGAATTCTCAGTGAAATGGTATAAGATTGCAGATTCTATTCTAACGCGTCTTAGGTCTTCTTTGGTACTATAGCTATGAGATGTTTTATTGATGTTTTAGCAATATAAAACGCCGCATTCGCTACATGATTACATACATATTTAGATATACAAATGAAGTATAAGAAAGCTGTTGCTAAGATAATTGTTTATGGGTTGTAAGAGATGTATTGACTTAAATCGGCTATCATTAAAACCTTATTCAAAAGTATTGAGTGAGTCTGCAAGTGGAAACTGAGAAAAGAATATAACTGGACGGCATTCCAAACCGCTTGTGTTGTCCGTAGGGGATTCTTGTCTTTCCAAAGGAGGGTCAATATTTTCAAGATACAAGAACAGATTCTGCCAGCAATTTCAATAAGAATGCTCTCATTCAAAACAAATGAATCAGATTTTTAATACAACAAAGTCATTGTTAAAAGTTAATGTAAAGGAAGATATTATAAAAAGAAATAGTGTGATAAGCCGTTTCCCAAAAATGTCCATCTTTTTTTATCGAAATGTATATATAAAACATTTCAACGAATGAAATAATTGCTCATCATAGTATTAACATGACTATAACGAATTTCTGTTGGCGTGAGTATGATTGTTGACACAGATGCGTAGTTGCGTTAAATTGATAACATCTGAGTCATTGTTTTCGTGAATCATCCTCAGGCATAACGTGAATCACATACGGGTTATATCTACAAAGCCATTGAATTTCTTACACATCTAAAACCATTGAAGAACCATGACCAATTCCATTTTCTTGTCTCATAAAATGCTCACTTGGTGTTAATGGTGTCCATTTTCAGCACTTGTTCCTTACCCTGTGATTTCTTCTTTCAACGATCGACAATGCGGCAAAATTGGGTAAGCAGTCCGTGTCTAGGCAACATTGGTCTTTGGTATTGGTGTCGATATACCAAGGTGTTTGAAGTAATGTCATCAACCGCCGAATGGTGATTCCACAAAAAGAATATACATTTCTTACAAAATGATTCTATGATAACTACAATACTCTGGGTATTTTGATATGGTACTTCACCATTTACTATAGAAAGTTACATACTTTTCTTTTTAATACCTCTTTGCCTTATTGTTCGGTGTTCCGAGAAATGCATTACACACATTTTATCGAGAGGCGGTTTTTTAAAATCCTTTTAACGTTATTCAACACACATTTATGAGTCAAACTAAATCTTACCTTTACTTTAATCTGATGATTCTAGCCAGGTAATTGCGCGTTATGATCTTTGGTCTCCAAAAAGGGGTATAACATTTCATTCAGAAACAGTGGCTTGTAGATAGACATTCTATTTAGTAATACTAATCTAAGTTTTATTGTATCATATAAACAATTGGGTTTGGAAGCTATTTTCATTTCTGGGTGGTCACCTTTCGAACAAGCATAGCAATGACTAGTCAGGAACAAATCATAACGCTTTGTTTCGGAATGAATCAGTCTAGAGATGTTGTAACAACCTAGCCCGTCACTGCCAACCAAGTGACTGGCATCGTATTTTCGAAATGGCATGGCGCCTTGGTGCCTTGCCAGATTGGCATCGGTTACAAGGTCGTTATGGAGAATGTTCTAACCGTTCATTCATGGCGTCACATATGCTGAACCATTTAACAACGCGAAGTGGGATGGAGTAGAAACAACTCAAGTCGTTACCCGTTTTCGGGATAGTTTCGGTGTTTTGTTCATGCTTTTTTCAATATATTGTTTTCAATCCTATATGTGTGTGTTGAATACCTTTGGCCCACTTTCAGCAGTACCGGGCATTACCAATTTCTTTTCAATACAGTTTCAACCCAAGTTAAAAAAAACTTGATGTTGCAGTGAGTTATTCATGTGCGATTTGGCTTTGATCCGGTAATGAAATCAAACATCCCATGAACAAGAATATGGACATTGAGTACTAACTGCTACCTTGACCGACATTGTAAATAATAAGAAGTATTGTATACATACATGTGTCATATATGTTTCACTGGCACTAACACCGAGCCTTAGCAGTTTGCATGTCTGGCGAGGAATATCAATTTAGAACTCAGGGGTCCTGAGTTCGAGCGAGTCATTGCTCAGCCAATATTATTCCCGACGTTTATCATAGTTAATTTGACAGGATTTATCATTTTCTCCCCAAAATCGATTATATCCATGCGGGTAAAACCGTCAGCGGTTTGCAAAAGAGGTTCAACAATTTATCGTGCATGTACGTGTTTGGTTATGAAATTCAGAAATCAATTGATTACACTTTTTACAAATGTATTTATTGCTAAAGGGGATACGTATTTTGTTCAATCCAATGCTTGATGAGGGATTGATAGTATTGCATGAATGAATAAGATAATATCATAACCGTGAGTAGTAGTTATTAGGTTATATGAGCTTCGCCATCAAGTTAATGCCAAGATTATTTTATGTGGACGATGAAAGAAGTTTACAAAAGGAAATGAATTAAAAAGAAATCGATCATTCCAAAGTAGGCAATACCAAATAAGACAATAAGTATGTAATAGTTCACCATCGGGTCTGAATCAAAGTCTGATTTACACAAATTGCTCAATATTTACGGACGTACGCACTGTGTATACGCCTATTTTGACGGTATCATCTCCATGTTTGCTTTAGATAATCTCACCTACTCTCACCACCTGTTAGATTGCATTACGGTCTATTTGATCAAATAGAAGTAAATTAACCCCGCAATGAAAACAATTCGCCCGAAAGACAGACACGGCAGCCTGTCGTTACCTGGAAGTTACCTGGAAAATAAAAACAAACCTACAGGTATCGTAGTGGTGGGAATATTTAGGCGCCGCTACCTGGGAGAGAAATCCCTGTGAATATGGAGTTATGATTATTCTTTAGTCCATGATAATCTCTTCATAATGGTTGATATTTGTCTTAGTCAGAGATCGGTTAGATCGATTTTTCCTTCGTTTGAATTGCTCATTAGTGTAAACATGTATTTTATTTATGACTAGAAGCTGTACTAGCTTATGTCAATAAAATGTGTCTATGTCTATGTCTATTTGACTGCAATTGAAATTGGTCAATAAAAACATAGAAACAATTGAACATTTCGGGTCAGATCCTCTCTTTCTGTTTGCAATGTTTTACAGATTACGCTGTGGGATATCAATAGTCTGAGGTAATAATATGAACTAAACCATTTTCGTTTCAAGGTATTCACCCAACGAACCTGTGGAGAGACACACCAATCTTGCATCTCCGTAGTCGAATTTGAAAATAACCTGCGTTATTTGTTTAACAGCCACGACATTTTTTTTTCTTATTCTTATATTTTCATTATTTTCTTTTCTCGATTGATGTGATAGATATCCTTCATTGTACATTTATTAATGACCATAAACTGTTGTGTTTGTGTCAATTAAACTATTTCTGATTCTGATATTTCGTATTTGGCACAACCACAAAACAAATCATCACAAGACAGCTTTTCTGATGGTTTACCTGGCACTATGTCGGTCGGAGGAATGAGTTGTAACTGGGTATGTAATAGAACTAATAGATCACCTGTGAACGTAGACTCATGATGGGTTCATGGCCAGGTGAAAACGATACGTACTATTGGATAATACACGGCAAGGGGGCGTGGCATTAGGAAACGGCCTAGAAGACGCAAAGTGAAAGTTATTGATCTGCGTGTTGCATGTCACTTGGTGTTGATACTTAAAATTTGATTTTCTTACAGTACTGGAACCGACTTCATACTAATGCAAACAGGTTGGAGCTAGGCCAGCCGCCAAGTAAATTATCGACTGACCTGTGTCTTACCCTGTTTGCTACTCTTAGTATCTTTCCCAATCAGAATTAAAAATATATTTAAGGTTTTGGAAAGCAAATGACACAACAATCTATTTTCAGAAATTACCCAGCATTCTAAGGGTTAAATCGTGTGTGTCTCATCGGACAGGAAATTGCCCGGAAAGAGGAGTCATACACCGGCATATATTGTATGGCGTGTTATCGTGATACTTGTATAAGACCATAGACCAAGATGCAGTACCGTTTTGCCGCTTTAAAAATAGATACAGATATATAAACGCATGTCATATTGGTGTGACAATACTTCTGCTGAAACTAAAATCTCCAACAAACAAACAACTCGTAACTTAGGATGAGTAAATCTGAGAGAAGGGTGTATGATAGAGTACCGCATGCGTACATGTCAGGTAACGCTGACCTCATACGCAAGGGTAAATAACCAAGGTTATACGGGGTTAACCCATTTACTCCATTATGGGAATTTATGAGTGATCCAAATTCAAAACAACAACAGACGACACAAAAAGGCAAGTACAGAATTACGAGAGCAGAATTATATGTTATTTATGATACTGCGTAAGAAAACGCTGTTACAAAAGGAGGAATTGCACATTTTAAGCAATTTATCAATTACATGTACCTTTTGAGATACCACTGAGTTGATGAGAAATCTGCTTAATTCCCTGAGGCTTGTCTTTCCCCTAAATACCTGTTATAACTTTAATCTCGGTGAATCCTTAAAGGCACATAAAAGGAGATTAATGCTATATCAATCTATTTTATTTGGTAAACTTTTGATCAGAGTACGTTAGTTATCACCAAAAAATACCACCAGAAAAACTTGAATGTGAAAGTCTACCAGAAATAACCCAGATTAGCAAGTTTAATAATTCAGATTGCCTCATTCTTCACCTCTGACCTTGTCACTTGATACACAAATATTTGAACCGACCAATCAGAATCATTTATTTTGAATATGTAAACAAACAGGTTGTTGATAAACATGATTGAATTGGAGACTACTATATTTCAAGCACAAAATAACTAATGTTAAAGGAATCTTTTTAATAGAGTCTAAATGCATTTGTAAATTAATTCTCATGAATAATATGAACATAATAAAAGAACTCCATATATTCTTTCAGTAATTAATTTGTACTTATCTCCTTTTATGTGCCTTTAAGTATTTTATATTCATATGCGTCAAATTGAAGTATTACGCAAAAAGAGGTCAGACCTGAAAATACTTATCTATGCATGTGCTCTCGCGGTAACATTATATGTATGACATTGCGTTTGAAAACAATGCGACAAAATATTAATTTGCCCATATTGAGCTATTTATCCGTTTGCCTCGATGTTTTCTAAGGTCTTCAAGATCAGAGGTGTCGAATTGAAATATTTTCGAGTTAGTAAGTATTGGTAAGTAAGCTAAGTGACGCCTGTGTTTATTAGCGATTGCTCTCTAGTGGTAACATGTTTTATTTATGACATTGCTCATTTTGAGCAATTTATTTTTTTGAATCAATGTTTTCTAGTGTATTCCATTATTGATACGACAAATAAAAGGATCACTGAGTAAGGGGCTAGTAAGCTTAGCTTCACCTGCGTAAAAAGTGCCTCTGTTCTCATGGTAACTAATCGTTCTCCTGTTTTTGAAATTGCAAAAACAGTTGTTTGTCTTTCATAAGAGGGGTAATGTTTCCAACACTCAAACCACCTTCTTTGTAATGTCTGTCTTCTTATCCTCACGGATGTAGAGACACATAATGTTTGTATGATTTAAGTCATAGAGACTAAGTAAGAGTTAGCCACCTTTGATTCTGATTTATAGTTTTCTTCTTTTATCCTGTTGGGATTTGGTTAATTTTGGACGGTCGGTATATCTGAACAGGGGAGGTATGTTACCTGAGAAAAGTGAAGGACACATTCAACACTTCATGGAAATCTTTGTATAAGTCAAGTGCTATAAATTATAAGGTAATCAATTTCTTAACAGATAACAATACAATTGTTGATTGACCTAAACTCATTATAACTCGTTACAACATGCCCCATATACTTAGAGCAAATACACTGTCTTATTGGACTTTGCGGCGTGCCGTCCGTTACACAAGATTGCATACAAATACCAATGGATGTAACATTTTAAGATGGTATGGAAAAAAAGCATAGGGTATTGAGAAGACATACATTCATCACATAAAAACTACATCTTTACAAAGAAACTGGGACTGATATAGGAATGAAGATGTGACTCATGGTCCTTATATGTCTTCGTAGTTAACAACAGATGGTCAGTAGAAGCCTGGCATCCTTAACACGCGAATCACGTCACCTTTGTTAATTGTTAACGATTGTTATGGCGTTTCCTACGGGACCTTTTGACGCTGGAATGCGTAGGGCATTCAGATCTCACACTATTGTTAGGACCCTTGGGTCCTTTTTACCCACCGGTATTGGACTAGATGTGCTGATGGTATCACACTCACCAGATTACTATAGTATAGCTTTACTTAACATTTTATGCCATGAAAATGCGTGAATTCAAAACAACTTTCCCTCTTGTTTCAATATTGAGAGAATCAATATTGTTAAGTAACATAACATTTGACCCGTCTTTCCGAGACGCCTCCAATGACATGCAACTTTACAATATTGTGCTTTGATTCTAGGTTTTATTCTCGAAATATGTTTTGACTTACACATTTCACTTAAATTGCTATAGAAACGTTACCAATGACCTTTTACCGCAACGGGTTGCTGTCCTGCTTTGGACATGTTCGAATTTCAACCAGGGAACACATTCCAATCGATTTGTCGTATTTTTAAGATGCATGTTCATTTGTTTATGTCATGTTGTATCATTTTTAGCATACAATTTAGAACCATCGGTATTCTGTAAGACTCAAGCTGACAAGGGTCATGTTACTTCATGTTCTGAAATCTTTCCATTATGACACTGAGGCTGTTCTTTCACCCCCTAACACTAAGAACAGAACATGCGTATTAAAACTATCTCTGAAAATAAATTAACAATCAAATACGCTGAAGTGTCTAAATGATATTCTATCAAAACATCTGCTAGTATCCTGACCGATTGTTTTTCTGAAATGTTTCTGTTTCAGTACGAATGCACTCACCCATCAACTTTTCCCTATTGCAAGGTTTTTCAATGACATCGTTCATGAGTTTACGATATGCCAGGTCGGCAACCGTAATCCCGTTAAAAAACGAGCCCCGGCAAGCATCTGGAAACACTCCCTGTGAAAAAGACGCTTGAAATCATCTTCACAATTATCAAGAGGCCGTCGGAGCCGAGGGTCGGGAAAACGCTTGTTTCCGAGTTTCCACGGATGGCGTTGGTATAGATAGACATGCACTATACGAACATGTCCATCTGCGCGACACTGGCATGCGCTGTTCAGTAGCAAGCAAAAACGACATTTGACCAGATTGTTACAGACGATTCGTGAAAACATTGTGGGAAAAGGAGAAATTGCTCTAAACGAGCAATTTCTCCTTTTCCCACAATGTTTTCTCTCCCATCACAAGATTATTTTGCAATTTCATAACATTTTGAAATGTCGTCTGAAAACTCTTTCAATCTTGGTGAGTCGAACATTTGGCGTTTGGTAAAGGGTTTAGAAGACATTGATACGTACGTACAATAACACTTTCCTGATGGCATCACCTATTCCGAACAGAACATTTTCATTTGAGAGACACGTAGCTACAGGTGCCTTTTCGCCTACAGTGGTCCGTTTTTCTTCTGTTTACTTGGAGAATGATTTCTGCTGTCTCTGCAGCTTTTGGCAAACATTCAGGAGCAGCCTAGACCCTGGAGAAATAAGTGAGTTACCACTGAGCGGAGTGTTTCACCCTTAACGTCTGTGTGTTTTATTGGCACATCCTGGCGGCCACTGTGACCCGGTTGTTTAACCCATTACCAAACAATAACGACATTTGGCCAGTTTGTTGCAGCCGCTTTTGGAAAATATTTTGGGAAAGGAGAAATTGTTCTTTACGAACAATTTCTCCTTTTCCCACAATGTTTTCTGCTCTATCAGAATTTTTTTTTCTCAATTTCATCAAAGTTTGAAATATCGTCAGCAAACTCTTAAAATTTGGGACAGCCCAAATTTAGCGTTTGGTAAAGGGTTAAAAAGACTATCTAAAATGCATTCGGTGAGTAACAAACTTTAAAAACCATAATTAAAACAATTATCATTAATTCATAGATTACCATATTCAATGTCATTAATCTAGAAAATGCTGAAAGTCTGTGTTTTAACTAAACAATTGTAAAATAAGCAGTTGTCGCTGTCAGTATATTGATGTGAAACATTTCACCTATGAAAAAGTCTGTTGGATGTCTCTGAGGAACACCTTGTTAGCTATACATGGTAAGAGTCGATTTACTTCCTATTTTAGTGTTTAACCTACATTTTCATCCAATGAGAATGCGTCAATTTGAATTTTTTTGTTGGTTTATTTTCCATAAACTACTATTCGAGTGTTCTATCTGGGCTCTATGAGACTATTACTCTGGTATCACGCATGCGCATAAATGTGTAGTTTAAGGCTCCACCTCCAAATCAGTGACACGTGTAAGCCTAGGCTACGGTAGCGATTGAAAGATCGCTGTGACGTCGCGGGGGAGAAATAAACACAGAAATAAATAAAAAGGAATTACAATTAACTGGGTATCCTAACATCGTTGAGAAAAAAAGAAACTTAACTATATTAACCTTTTACCCCATTAGGAATAATGTGACGGGTACAAATTGAAAGCATCAACAGACAACACATATATACATTATGAAAAAACAGTTTCTTTTTGAAATTGAAAAGAAAATATTGTGACAAAAGGAGAAATTGCTCGTTACAAGCAATTTCTTCTTTTGTCACAAGGGCTTCAAGTTTTCTGCTGTAGGTGAGGAATAAATTATGGAGTAACGGGTTAAACTCAAAACTACATTGCAATATACATCACTGGGTAGTGCAGTTTTCTTCTTCCAAATATGGTATGGCAGATTCTTGGCATGCAATTGACAGCCGCGGAAGGCGTGGTTTATGTCGAATTCCAAAATACTGAGCAGCAGTTTTATGCCATTCGCAGATTACCCGTAGAGGCGTGGTTTGCCAGCGTCAAATAGAGCGCTCTATGGAAATGTAGGTTAAACACTAAATTGTTTAGAGGCTATATAGTGAAATTTAAACGACATAGAAACCCCGTCAGTCGCTATCGCTCCTTCCTTGGGGTTTCTATATCGTTTAAATTTCACTATCTAGCCTCTAACCTATATATAGATATCAGATTTTACTACCGATTTTGATAATTTCATCTATTGATCATTATTTACCATATAAACCGTCTAATGTTTGAATCTAGACAAATGTAAAATGTCTTTATCAAATGGTTATGAGAGGTGAATTAATAAATCTAGTTTTATATAATCTATGTTGACATTCTATCCATAGAAGACATTTTATCTTAAAAACAGATTAAACTTTTAAATGATAAGATAGTCTCTTTAACTGCTAAGGCTACCTTCTTTACGTGAGTTCAAACCTCTGTAACAGTTGCATTGTACCTTGGTGAAGGAGTACAGTCTTCTGGTCGACTACCGAAATGTTAGTGATTCCACCTAGCTTGACAAAGATTCCAAAGCAAATTATGAATAGCGACGTTATTTTGTTTTCCAGCTGAACGTATCTAGCCTCCGAAAATGTTTGGTGAGAGTTTTTTTTATGGAAACAGGAACATAAACCGTTGTTTAGAGCTTGGTCAAATCATTTCAATATGTATGCTCCTTAGTCCATGTCTGCTTAGAATTAGCAAAGCTCAAAGAGATACTACAAAAATACGTTTAGATAGAGCAAACGCCATCTTGATGAATTTCCTCGTCTCTGATTGGCTGATTGAAGCACGTGTCACCCGGTGGTAATGCGTAACAGCTCCCTTCGATGATCCGTAAATCAAACCCGGGTTTAGCCACGCGTTGTGCAAGCATTTTAACCTATTACCAAACATTACGACATTTAACCACTATGTTGCAGACGACTCTGGAAACACTGTGGTTAAAGGAGAAATTGCTCGCAACGAGTAATTTCTCCTTTTCCCACAATGTTTTCTACTTTATCCGAAGATTACTTTCAAATTGTATTACATTCTGAATGGTCGTCTGCAAACTCTCTCAATTTGGAACAGTTGAAATTTTGGCGTGTGGTAAAGCGTTTTAACATTGAAACAAATCGGAACCCGACATGATAAATGCAGAGCGCATGCTCTCAGAATTAACGCATTACCATTATACAGCTTTGAAGAAAAAATGAATTTTATGAATGGGTTTACACTATGCCTGGTGAAATATTTATAACAAGACTTTATTTCTGATCAGCATCAACAATCTGAATATGCAATTTTGATGTACATTTCATCGAGCATGTTTAAATCATGAAATGAAATTGTACAATTTTGAAAAACCGTTGAACTTTTTTAGTAAATTGGTGCTTGCCTCAAGAAATGAACACAACATACATCTTTTGAGTGTTGAGGGAAAATGGTAATAAAATCCTTATGTATATTTCATCGTGCAAGTACAAATTATGAAATGAGACTAGACACGCATACGTTACGGACAAAACAAACGGAGGTAATTTACACGGTATGTGAATGGTTCGAATATGCATATGGTATATCGGACGCGACCCCTAAAAGTGGAAGTCATAGATACTCTCATCAACATTTCATAGAATAAGGATAACGAGTTCTAAAGTTTATCAGGATAGTTGTAACGTCACAGAACACTGCTTACTCCTCCTCAATAGTCTTTGTCCCGTTTCATTACCTTGACCACTGCTATCATAAACGTTACGTGACTCTGTAGAAGGTTATTAATGAAAAGCACTTTAATCCCCAAAACAAAACATATAACTAAATACCAATTCTGCAAGTCAGACTTTGCGAAGCACAGTTTTTGCATGAATAGTAACATATATATAACACAAGTCATCGTATAAAATGAGGTCTACCATTTTTTATTTCGAATAATTGACAATAATCAATCTGTCTAAAGCAATGCCTGTTGTATAAAGCATCTGATGCCAACGATTGAAACGGTTTTGTCAGTATTGTGTTGACAATAGGGTCGCATAACCATCCAGCGATTATCAAACATTGGCATTAATACAAATTTTCTTCAGTGATTTATTACCTTCTTTGACACGTTAGTATGTTGAAACTAAGAACAATTACGATAGAACAATCAAAACAAAGTAAGATGGACCACTGCCGTAAATCGATGATTTAAAGGTTTCGAGAGACTGAGACTGCATTGATTTCCAAAATGTCAAAGCTGCAGTGTCCTTATCTTCAAAATTAGCCGTTTATTTTGAATGTTTTGTGATAAATCAAAGGTTGAATTATATGTCTCATATAGTTTATTTATTATACAAACTAATTGAAAAAGTACGGTTTACGACAGGTCCGATGTTCCGTGTTATTTCTTTTTGATTCAAACTGGTGTACTTGCTTCACTGTATCTTGCACCAACCTCTTTGACATTAGAGTTGTTGTTGATAACATTAGAAGGAAAAAAATTACCATAACGAGATCAATGTCAAGGTCATTCCGTGAAAATGGCGTCTTTTATGTGTTTTGTTCGTTGAGTCGATGAAAGGTTGACGACGTGGTTCAACACGAAGAATTTCGCCTTCAATGAGTAATGAATGTGTTGTGCATTATGACTCGTTGACTGATTTTGATATTTCTGGGAGTGTAAGCCATGGCTTACACGTCCGTTGTAAGTTTCTTTTCAGAACTACTTTCTGTCGAAGACGATCGAAAGATGGTGGTTAACTGCACTGAGTTATGCATTTCGGTAAGTGAAAATCGAAGACGTTAATTGAATCAGACGATAGATACAATTTCAAATTGACAATGCCCTGGTTTCTTTAGTGTTAAAACACTATGAATGGATAGTTCAATAATGAACGAATACAGTCAATGGAATGGCATATTGAGGGCAAAGCCAAAAGGGCGCCTAACAGTTTACTAACCCTATGCAAAACCAGAAATTATTTCTAAAAAAATAAACGGTAGTCATAATTGTTCTAACAGATTTTAACCGACACTAAAATGAAATGAACGGTGCCAAAGTAATTACCACGTGATTATGTCATTTCCGGTATGTGTAAGTAGAGTTTTATAAACAGACAATGTACGACCTCATCCCTTTGGAAAAAATCGTCATCGACTACTCACTTTAACTTTAATATGCTAGGTAATTTTCGAGAAATAGATTCGTAGGTCGTCTGCTTACCTAAACCTTAAATATCTGCTTAATTCTGATGAGGAAAGATACCCAGAGTAGCAAACAGGTTAGATCACAGGCCAGCCGCCAATTTACTTGGCGGCTGGCCTGGATCTAACCTGTTTGTATAAGCATGAAGTGGGACTCAGCACTATAAGGCTTAAGGTAGCGCAAGTGTAGCTGTTCCGCAACACCTTGGACGCAAACCAGCGCACGAAGTTTTCTGAAATGTCCGAATGTTCTTAGGACACGTTGGCGAACCTTTTGAGCGATCATATGCCAGACACCATTTGATATTTTCGTTACCTTAATGGTGCATACTACCACGTAGACTGCAATGTTTATGTTTCTTCTTCACTCATGAAGATACTTTTCTAATCGCCCCGTTTTCGAGAAGTCAACAGGAGACAGTTGAATTTGAAATATTTGCTATAGACTAAGGAATTGATTGAAAAGGGCTTTGGTTCAAAGAAACTTCGTTAAAAGCTTTAGCAATGTCATATTTTGAACTCTGAAACGAAAATGAATGAATATATTTACTTAATCGTTGGGACTCTGCGTTGATCCGGTGTTTATTGAAAAATATGAATTATGTGTTTAACCTACAAAAGATGTCGAAGAATGACCGGAAACTGAGTTTCTGATATTTTTCAATGAATAAAAATCAATTAATATCCATTAAGCTAGTTTTCCAATTAATTAGTAGGCTAGCCTACGACTAGGTGAATTGATCGGCAGCTTAGTGCATTTAGCGCACATTTCGAGGATTGGTTATTTTGTTAACCAACCATACCATAAATAAACACATGTATATGTCGATCATTCATATAGTGAACAAACAAATCAATTGACCAAACAAAAAAATATTCGAAACAACCAATAAACCAATATTCACTAATGTAAATTTGTTGCGTTTTGCCATACCAATCAATAACAATGTTCGTCAAGTTAACACAAGGGAAGTAATACATATTTGTTGTATTATACTTCTGTGACACAGTTGCTTCCCTTGAAAAATACATCGAAAAGAATAGCCCTGAGTGTCGGAATCGCATATCCAGAGAGATGCTGAATTCCTTACCCGTCCGATTCATTTATAATGTAAGTATTTGACTACCTTCTTAAGGTAAAACCTGGGTAATGGAAAACTGGTTATTGCTTTGGTAAAAGAATAAGTTTAAATGTTATTCATGAAATATGCATCGCTTCGAAGACATTCACTGAGCCATTTTTCAAAATTTGCCTGATTTTGAATTTATATTTACCAAATGAATATCGACGACTTTGTTATTTATTTCATATTAATTACCTCCCTTTAATTTTAAACTTTCACGTTAGAATTAAAATTTCATAAATGCAGTTGGCAAATACAAATTCTAATCAAGGAAAGATTCTTATAATATGAAACTTGGATTTTAAAAGGGCATCTGCTTTGTTTAACCTTTAATTTTGTTATTCTGACTTTTCTTCATGACCCAGGTTTTACCTTAAGTTTCACTTGATCGTTAACCAACAGTTTCTTGATTCTTCTTTGATAATATGAAATAGTTCCATTAAATCGGTTTAAAAAAGGTAAACGATTATTTCAGGGGTCATTTTTGATATATACGCACCTGTTTGGTTTGACAACCTTAATCTTATATAAAAAGTGTGTTTTCCCTTTCAATTACCTGAAACAAATACTCAACATATTGAATCTGTTTCTATTTACCTTAATTCCCGTAACCACTTTAGATGCACAGAGAAGAGATCAAGTTTATGTATGTTGGTTTTTGACAAAAATCTAAGATCATAATGGAAATAAATGATGTCTGAAGTACTAAATTCCAAATTAAAGGACAAAATCAATCGCCTCGCGAAACAGTTCTGAAATGCATAAAAAAACACTAATAAATCAACAAGGCCCCTTATTTCTATTTCGATTACAAACTTATAAATCCACAGTGCTTAATTTACAAAAAAAAGGTGATCACATTTGACCAAAACTAAATTCTACAAACAGAATGTATTGTGGTCGCCCGACCCGAATTTACTACAAATAACATCAATTTGTTCCCACATTACTTCTACAGAAATACAGAGTAATGTTTCAACACCCTAAGCATGTTTTCTTAAACTAGCTCTTTGTTCATTTAGACATGCATGATATCATAGTTGCTTTATTAGTGCTTGTTTACCGAGATCAATATCAAATGCCGTAATGTACCAATAAATGTATATTGATGAATATTCCCACAGGGCTTACAAGGGTAAGCACGTCCTCTCTTCTGAAGTTTCAGAGTTTAAATATATCCTGAATGATTGAACTTGATAAGGTTTTTATTGTGTTTTCACCAACATTTCAGTCATTTTGCGGGGTCAGTACTTTCAGCAATTCTCCTCTCTGAAGAACTATTTGCCGAACAGGACTTCAATCAGGACATATGTTTTCAAGTCTGATACGAAACCCTCTGAAAAATCTATGCTTTCGGCCTTAAGAGCGGTGTCCTCTAAGAGTGACAGCGTAGTGCAGTTATTTTTTGGGGGTCATTGTAACATAAGAAGATAGTTTCTGACTGGCTAGAATGCTGCATTGCATGCAAAACATTGACTAATGAGATACATGAGGAAGCCGTGCTTTTAAGACTAATTAATAGTTTGAGGTGTTAACCATGATTTTGAACGTTTATTTGTTGATTTGTCTGAACTACTTGTTCTAGGGAATGAATTACTTGTTCTATGGGATGAACTACTTTTTCGAGGGTATGAATAAAAGATGGCGTTTAACTGCACTGATCTCTGCATTTCGGCAAATGAAAAATAGGATGAGAAAAGGTTTTGGCTTACAACGACAATCAAGCTTAGCATGTCCTTGTTTCTTTAGTGTTTTAGGACCGTGCTTTGCTAAGACATTGATGAAAAAATAGGAATTACGTTGAATCTTACCGCGGAGGGCACTGTAAAGGGGCCAAAATGAGCATCCTTTTGTATAGAAAAAGGGGTGCGGATTAGTTAGCTATCACCTCATTGCAAAGGTTATCTCGGAGCTGCCTTGGGGAGTATAACTATTAGACTCAACGTATGGCCGTGCGAAACCCTACACCCTATCTTGTTTGGGAAATCCGCTTGTCGCTGAATAACAACAGAAGGGCGTATCTTCTTTATTCAATTGAAATAGATACATCGTTTTATTGGTTATCCAGCCACACGATATTTAGCATCTTATTATAATCCCGATTTGTATAGATGCAATTATACGGCGGGAACAAATCTGAGAATTACCAATTCCCCAGACGCTTTCAAAGGAAAATCGATCATAATCAAGATCTCATGAATGCTTGCCATTCTCATGTCAACCGGATATGGGAAGTCAGGTCTGGGTTATACGGGCGCTTATTGCCTTATTACGGGGGCATTCCCATTCAAAGTTTGGCTATCCGAGCACGGAAAATGGAGTTTGACGATGCTATTGTCGTAAACTGTCCGCTTTTATTACACCGAGCTGAATTTTTATTTAAGGAATTTCCATCAATACGCCGAATGAAGAATCGAAAGGACCCCCCTGTTTCCTGTAATGAAGACCGGGTTTTAGTCTTTACCATACGACATGTTGTGTGTGGTTGAACCTTTCTGAGCTTTTATTCTTGTCTTATTTCGTTTTAACATTGCACTAACAGCAGTTAAATTCTATTTTGTGCCCCGACTTTTTATAAACCGGGCAAATGTAATTTAGATGATTTTTTAGTGAAAATCAGAATCATGTGATCGAAAAGGAACTGAAAGATACACATCGCATGGTAAAGTAAAAAGCTCTGACGTCATGCTCGAGCTTGTTGTAAAATGTAGTTGGTCAAAAAACGAATTCAAATAGTCCAATGTAACGTTTAACTTAATGATCTAAGGACACAATTTGCATGGATGAGCATGGATATTATAGTAAAGAAATTGTGTTATGTGGCAAGTCATTGGAAGCGTCTTGAAAATACTTAGTTTGCATCATTGCTTGTTCCATTATCAAAATAACAGGACCATATGTTTTGAGCTTAAGCAAGTTCTTAGAGCAAGGTTTTCAGAAGAATTGTTCGCCCGTTTCATTAGGAGAATAAAAGTTGAAAGGTAAAACCACAGGTGAACCTGTTTTGCAATAAGTAGCAGTGGTGAATGTGTTTGGTTTGTAGGCCATTAAATTGCACCATCAGTAATTTAGAACGTAAAACCGCACAAACCGAACACCTTAATTCCAGAAGACTTATTATTATATCGTTATCACTGTATCACGGGTTGAATCCATGTTCTGAATACATAACATCAAATGGTTTGTAATATGGCTGATATATTGGCAGACCTGGGATAAAAAACTGACATTTTCATACGGCAATCATGGCAGCAGGCCCGGTAGAAACGCTTGCGGGTTAAAATCAAGAAGGATTCAATGAATTCTATCATGGAGGGGGGGGGGGGGGGGGGGGGGGGGGTAACAAACGTTTGCGGTGGGCATTTGTCTTAAAGACAGATAAAAATGACCTCCTTTAATCACAGGGTTATGTAGTCTTGAATATGACGTTTAAGTGTCGAATAGCTTCGCACCATTATGAAGGTAAAATCTCCAACAAACTTCTTAAAATGTACAGCCTCATAAATCTCCCTTTTTGAACTCGTAATTCGATATGTAAGCGGTTGCAGTATCAAATGTATGTCACAAAGTACAAATATGGCATACTCCCTTTCTTACTCAGTCCTGTAAATCCCCCTAATGCTTTTTCATGCAGGACATTAACCATTCTGTCCGTCCATTTGAGGCAGATATTAAACGTACGTTACCTTGACATGCGTGAAACAAAATACCATGGGACTTTTATGTTGCTATTTAGATAAACGCATAGACTTGATGTTTTCCCTCGTCGTCAATTATTCCGTGTTTTATAAAGGCTATTACTGCGTGGAGGACAGTCACAATTAAAATCGCTCTCGCTTGATTACCGTCGATTTGTCGAGATCAGATTCTATTGGACGTCATGCAAAAATGTGATTAAATTATTATACGTTGACGAAACTGAAAATCAGTGCAATATGATAATTTAGGTATTTAGGTAAAACACTCTCAACTAAATTGTGTCAATACAATTGTCTTATTTTGTATTATTTTGGTAAAGGATAATTTTGACGTTGAAATTCCCAGTTCAGTATTTGAATCATGCCGTTTTCATAAAAGAAGAAAACGAGCTGTCGAGAGAGAAGCTAGATACGTCAAGGAAAACGAAGAAACGAAATTAAAGAGTGTGTTCGTCACAAGACGTGCTATAGACGGAAAAACGGGACATGGACATTGGAGAAAAAAAAAGTTTAAGGAAAAGGACCTATTTATTTTCTTGGGAAATAACTGTATTGTAAACTCAGGATGAAATGCTTTTTTTTTCAGAAACAGCCTGCACGGAATCCTGTTTTCCAGCACTCTGCCACAGCTCGCTGGTAGCAACCTCATATTTACAGGACATGATTTTTACGCCCCTTACACCAATTACTCTGATATAAAACACGACAAAATTGCCTCCCATAAGGCCGTGCTTATTGATGTTTAAATTACCACAGAGATCTAATTACACCAGTGGATCACTGCTCGAGAAGGATATTTTCTGTGGACATACAGTAGGATCTCTTTACATCGAAGTTCATAGAACCTGATGGAAAGGTTCGACATAGAGAGATATTGACATAAAGACGTTTGGAATATAAAGATATAGAAATAAAAATCCGCGACCCCATTTTTATTTTGATGTATAGAAGAGTTCGACAACCAGAAGATCGAGATACAATAACCTTACTGTTAGTATACCATAAGGATCACCAGTGACCTGTTTACATGATCTGAGAGTTTAAGAATGCTTTATTCGAGTTGGCGCCGTACATCTAAGTCCGGGTTGGTCAATTTCCGAGTTAAATTTGGCGGTTCAAATCAAGCACAGGTCATCATAATACCCTTAAGTTTACATGAACTCAATTGTCTTTAAATCTTTAAGCACATAACTCCATGGCATTATGGTGAGATTACTTATTTAGAAATCAGCAAACACTGCTCTGAATGTGTTCATATCATGGTAACAGCAAATTTAGACGCTCATGAGCTATAGTCCACAATATGACTCACGAAATCCTGATGGTTCTGGAAAGGCCTTCACGAGTCTCGAGCCTTGCTCAATCCAAGGTGAGCATGACATCGCAATGTCATTGTGAAGTATTGAAAGGCTTAAAATCATTGACTTATTCTGCTGAAGTAATGAAATAGGCAATCTTGTATTGCTCATTGATTACCAGCGAAGATGGGTTTAAGCGGTGTTTTTATGCGAGTTTAAAAAATATAAACTTCAACAAACGAATCAATATTCTATATAATAGACGCAGCACAACGCAAGTATGACGGCCGAACTTACCTTCCCTATTCTGTAGTATATCTGAGGCTCCCGCGTGACCCATTGGTTAAGGTGGCGGACTTAGAAGGTGGGGGTCCCGGTTTTGAGCCCCACCGATACCTTTAGTTTCATGGGAGTGACCTTTCGATGGTTCAGTGCAAAACTACAGTAAGTGCTTCATATTAATGAAGCAATTACTATAGTCTTGCATTGAACACTCGCTTTTGCAAGTCACTTCAGAGGCGTTGCCTAGTACTGGTGGATACAGGAAAGCATTACATCACTGAACAAATATTGACACGATGTTTAACACCATACAACTCAAATATACCTCCTTCTGATCGAGATTTATTTCATTAGGTCCGTTAAATGAAATCATGGAATGTCAAGAGATATGGCCTACTACCGGGTAAATGAATGCTTATATATCATTTTCCTACCTGTATTTTTTTGGAATCCGGACCCTTCTATATTACCAACCTTTCCGAAATAGTGACCATAATCCTTATCGGATATTCCTAAAATGGATATAATACATTACATTACAATGTTTCTTTGTATTTTGTAATTTGTCACACGTTTCTTTATTTCTGTTGCACTTTCTTTGTCATATCGCCCTTAAAGTTGTACCTGTGGCGTGAATAATTGGAAAAAGCCTTAAGGCTGTTTATTCACCGATGTGAGGAAACTTGGATTTTAGAATCATATTCTTTCAAACTGTATAGCATATGTACTTTTGTATGCACATTACTGGAGAATAGCCTTGTAAAGTTGGTTCCAATTAACGAACAACTACGAGTAGGTAATCAGATAAAGTGTTACAAGATTGTTTATATCCATCTGTTTATACTAAACATTATTGACACATTCTGAAATAATAGGGTTTATTTATATTAGATTATATACCACGATACAACAACTGTCTTGTTTAAATGACAATTTATGTTTGACTTGCAAATGTCATATGTGTGAACACACACCTTTAACACCCATCGAACTAACATACATGGAAATCCTTAATTCAATTTTCTTTAATGTTGACGTTCTCATATGTTTCCTCGACATGTATATCGACATGTATACAATACATGATCCATTTTCTCTTTGTTTTCCATATCCAAAAGCAAACGCACACCATTAGTAATTCATATCAAGAAATGAAAAGATGCTTTCTCACGTATTTGTTTCAATCAAAATGTGATTTATACATATACTCAGCAGACTCCATCAACCCCTGAAGATCTACTTGTCAAACATTATTTAATACAAGTGATGTAAAATACAAACCATCCGTGTATAAATCATGAAGACGAAGACATTGTCGCGTTATTTTGTCTTGTGCCTAAGTCGTAACATGCATATAACGTAAAGACTTTTGTATTGATACCTTCTAACAAAATATATACTATTCGTGTTCCTTTTTGTGTCAAAACCTTGAAGCATGGAGGTCCCTTTGTGTATCGTATCCTTTGCAACATAAATTATACATGTTAAATTAAGATTAGATACGTAGTGTCTGCTGATACAATGCTATGTCCTTTATTTAGTGTCTTGATTGTTCCTGATTATGTTGCTAACTATCATGATGACCAAAAGGAAGCACACCATGCGTGGTCTAAGACCAAAGCTAAGATGTATGGATAACTCAGTAAACATAAGAACTGCGAAGTAATTTCGATGTAGCACTTAATAGTTTGGATCCAAGGGAATGGATAAATGAACTGTTAATATGACAAAACTGGTACCTTCACCGACTGTTACATATACTACTCAAAATGACATTAAATCCCAAATATGCTAAACAAATGTCAGATAGTTTCCCAGTAGATATCTTCCATAATGTCCGAACCTGAATTCAACAAGGGTTCTTAATGTTTATTTTTGGGCAATGTCCTCCAAAAGTGTTCACCCTTTTTTATTTACATAGGCAGTGGATTGAAAATGACATCGTAACATTGTAACATAAACTATACATATGCCATGGGAGTCCCTTTTCGTATCTCTGCCTTCCAATATAGGTTATACATGTTTCATATTGTCACTTTTTGTATAGGTAAGTGATTACAAAATTATACAGGTTCCATTTAATCAATTTTGAATCGTAACCTTGCGACATAGATTATACATGTACCATGGCAGTCCCTTTTCGCATCTTTGCCTACAAACATCGATTATACATGTTCCATATTGTCACCTTTTGTATAGTTACGTTGCTACGAAATCATACAGGTATCATATACAGTGAAGCCTCGTTTATCCCGACCCCGATAATCCGGATGTCTCGCAATCCGAACGAAATTGTAAGGGAACGGAATTATTTGACCAGTTTGTTGCAGACGACTTTTGAAAACATTGTGGGTAAAGGTAACATCGTGACGAGCAATTTCTCCTTTTCCCACAATGTTTTCTGCCATATCAGAAGATTATTTTGAATTTCATCACGTTTTGAAATGTCGTCTGCAAACTCTTTCAATTTGGGACGGTCGACAATTTGGCGTGTGCTACATGGTTATTAGTATACACGTGCTTACAGACTGTTCATGTCTTGATGTGTATAGACACATGCTCTGCTTCTTTAGTCCGGATGATTCGTTAATCCGGAAATTTTGTTGTGAACGGGCGTGTTCGGATTAACGAGACATCGCTGTAGTCGCTTTTTGTATCGTAACCTTGTAACATAGATTATTCATGACCAAAGTAGTTCCTTTATTCCTTAAGTCTAGAAGTTATGATCTCGGCATGTACTAGTCACGTACTTATCGCACTACTAATCGTGTAATTTTGGTTATAATACGTTATTAACAAAAAGACATTGCCAGCAGACAATATCTAATTTTATTTATTTCATTCTCGTATTTATGTTCACATATTATGTAAACAATGTACCAAATGAGCTTATAAGCCTTATGATATGATGTAAATAAAACTTTCAAACTCTCAAAACTTTTGAACTCATGTGAGTCATGAAGGAGTTGCTAGTGACCAGCAATGTTTTCCTTTGTGACGATGTTTCGTCCATAGTAATATTAGACAAATGTATCATCTTTAAGTGTCGTTTATGAATGATTGTGTTTCAATACAGAATGTTTCAGACATTAAACCTCTTCCGGTCACAAGGCGGATGTTCCATTATAGTCCCTGACGTAAATACAGATATACGCTCCATATACGCGACCTTGTTGATATAAGAACAGAATGCCCAACAAAGATGGCATATTAACAAATCACTGCTTTTACTGTGCAGATGTTTAAATGGAAACATCACCATCCCTATTTACCTCACTTAGCCCTTTACCAAACACCAAATTTTCGACTGTCTTGCAGACCATGTTTCAAAATGTGATGAAATTTAAAAGCAATCAACTGATGGGACATAAATCATTGTGGAAAAAGGAGACATTTCTCATAAAGAGCCATTTGTCCTTTTCCCACAATGATTTCCAGAGTCGTCTGCAACAAAGTATGCAAATGTCGTTATTGTTTGGTAATGGGCTAACGTAGCCCGAATATTCATAGCGTGAAATATAATGACAGCTTGGATCATCAAAATTACAGCTTCGGTTGACACAAACATCTGTTCGTACACACTTTTTAAGCCGCCCCACCCCCTCCCACAAAGTCCATGCTGTCCATAAGGCTGATAAATAAAGCAATTATTCACTTCGAGTTTATCCCATAAGGCTTATATGGTGATACGGGGACATCAAACGTGTTCTTCTGGCTTAACGTGTACCCATAATGAGGCGCTGATGGCTTGAAATCCGTGAAAACGTGAACTGACGGTTGACCTACTCTCCCGTTGGAATGAAATTTTCGCTTCGAATTGCTTGATGGTTTAGCTTTAACTAGTAAGTCCTGCCTTTGGAAACTCCTCTCACGGGATCTGTAGTCTGCCTCTCCGCCGCTGTCACTATCCGTGTATATCATCCCGTTTCCCGATAACCGGAAGTCGTTACTACTTCCGGTTTCTAGGGAATACGTAACCAGTTCCGGCATGAGCGCCATTGATTGGTCGGATTGTAGCTCCTCGTCCAACTCCAGCGACGACATGTGCGTTGTCACTGTCTCGTCAGAGTCACCACGTGACGTTTTATTGTACATTTCCATATTGACGTCACTTCCGCTACGTCTGAATGGGTCTAAGTATGCGTCGTGATGTAACGGTCTGCCATTTTGAATTAATCTTTCTTTGTCGCTTGCGCAACTCGCGCTGTCGTTCACAGGCCTTTGGACGCCATTGCATGTTGATATCTTCTCGGTAGAAAGGTTTGGTACCTTTTCGCAAGAAGAAAAATCTTTGGATTGAGCATGGTCGTGATCGGACGGTCTTTTCTTGTTGACATCGGACATCTCAAGTGTATTATCAGGCTGACGGGCGCCATTCACGGATGAGAAATCGTCCTGAAAATATTCAAACAGACAACAGTCAGGAACATTAACGATATATTACAGAACATTATTGTTACTGAATATTGTGAATTTGACCGATATCGTACCAAATAAATCCAAATGTGGATATTCTAATGGCTCTTTTTATGTCATATCAGGTTTAATTAAACTGAAAAGGATCATTTTGATCACACTCACTTTATGCCGATAAAGAAGTCCCATCATTGATTAGATCTTCTTTTTAGATATAATGTTAGTAAAGATTAGAATGAATACGACATTTAGGAAATATGGGAAATTTCAGCTCATAGATGTGTTTGTAATGCAAAATACGGCTCTCTTTAAGATAGAACATTTTATGATATCACATCACAATTCAATGTGCAAATCCTTTAAAATGTGTTCTAAATAGTTATACTATTAAGGCAATTATAATTATCTTTATAATCACTATACTTTAATTAAATATAAATTAGTAATATAGTATTAAGGTAAAACGAGGGGTTGCTGTTGCCATCATATACGTTTGACGTCACGAATAAAGCTTTACGAACAAGCTACAATCAAATTACAACCGAAATTCTACATAACATAGTCGCAAGTATTTTTTCAAAGCCAAAACATATAAATTTCATGAAGCAGCGTTGTACCAAAACCTGGTGCGGGTCATATAAGGCCAATATTGATGTGGCATTGTAACCGTAAACCGCTACATTTGTCATTGTCGTTGTTAATATGATCAAAGGAAGACAGTTGGAATATGATCTTGTATCAAGAAACGCTACTCTTATCCAAAGGTCCTCATCATAGGTGGATATTCTTGAGCTATCTCCTTTATTTCACGCCTAAACCCTATAATGTTGGTACTCATTAGAATCGTCTGAAAGAGACGTCTGAAAGAGTTTCAACAAAATAAGATTTGTTTATTTTTCTTAAAAGAGAAAAATCCACAAAAAAAACTTATCTGGTCTCCTTCTCCTATCCAATAAATGCAATATGAACCAATGCATTTTTCTCATAAAGAATAGCCGGTTCCGCATACACGTTGGTCCGGCGAATCCCTACAGGTTGGGACATTAATAATTGATTTAGTAATTACAGTTTATTGTTTAAAACACACGAAGCGATATTGATCCCAGTAAACCGATATTTTTTTGTTCTCTGTATCATCTATTGTGTTGGCAGATCGCGTTTCGTATAGTCGTAAAACTAAAGAAGTTAAACTTCTGGATCGATCTGCGACGGCCCAACTTTGAAATGGCGTCACGATATCATTATTCAAGCACTTTACTAAGTTAGCCATCAAAACATGAAAGAAACTATATGAAAGGAGAACCTTGTTGTAGGAGCAATAGCTTCGTTTATGCAAGGTCTTGAAAAACGCTTTCTTAAAACGGATGCGCATGCGCGAAACTAAAACCCGGAACCGGAAATTAAATCAATTTCTGGACTGTAGCATTTCTATACTGCGCGTCAGTCTCGGTGATCGATTGGATTACTTCCGTGCTTTCTGAAGACACTGATGAATAGGGACAAATGGTTGTCATCAGACGCTTTGAATAGGGACCTATTCAGTGTGGCATTTCAAAGATGTCGCGTATTTCACGGAGCTCCGCGTACATTGATATACAAGCCTGTCCTATTTTGTATTCTCATTGACGGCGGTGGCGTTGTCAATCTGTTTGTTATGCGGCGCTGCCAGGTCTTTGATATCTATACAGCCCGTAGGGTTGATCTGATATACCATTGAATATGTGGGAATGGAAAAGATTCCGTCAACATCGCAGCGCTCCGAATTTGCTCCAATATTTACCATAACACAAGTTTATGCTCTTCATGGAAGGGATGCTTCAAATATACTTTGATTAAAATCTCTCCACTGGGTGCATACAAATTTGATGCAAATTCATTCACCGCCACATCCATTCTTCTCATCATTTTTACAAAAAAAAGGTTTTCAACCGATTTTAGTCTTTTTAGAACATCTACAATTTGACGTATATGGAATAAGTAAATTGTCGACAGGCTCTGCTATTTAACATGGATTTATAAAGGGTCCTCTGATTAAATGTATACGATATTCAATATAGCATTCAGCAAGAAAGAGGAATAAATATGCGGATGCAATAAAACATATTCAGACACGTTCAGAGGTAAGGAATATGTAAGTGTATCGCATATTTTCGAAAGTATAGTTGCCCATGAGCAATTTAAGAGGGGACGCTCCTATAAATTGTTTCTGGACACATCTGCAAACTTTGTGGGTGGCTTGACGTAAGAAGTATTATGGAATCAATACAAACCCTAGTCCTTAGAATGCTGGGTAATTTTCTAAACATAGATTTTGTGTCGTCTGCTTTCCAAAACCTTAAATATCTGCTTAATTTTGACGGGGAAGGTAACTCAGAGTAGTAAGCAGTTAGATCACAGGCCAGCCGCCAGTTTACATGGTGGTTGGCCTGGATCAAACCTGTTTGAATGAGTATGAAGTCGGTTCCAGCACTATATGGATTATTACGAATCTTGGAATATGTTATTTTCACAAAGGCTTTGTGGTCTCTTTGATTGGCAGCTTTTACTTATCTGAGTTATTTTCAAACGTGTAAATGTCTGGTTATGTCGCCGTACAGAGGAACGACCATTTTCTCTTCAATTTAACGACAAATAAACGATCTTTTAATTGAAAAGCGGTAATAAAACGCGATCCTTGGTCGGTGTTTGAGTGATTGAAACTTACAATCTGACAGACCGAGATAATTTGGAATCAGTAGCTTACACATGTAAAGGTAAACCAGACTCTTTGATCAATCTGCAGGAATATATTTCGAACATTTTAGTATTAATAAATGATGATGAGTTCATTGTTTCAATCGCTTCCGATGTCTGCTAATGCAGTTCAGTTATGATGTTGGATACATCAATACACTCAGACGGATTTCTATTCAATCTGTAAAGCTGTTTACCGCTTAAAGACTATAGTAATTCAATGAATACTCTTTAACCCTAACCCTGGGTTATTTTTTCTTAAAATAAGTTATTGTTTCGTCTGCCTATCAAAACCTTGAATATCTGCTTAATCTTGAAGAAGAAAATATTCAGAGTAGGAAACAGGTTAGATCACAGGTCAGCCGCCAATTGAATTGGCGGCTGGCCTGGATCTAACCTGTTTGCATAAGCATGATGTCGGTTCCAGCACTATAAGGGTTAATAGTGAAATTATCTCCAGGGACATATCTTCTTGTGTTCATAATTAAACAAATCTGCGTTTGTCACGACGTGTTCATGTGTAACTTCCTTCAAGTACAGTACCAAAATGATAATTTTTCATTTGCGATATCGTATCAAAGTATTCCTTGCAAACAATACTTTCTCTTCTTTCAAACGTATACCGATTGAAAACGGAATGATACCAAGAGCCTTCAAACGAAAGTATTTATTATTTCCACAGAGTACGATTTCACAGAAACGGAAAGAACATTTCGCAGGTTGCGAGAATATCACTTCAATCATTCCACTGGAGTTACAAAATGATTAAGTTTGACAGAAATATGAGTTCCCCTTTTTTATGAAATACAATATCCCTCGACGGTGTTGCTATTTCAAATGAATGAACTCCATAGGAAAGCGCAGTGCTGAGATATTAATGTGATAAATAACATCTCATTCACGTTTGATTAACCCTTAGAATGCTGGGTAATCTTCTAAAAATACGATATTTCGTCGTCTCCTTTCAAAAGTCCTAAATATCTGCTTAATTTTGTCGAGGAAAGATACCCAGAGAAGCAAACAGGTTATAATCACACACCAGCCGCCAATTTACTTGGCGGCTGGCCTGGATCTAACCTGTTTGCATAAGCATGAAGTCGGTTCCAGCACTATAAAGGGTTAAACCTTGAAACATGGTTATGCGCGAGAATGTTGAAAACATTCAATGGACGAAAATGATGGCTTTCTCGATGGAGCAAGTTATTATTAAAAAAAAAGCATTTCGTATGAAATATGAGCTGCAATTTGAGAAATACGTGTCCTTAAGTTCCTTGGACAGCTCGTCAGATTATCATTACAGCAATTGCATGGTAAAACATTGTGACAAAACAGTACCTGTCTAAAACCGGTAAATTTCGTATGTCTTGGATTTTGACGTCTAATTTCAACTTTGAGTCCAGAAAACCTCGCTCTGATATATTTGGTGTAGAAAAAATTATGAACCATCGTGCCTGATGGAAAAATCTCCAAATCAGTATCCTTTCCTTTTGTTACAATAGTTTATTCCGAAAGCCATTACATAAATATTGTTCATGTATTTTTGTCTTTAGCTTGTGCTGTCGATGGACAAGCTCCTATTTCTAAGAATATGTTTATAAGTCAATAAACGATGTTGCGTAAAAGTTCATCTCGCATTGTCATTCATTTTGTAAAAAACTTAAGCGAAGTAATTAAATGACGACAAAATATTCGTGATTAAGACAACTGACGTATTGCTATGGACTCTGGTCATTCAAAATGGTTCAGTGGGAGTTTTCGGAATGACATTCACACTTTATCTTAAGACAGCTTTAAACAACATAACTTTACACACACTGTTTCATAATGATCGCTTAACCCATTTTCAAAACGTCACGACATTTAACAACTTTGTTGCAGGTACCTCTGGAAAAGATTGTGGAATAAAGAGAAATTGGCTTTAATGAGCAATTCGTCCTTTTCCAACAATAGCTTCTGTCCTATCAAATGATTATTTTTCATTTTCATCACATTTTGAAATGTCGTCTGCAAATTATCCAAATTATCTCATTTTGAGATAGTCGAAAAGTTGGCGTTTGATAAAGGGTTATGACAGTATTAGAATAAATAGCTTCTGTAGCACTATTTAATAGTTATTTTTAACACAAAATTGACTTGTTCGAATCTGACAGCAATCGTTTTATTTTAGTGAAAATCCAAACACCGTCACCAAAATTTGAACCCACTTCAGTTGTAGCAAAAAGCATGTTTATGCAGTATGTTTGTATGAAGTGCGTATGAAAACTTTGTAGGGGAAAGAAGAAGAATGTTTACACAATATAAATAGGGTATGAATACTATACATACGATATCGAAGTGTTTGGACGAGGACCTTTGGAGACAGACGGCGGCCATGATGATGATGACGCCTCCGGAGAGCAGCCCAAGGATAACGATACCGCACATAGCGAAGCTGGACAGATGTTCGAGTCCGGTCGGACAGTCCGAATAGTCTCCGCACGGGTTCCGGTCATTACAGACGAGGTCGTGAGAGATACAGCGGTCGTTCTTGCATTTCCGCTCGGTTGTTCTACAGGAGCCTAGATACGATGAAATTCGGGAAATTTTTGAATGAACGAATAAAATCCAAAATCAATGTGACCTTAAAAGCTTATATAGCATTCTTAAAACGAAAGCAAAACAAAAACAAAAGCAATACACGTATTGTTTTTAAGTAAATATTGAAAAAAAAAATAACAAAGAAAAACCATTGCACATAAGGATGTTATATGAAAACATGTATGCAAGAAAATGTATTGTCTCTGAATAGCCTCTATGTATTACACTGGCTGAGCTGATGAGCTAAGTTTTTCGTTGTAGGTTTCCGAGAAAGCCAATGACAACCCTTATTCGCGGGCGCAATTAAACCCCGGTACATCTCGGGCACTCTCAAAGGGTGTATTAGGTAACACTTTCTCTAACTTAGGCGCATATGCTACAAAAGTGTTGAGAAACCGCTGTAAGAAGAAAAGGTAAACTGTAAGTCGTCTGGTTTGGGTTTTAAGTCGGGCCAAGGGTCATCCATGACCTAGTGGGTTTAAATCCAGGTGACGGAATTTGCATCCTCACGAGAGCTACTCTTCCAGCTGAGTTATGGAATGCCGATGTGTCTACTCGACTTGATTCATCACTTATTGACAACCATGTGCTGGGTCTTCCTCTGTCATTACGAGCCACGACTCGTTACAGTAATCAAAATACTGTTGACTCGATTTAAGACTCATATCAATAAATAAATTCAATTTGGACCAGTCACTTTAAACAATATGGGATAGTTTGTGTACCTAGGTCTTTTATCCAGAAACATATCGACGGAAGGAGAGCACTTAATGATTCATATAATATACCTTTTTACCCCTACTTAGGCGGATTTGCCCTGAGAATTAATAGAAAATTACCACTGTGACAAAAGGATAAATTGTGTGTCGTCTGCTCTAGATTTCAAGTAGGACCAGTCACATTAAGCAATGTGGGGGAACTCGTGTATCTAGATCTATCATCCAGTACATATCGACTGGATAGAGAGCAATCAGGCGTCTTTCTCCCTCAATATGGCGTGATTTATTCGCCGCGATTTATGACATTATTTACTTAAATTCATTAAGAGATCCATCGCTTCGGCCATAAATCATATGTCTACGGGTCAGCGGGCCGATTCGGTAAATAATTGCCGGCGTTACTCTATGCCACTGTTGACCGAATCTAATTACCGGAGTGGTAGGGGAACATAGGAATGTGAGTGTTACAGCGCTGTTTGTAACCGGATTGTATCCTATCTCCGTGTATTCAATGGTAGAGATATGTCTTTTTGGGTTTGTGCAGTTGCGGTTTTTATTAAGATGAGTTCAGTGATAATTTAATGGAAGACCAACGCATCGACAGTGTTTCGATCCGAGGGAAATATTCTCGCTTTTCATAATTATAGGAGATGCGATAGTCTTGCATTATGAGGGTAAAGAGAGAAAGGAGGAGGTATTCGTTAACATCCATTTTGGTGTTTTATGAGGAAGGAAAGATGAGTCAATTTTTCAATTTATAGGGTTACAATGTAGACGGCATTTAAAATTACCACTTTTCTCTGAATGACCGAACTTTGACCAATTTGCTGCAGAAGATCACAGAAACCAATGTGGCAATAGAATGTATTGCTTAAATGGTTCATTATATTTTTATGCAACTTATGTAACCTAATTTCATAAAGAAAATCTTTCACGTTACTTTTTGCCTTTTCGTTCTGCTTTCAAATTCGGCCATTCGTACATTTTCACACACCGTTGACATACCTGTTCGCAAGTTCAAAGCAAACACTGTAACAGAAAAATGCTAGAAATTAGTTATTCATTCTTTTTTGTCATAGAATCTTCAATAAAACTTCTCGCCCTTTTTTGCCGTCTGCTGTTACTTTGAATGTCGACAAGTGACAAATATTCCGACATACCATACATTTCGCAAGTACAAAGCAAACAGTCTAACAAAAATACAAATAGCTAATAATTAGTAATTTTAACAAATATTTGATTTCTTCCCAGGATGAATCGGAAAATATATCATCTTCGTGCTTTTGCTTTTGTCGTCTGCTGTTGCTTCCAAATATGACCAGTCAGAATTTCCAATATACCGTAAACATCATTTTAAGAAGTCCAAAGCAAACAATTAAACAATGGAATAAATTTCTATAAACGAGTAATCAGGGTTTTTTGCTTAAAATGTAGTCTTCTAAAGACAATATGGAAAATTGATGAATTCTTATGGTTATTTGTCTTCTGATATTGTTTTCAATTTGGAACATTCATAAATTACCACTATAGTGTCTACCTACCTGTTCGGAAAGCCGTAAACACCAGTTTGACGTAGACGGTAATAGGAAATCCTCGGTTCCGATAAAAACGTATTGACAGCGCATGACCTTTTGTGGAATACACACGTGGGGTCAACTCGACTTCCTTACGGGAACATATCAGGGCTCTCATACCTGTAAAAACGGAAATATAATTGTTCTAAAGGTGCTTGGTCAAATATGAAAGATTTGAAAGTAAAAATGAAATACCCTTGAAATAATACAGTTTTTTCATCATTGTATTACTAAGTACATTTCGAAATAGCTGTTAAAACAAAAAGATCAATAGGCGTCAATATACATAAATGGGTTCAGCCGATATTCAGTCAATCTCAGAAACATTTTGTCAATGGCAAATAACAAAGGGTCAACATTGGCACATATTAGTCTTAGATAAAGCAAGCTCACGTATGAGTCTTGCCTTTGTAACCGATTGGCTTGCTTATACGTCATTGAGTACCACGTTGTTGGGATTCAATACGTTCCCCAACATGCAACGATGCCTTGATAAATCAAAGCCTTTTGTCTTATTACCATAGTATTTCCTGGGAGAACATGGGGAAACTGACTAGTAATGGATTATATTACAACAGTACAAGAAGTGGCAAACACTTGACTATCCGGTTACTGAAATATGATACATGCGTAAGTCGTTTCGTTCTGCTTGTGGGAATATTTTAAACGCACGGACTGAATATGTCATTGGACAATTTTATATATTAACATCTTCAAAGTTCCGTTTACTCATTAGGAATTTAAAGGTTTTCGATATTGAATGTAATACTTAAAGGACATCTAACGGATACGAAATATTCAATCATATTTGTGACATTAAGTAGACATAGTGGCGATTTAAAAGGCAGTATTTTTTTCTACTTTGGCTGCAATTGTGTCAACGGGAAAAATATGAAAATAAAGATAAATAATTGCACCATTAAACGACAATATTAAAGGTTATTTGTGTGTCTTTGCATGGACCTAAAGAATAAGTATTTCGGATAGCAAGCATACCTTTGAAGAATCTTATGATACAACTACAGTATAACAATCACAATGCATCGCGAATTCATGGTGTCACTTTAAACAAAAGCACTAACACCAAACATACAGCATGCGGATTATAATCATTCATGTATCGTTTGACTGTTAGACTCACTTGGCAACTTTTAAAATTTCATCTAAATCACGATCGCTGTCTTGCATGAAGAATTCCATCTGAAAGCCTTAACGTCGACGCTATAATTCAATTTCAGATTTCCGGAAGTCAAGACAGATGCTTTGTAAATCAGATTAACCCATTACTCCATTAAAATCGTGTCCTATCCTATCCCTCTTAATACATGTAGTCATGTCTAGGAAAATGAATTCCTTTTTAAAGAAGAAATTCATAATGAGGAGTGTACTCGTTTTGTGTCACGATAACATAATGTCTTTGGATTTTTTTTTATAATTCTTTTATATGTACAAATGTCGTCGGCTGTCATTCCAAATTCGAGATCAAACGCGGTTGTTTTTTAGTTGAGGTAATGAGTCAATATGGACTCTTCTTATGCGTTTAATAAGGTACAGACAGAGTGGTACAATAGACGGCAGCCTTAAGGTAGAATACCCATAATCTGCCATTTTGAAACTCTTTTTTTCGTCGAGTTACTTCGGTTGTTCTCGTAATACAGCGGTCGGCGCCGGAACTATTCGTTTTTCCCCATGTCACTGACAGCTTTCTGAATAAATGTACCAATGGTAATGGGCGAATACATGATTATCTTTGGAGCAATATCACTGGACCACAGTTAGAATATTCAACAACAAAATCTGAACCAGGCCGTATAAATGAGAAATGTTGAAGTGCACGACAGAATCTCGTATTCTGGTGTCTGCGTGACTTTGTCTGCCAAATTGCCTCTTTGTCATTTCAAGAGTCTGCATAGGCTGTTTAACCCGACATTTGACATGTTTGTTGAAGACGATTTCGGAGAAGATTGTGGAAAAACGAGAAATTGCTCTTAACGAGCAAGTTCCCCTTTTCCCACAATTTCTTCTGCCCAGCCAGGAGATTATTTGTCAACTTCAACACAATTTGAAATGTTGTCTGCAAACTCCTTCAATTCAGGCCAGTCAAAATATGTGGCCTCTGGTAACGGATTAACACTATTTCGTGTGTATTAATATGTGGTTGGTTTTCTTTTCAAATCGTCTGATTCATCGTTTGTTTTGGAAGTAAAGCATGGTTTGATACAAGCATACTTTTATCATGTTTAGAGGTTTCTCCTATTTTTGTTCTATACAGAGACATCCTTACGGAGCAGCAATGCTGTCGCATCTTCATTACTTAAAGCATGAATATACGAATATGATTGCTGTAAAGCAAACAGTCGCATCTCCTTCATTTAAAGTAGAATTTACTTGAAACTTATCAAAATCTACAGTTTAAATATTGATAAAGGGATAAAGATATCAGGTCGATCCAAGCATTCCTTCCCTTTGTTGTAAACATTCAATCAATTATGTCCTAAACAGAAACATGTGCAAAACAATGGCGTCGTCTACCTTTAAGTTAAGCCTTAAAGTATCTATCTCACAGATTGAGAATCTAATCTTATATACAGTGAACCTCGTTTATCCGGACCCCGATTATCCGAATGTCTCGCAATCCGAACGAAATTGTGAGGGAACGGAATTATTTGACCAGTTTGTTGCAGACAACTTTTGAAAACATTGTGGGAAAAGGAGAAATTGCTCGTGACGAGCAATTTCTCCTTTTCCCACAATGTTTTCTGCCATATCAGAAGATTATTTTTGGGACGGTCGACAATTTGGTGTTTGCTAAAGTGTTATAAGTATACACGTGCATACAGACCGTTTATGTCTTAATGTGTATAAGAACATGCGCTACTTCATTAGTCCGGATGAATCGGTAAGCCGGACATTTTGTTGGGAACGGACGTGTTCGGATTAACGAGAACTCACTGTAAATCAAATACGATATCTTCTATGGATATAATGGCACCACATATCATAAGATTAAGGTGGAATACTCATAATCCGCATTTTTGAAACACATTCGTTCGTCGGATTACTTCGGTCGTTCTCGGTATACATCAGTCGGGTCCGAATTTACTTGGCTAATAGCGATCAGTTTCGGCCCTACCGATGTATGCCGGGAAAACCCGAACTAACCCGACGAAAGAATGAGTCTTTCAAAATGCGGGTTATGGGTTTTCTTCCTTAAATCACACTGGGTTGTTGATACGCTTCTCATCCTCTTTCATAAATATTTGGTTTAGATAACGATATGGTAAATATGTCTTGCAGATTTTGTTAATGGTTGAAACAGCTTGTTTTGTAAACAATAATCCGTAACTTCTGTGCTTTGAAATAAGATAAATAGGTAAGATCATCCCAGACTATGAAGTAAATCAATGCACATATAATGCTAAGCAAACAAAGTGCCCAAGAGAGCAGTGCTATGACTAATCATTGACCAAGTATTTCGGTCAAAGGACTGAAAGGGGTAAATAATTGTTGCATTTCAAATGCATGTAAACTCAAGTTCAATCATTTTGAAATGGGATTGAAATTGAGCATTGTCATTTATTTAACAATGAGGATAGTTTTTATCTTCTTTTAATGCTTGTTAATCGCAGAACACAGTCTGTGGGATAGCCCCTTTAACATATCGTATTGCTTTAAATGCTTACCTTTCTATAGCAATAATGGAGGAGATGTTAACCTCTATGGCGATATAAGCGTTTATGTGATTGCCATAGACGTGTATGATGTCGTCTGTGTGAAGCCATAGGCTAATGGGTTTAAGTGATAACAGTCAGCTAATAGGTCAATTTAGCGCCTTCTGTCATGTGACACGGTGGTACAGTATTGGAATTGGTAAAGGCAACAATCAACGGGTGCGATCGTCTAACTGGTCTTATGAACGAGAGTCAGTTTTGTTAAGCCATCGCTTTTGTAGCGAACGTATAGTACATGTCTTTATGATTAGTCGTAGAACATGTTATCTAATTATTAGTGAAAATAGCACTTATGATTTGAAAGAAAAGGTAAAATTAAGTGTTAAAAAAAGAGAATCACAATAAGAACATTCATAGCAATTCTTTTTCGAAGGGTTGAAAACAGTGTAATCAATGTTTTAGATGAATTAAAGAACAAGCGACATAATGTGGTGTCAAAACAAAAAACATCCTAGTACCAAAACGCCTCTTTATCCACTAGGCCACGCAAAAAAAGAAAGAAAAGAGGGGAATGAGAAAGGCAATATCAATATCAACAAGCAGCAATCCTAAATAGAACAACTAAGACAGACATTAAAGAGAAGAAGCAGCAAAAGAAGACCAATAACAAGATGAAGAAGAACAAGAAGATGAATCAAGAAAAAAAAAGAACAGAAGGAATCAAGAACAGGAAACATAGCAAGACGATAAGAAGAGTTTTTATTTTAACCTTTATATTGCTGGAACCGACTTCATGCTTATGCAAACATGTAAGATCAAGGCAAGCCGATACATAAATGTGCAACTCAGGGTATATTTTCTCATGATACTTCAGTAGATATTTAAGGTTTGGGAGAGAAGAAGACACATGATCTATTTATAGAAAAATCACCCATCATTCTAAAGATAACCACGTCGATAACGTTAATAAACGCTTGTACCAATGATACAGAAAGGGGTGTCACCACCACAAGTTTAGTCGCTATGTAAATGGCGCATGGACATATTTTCTCAAGAATGGCAGCACCATTATAATAAATGCTTGTACCAATGATACAGAAAAGGTTGTCACCACCAAGCGTTTAGTCGCTCTGTCGCTATGTAAATGTAGCATGGATATATTTTCCCAAGAATGTAAGCAGCCCTCAATAAACGCTTGTAGCAATGCTACAGAAAGGATTGTCACCACCACGCGTTTAGTCGCTATGTAAATGTCGCATGAACATGTTTTCCCCAGGATGGCAGCACCATTTACACTAAACTAATGGAGTGGTTAACACCTTATCTTGTGTCGTAGATTGCCGAGACATGTCAGTGTTACCGGAAAATACAGACTTTATCGCTATCTCCCACTCGTTTACTGCATAAATAACGGCTTTGTATGTTTGGAAGACCCCGGAATTATTTTAGAAAGGACGATTTCTTTTGTTTGTTTGAAATCCTACCAACATACCTGTTCTCAAAACATATCTAAGTATGACATTTTGCTTATCCTCAAAATCCTTGCTCAACTTTATGTATGATTAAACTTTAAGTACATGTATAAGACTCTATGTTAGGTTGTGATCTAGAAATAAATTCATACTCAACATTTTTTCTTAGACTTATTTAAAGCAATGATATTTGAGTCATCCTTTTCGCTTTCTTAGGTGAAGTGATGAAGCCCACAGAACATGGCTCACATAATTATCTTACTAAGATGGCTACCAAAACTGTACGAAAGTATAAGTAAGGGCTTAAGTTTATGTACAAAATCGTATTTTTTTGTAAACGCAAGCCCATGAATGTCCCATAACATATTTCGCCATAATACTTCACTGTGTCGTGTCTTCTACAGAATTTTTCGGAAACGGCTGTGTCGTCTCAATATCACAAATAAAACGGTGTTCATTTTTCTTTTTATCTTTTGATGTCTATTGAATGTTGCTTCGAAGACATACCAGCAAAATCCCCATAATAGAAAGAGTATTTCCTTAAACATATAAGATAGCACAAAAGACAAATTTCAAGTTCAAAGAAAGCTATCGATTTGAAATAACCAGAAACCTTTGTTCGGTGTTGAAGAAAAATGTCCCGGTTGTCTTTTTAATGAAAAACCCATTTTCTTTAAAAAGTGATTTGGCTTAATAGTTCCTGCTTTTATTTTCATCAGAACATGCAAAAGGGTCTTTGTAAAACCCAAAAGTCACCTATCCTTAGTCATTATGGATAAAATGAGGATGTGTTAATGAGGATGTGTTGTTTCAAGCGGCATGTCTTGGGGAACAGAATCAACACTACTTGTTGGTGTCTTTAACTTTGTCAACTCTCGGGGGAGAATGTTAAACACGGGCGATGCTTTTATACTTCTTATATTTCTTGGAACAAGTAATTGTATAACAGTGAAAGCTTTGTTGCCGTAAAGCTAAGCTATTAGCGCCGGAAAACTGCTATTTAGCCCTGAAATTCTAACCGATAACACATTCCCTTGGAGCAACTATTGGTAAATTTGGATGGCGTTAGTATTTCTGTATTTTGTTCAGGCTTTTAATTTAATAAAAACATATATATGAACATATCTTTTTCTACCTTATCTTTCACGCACAATATGACCCAATTAGTTAAGTAGTTCATCCACATTGAAATAAAAGTGATGTATGTTTATATATTTTGTATTGTAAAAATGACTATACACATGTGTGGTGGTCAAATAAAAGATATCTATCTTCAGAAAGCCCGTGATACAATGACATTTGGAAACAAAGAGAGAACAGAGGAATATACTCATTATTACCACATTTCCTTTATTGGCACAACTGTTTCTTTCTAGGTCCATCAGTACCACATTTTATCATTATCGTCCGGCAAATACTCAAATATAGAAATTGTAAAATAAGCTTTTTCCACCAATCAACGATGTTTTAATCCCCAAAATCAACTTCAATCAAATGCATGAAATGGAGTTATTTTCATCTGTTTTTTTTTTTCAACAATTATTCTTTATAATTTCCTCTAAATTCCATTATTTCCTCAATTGTGGACGCGTTATCTGACACAATGAACGACATGGTTTGTCTTGTACAAATCACTATTGACACGCAAGTTAAAGGTTCTTGTCTACAGGTGTGATGTAATTTGAATGTTAGGTTTAAGTCTTTAAAACTACACAAAAACTGTGTTGTTCTGTGTTACACACTGGAAAAAGTCTTTGGAAGCAAACTTAGATCGTTTCTGATTCTTTAAAGTGTGTATACGGTGGATAAACATGTATTTCAATCCAAAAATGTGATATTGCTTTTGAGATCTACCCCGTATAAATGCACATACTTAGACAGAATGATGTTTCGTGAATTGTTTATCCTTTCAATAGGTTCTTTTAAAGTTTCTGTGTGTCATAGGATTATTTTTTGAAATTCTCGAAAATAAAGGAATTAAGATTAATTAAATATTTCAGCAAAGAAACCAATAGCATATTAGATGAATTTTGACATTTTTCATTTTATAAATATCCGCGGGAAATCCGATTGAATCTAATTATAGCGTCAAGCTATGAACAACCGGTCACGTAACGCTCACATAATAGTAAGACAACACGCTGAAAACAAAAATGGACGCTGCCGCTAGCAAACTCCTCACAGTGATCTCCCCTTGCTACGCTGCATCGACCACTGCCACCACAAGATTTTTCATCCAGATTTGGATGAAATTCAAATGATGCTGTTTTGTAAAGAGATTACCGGATATCTTATTTAATTTAGTAACAATATCTTGTTGTATTGATTTCTGACCAGTTACGTTGAAAAAAAAAATGTTTTTGTTTATGAATAAAGCACTAATGGATTACAATTTTTTAGTTTTGCCGCCATCTTGTTATGCTATTTTCGTTTCTAAGTAGGGAGTCACGTGACATTTGTAATGGTAGTGATCATCCCCATACAGGGAGATCATTGTGAGGAGTTTGTGCCGCTAGTATCTTCTAAGTTAGGTGTACATCGTCACGTGACAGGCAATTGACAGCCCACGTGACGTGACGTAACTAATTATCATATAGCTGTAGTAACATACAAAAGTCGAGGCCGTGGGGTGTTTCCGTCAATATCTTCATTTATACGGCGATTTCGGCGATTGTTTTTAATGAATATTTGTTAAAAGCATAGCTGAATACCATTCGCAAATTCTTTTTTACCCATAATTAGTGTATGGCGTTCAGGATCTTTTACTGTATATCAAATATCAATACAAAAACTATACCGTTTAAAAGACAGTCTATTTCTATTTTCAAACTCTCCTAATATGAAAAAACAGCATTAATATCAAATCATGTGGTTTCGATCTAAGTTCATAATATATACGATTATCATTATTCTTATACCAAAGAGGGAAGAAATTATTCAAATAATAAAATTAAGGTAAGACCTGGGTAATGGATAACTTGTTATTGTTTTGGTTAAAGAATAAGTTTGAATGTAGTTAATGAAATATGCATCGCTTCAAAGACATTCACCGAGCCAATTTTCAAAATTTGTCTGATTTTGAATTTAAATGAACAAAATGAATATCAATGATTTTGTTATTTATTCATAGAAATTACCTCCCTTTAATTTTCAATATTCACAATAAAATTAAAATTTAATAAATGAAGTTGGCAACTACAAATTCTAATCAAGGAAAGGTTCTTTTAAAATGAAACTTGATTTTAAAATGGCATCTGCTCTGTTTAATCTTTAATTATGTTATTCTGACTTTTCTTTATTACCCGGGTCTTGCCTTAAAGGCACATAAAAGGAGATTAATGCTATATTAAACTATTTTATTTCGTAAACATTTGATCAGATTAAGATAGATTTCACCAGAAAAGACATCAGCAAAACTTGAACATGAAAGTCTACCAGAAATAACCAAGGTAAACAAGTTAAATAAGTCAGATTGCCTCTTTCTTCACCTCTGACCTTGACAGTTGTTACAGAAACATTTGAATTGACCAATCACAATTATCTATTTTGAATATGTAAACAAACAGGTTGTTGATAAACATGATTGAATTGGAGACAATTATATATTGATATGCCTTTAAGATGCCTGTATATGGTTTTAAACAGCTAAGTCGGTTTTACAAGATTCCGATGCTGTTTTTTTTTATGTGTTTTGCCAAATTGTCATCAATGTTTGATTGTTCACTGGTATCGGATAATTGAACAAAAGCTGAGGGTTTTTGATAGATTATGACTGAATTGCAAAGTATTTGTGGTCAAACAAAGTTTCTTCTTCTTTGCATCCCTTTGGCATTTCATTGACCGCTGTCCAAGCAAATTACGACAAACTTTTGCGCAAAAGACGTCAAATACCACACCAAATGAAGAAGAAAGCTCCCACCAATAATCTATAACGTACCACTATGTGGTTTTGAAATCTCCACATTGCATCGAGAGATAAGAGCTCCAATTGCCACATTTCCAGAAGGCATTTCTTTGATGTTAATGAACGAAGTAAATATCGATATCGTTTAATTCACAGCCATCCTCAATAAACGGACACCTCCTCGAACAAACAATCGAATTCAACTATAAAGTAAGAACAGAAAAACAATTTGCACAAAGAAAATTATTTTGTGTCATCTGCTTTCTAAAACCTTAAATATCTGCTTAATTTTGTCATGTAAAGATAACCAGAGTAGCAAATATGTTATAATACTGGCCAGTAACCAATTTACTTGGCATCTGGTCTGGATGTTACCTGTTTGCATAAGCATACATTCGGTTCAATCACTATAAGTGTTAAAGAAAAAAGTGTCGTTATGGTTGGACGGAGAATTTGTCATAAAGTTCTAATGCATAAGGCTATTATAGACGGAAAGCCTCTTTGTCTCTATTTTATTAACTTTAATTAATCAAAACAATGAACACTTCATATAGGAATGTGATCATTAAATAAATCTTTGGAAAACGATATTTGATAGATATTGCATAAATGGTTAACTCGGATGATCCAAGCTGTAGCTGTGTTACATGAAATATCTACGTCTGGATCATTTAGACTAATAAATGGCGGGAAGGGAGTCTTTCTAGCATAGCTATTAAGATCATTTACGCCCAGAAAACTAGAACGAGAGGAGGCTTCTGTTTCAAAATTTAGATTTGACAAATTTGAAAAGTTAGAACTTATACACATTGGTACAATGATCCCAGCTAAATAACCCACATGAAATGTAATAAAGATATGGTTTGATATATTATTCCTGTAGAACTTGAAATATGACCAGTTTTGAACAATTTCATACCGGAAAGGAAGGTTCAGGTGAACGCTCTGCGTCTTACTCACGAACGTTTCTCACATCTCCGCAGGCGTCTGTTGACTGCATTAGAGTCTTTCCCATTAAACTGATTGGTTCGCGATCATATTTCTCGACGCGAGAGGCTAATTGAGAAACGCGTCATAGTCCCTGGAATTCAAGCCCTTTCATTCGCTTGTTGGAGACAATTAGCGTAATCGTTTTAAACGTTTTATTTTTATACCTTTTATATCGAAGGAAATCTGAAACACGCAACATTGTAATTAGCCAAGTATGGAAACACAGGTTGTTGTTGTTGTGGAAGCACGCTACCTGAGACATCAGAGGTAGCTTAAACCAGTTTCATATGTTACATCCTTGTGGAATGGGACATAAGGTTCTACCTGGGTGTATTGGTCAAACGTTATGATAGCGGTAAATCAATCAATCGATCATTATATTAAATCAATATAATCAATAATCAAACAAATAGATAAATTGATCAATTGTTCAATAAACTAACCAATGCGTTAATCAATGCATAAACATATGGTGTACAAAAAGTAGATAAATAGAAACACCAAACAATAAATCAGTGAGCAAATGAACAATCAATTTAATTAATTCGACCAATTATCTTTAAATGCACCTAACTCTTTCCATATTAAAGGCTGAATCCTGAATGCACCCACTAATTCATATAATGCGAAATACATCGCCCTTAATCTTTGGTGCTGCAATCAAAGGAAATCGTATTACCACCCTTTACGATATATCTTGACTTCTACGAATACCTATCAAATGAAGTAAGGGTTTATTCTGAATACGGCCACGTGTTTTTACTTGGTGATTTTAATGCACGCACGGGAAACCAGTGTGACTATATCAAAGACCTGAATCTTGACCGTTATATTGATCTCCCGTGCGGCTATATAAACAGTAATACTTTACCTGTACGTAAGAATCATGATACTTCTGTTAATTCATACGGACTCAGGCTTTTAGACATATGTAAGGAGAATGAATGCTGTATTTTGAACGGCCGTTTAGAGGAAGGTAAATGCACGTATCATTCTCATTACAACAGCAAACCAATTTCAAGTACAGTAGATTATTTGATAGTTGATCGTGATTGTATACCTTTAGTAAAAGATATGTCAGTACTAGATTTGACGGAATTCTCCGATCACTGTCCTTTGTCATTTTCTGTTAATTGTTTAAAACCTTTTATGAACAGTGAAAAATCTATTTCATTTGATAAAATCAAATGGGACAGCTCCGATTTGACCCATTTTAATGAAACATTGCATAATAATACTAAAAACTTTGACGATTTATCCGTCGACTTTAGGTCAGGTGCATTAACTACAAACGAATATGTTTCAAAGTTAACAAACCTTATTTATGATATTTCCTTTCGTTCTTTCGGGAGAAATGTTACTATTCGTACCTCAAATAAGAAAACTTATACAAACAATAGCGCTTGGTTTGATAACAATTGTAAGGAGGCCAAACGCCTTTTCTTTAAGGCAAAGCGGCACTTTGCACGAGAAAACAGCGAAACGAGCAAACTTGCCTTTTTGCAATCTCGAACGCATTATTGTAAAACAAAGAGGTTGGCAAAAAGTAAATTCTTTTTCAAGGAGAAATGTAAACTTTCATCTCTAAGTAAAAATTCCCCTCGTCAATTCTGGTCTTATATTAAAAAATTCAATAAAAAGAATCATGTGTCAAATGACGTAGCTTTGACCGACTTTGTTGAACAATTTCGTGCGTCTAACACGTGCGAATTTGATTCCACCCACGAAGAACACCATATCAATGTATCCGAACCACGTGATGACCCATTGTGTATTGATGAGTTAGACTGTCCCTTTACTATCGAGGAAATTAAAAGAACTATTTTGTCACTTAAAAGAGGCAAAAGTGCCGATATAGAAAATATTGTACCAGATTTTTTTATTGATTCCATTGATTTTATTTCACCTTATTTACTTACCCTTTTTAATAACATTTTTGATTCCGGGAATTATCCAGATTCATGGGCTAAAGGGTCAATCACTCCTATTTATAAAAAGGGTGACCCTTCTGAACCGTCTAACTACAGACCTATTACCATCGTAAATACACTATCAAAAATATTTTCATTAGCCCTTAGGAATAGGATGAATAAGTGGAGCGAGAATGAATCCATTTTAAATGATGTTCAATTTGGTTTTCGGGATGGTCGTTCAACTACCGATGCTATATTTATTTTACATTCAATTATACAAAAAGTATTGAGCAAAAACCTTAAACTTTGGTGTGTTTTCATTGATTTTGAGCGGGCTTTCGATACCGTTAATCGTAATGCACTATGGCACAAGTTACTTGATTCAGGTGTTAGTTGTAAAATGATCTCCATGCTTAAGGCAATCTATTCAAATGTGAAAGCTTGCGTCAAACACAATATGCAGATCTCCGATTTTTTTGACATATCGTTTGGACTTAAACAGGGAGAGCCTTTATCGCCTTTGTTAATCACATTAATCTAGATCAGCTCGATGAGAATGACCTTAATACACTTTCAATCTATCTTCTTCTTTTTGCCGATGACATTGTATTATTTACAACAAATCCAGTGACACTTCAACAACAGTTAAACAATATCCAGAGGTACTCAGTCAAATGGGGTCTTAAAATAAACAAGGCTAAAACTAAAGTTTGTGTATTTCGAAAAGGTCATCAACCAGTCAGAGATCAAATAATTATAGAAAATGATATCATTGAAGTTGTTGATAACTTTGTTTATCTGGGGCTGAAATTTAGCTATAATGGTAATCTTAATCTAGCGGTTAAATGCCTCCAAGACCAGGCCCTTAGGGCATATCATAATTTATTAGGGATTTTTGACAAACTTAAGTTAGATTTAAAATGTAAGTTATCTCTCTTTGATTCAATGGTTCTCCCTATCCTTTTATATGGATCTGAGATCTGGGGTGTATATAACGTTAAATTCATTGAAAAACTTCATATACGGTTTTGTAAGTCTTTATTGGGTGTAAGCAAACAAACGCCAAACTATGCTGTATATGGTGAACTTGGTCGCCTACCAATGTACATCCTTGCAAAACAGAGAGCTATAAAATTCTTTGTCAAGATATTAAATTCCCCTGGTTCTTTGATACAATTTTCTTATTTTGATCAACTTAATAATATTTCGAACTCATGCTGGTCTAACAAAATGAAAAGTATTGTTGAACATTTGGGTTTTGGCTATTTAACTCGAGGTGTTCAAGGTAACATCCCTCATTTCAGCGCTTTGAAATCAAGACTTCGTGACCAATTCATGCAAGATTGGTCTAGCTACATCAATAACTCATCAAAACTATCATATTATTGTAATTTTAAAGAAGAATTCAAATTTGAAAATTATTTAACCTCAATACAAAATGATCACCTAAGAAAACATTTGACCAGCATCCGTTTGAGCTCACACCCACTTGAAATTGAAACTGGATGAAAAAATGGTATTGATAGAAACAATCGCCTGTGTAAACTATGTAGCATGAAAGTAGTCGAGTCTGAATTTCATTTCATATTATGTTGCCCAAGATATAGATTTTTACGTGAAAAATACATGATTAATTTACCACACCCAACTGTTTATAAGTTTTATAGTCTCATGTCCTCCTCGAATCATTGTAAATTACTCAAATTGTCAAAATATATTAAGGAAGCTATGGATGTTAGAAAACATATATTGGAAACCATGTTGAATTGATTTTGACTACATTTAATTGTACTTGCCAGTTATGAATACCCATGGTTTTATGACTGTTCTGTTGTTATGTTCCTTTTTTGTGTTGTATTATATCTTTTCTGTAATTTCATGTCTTTGCCATGTTTGAATTGTAAATGGCTAAAGGCGAACTTTTTTTGCCGTTGCTAATAAATGTATGTATGTATGTATATCACTTCGCTTTCAGGCATCTGTAATAGAATACCTATAAATGATTAATGTAGCCAAAACCCGTAACAACCAATTATTTCTATCGAAACAATCGTTACATCGGTAATGCATAGAGAAAGAAAGGTGTGGTTTGTCTATTACGTTTGCTTTCAATTTGGACCAGTCACAAATTTCCAGACGGGAGAATGGTGATATAATTCTGTTTACGGAAGCCGCTGCTTATACCCAACATATCTCCGCAGATGGATATTCGCGGCCCGGCTTTGTCGTCCCGTATATTGTCCAATTTGGTGTATTGTAATGCCTTATCCCCCTCTGTCAATCACAGTGTGAAGATTTGATCCATGGCGGGGGAAAACGGGGATCTGTGAGTCACATTAAGAAAGATGCAACGTATTCGATTATCCTGTGAAATTTGTATTTGTCGATCAACGGTGATGATTTCCGCCAAACAAGGATTCTTATTTTTATACAAACGGTATTAAAGCGGTTTGATTAAACTTAAATTGTAATTTGAAAAACTTTGTTCGCAGAACATGACAAAAACTTTCCAAAATGTGCGAACTGACAAGATATAATCCATTTTGTGTTTTAGGGACTTTTCATACTGATGGTTTATTTGAAATTCTTAGTTAAATTACGAATGAATTTATATGTTTACATACATGAACAATTCTATCACAGAAACACGGATAGTTGTTGCAAGGAATTTGAAAGTGCAGTCCATATCTCTAATTACAAGTCTAACAACTATTTCAGTTGGCTTGTTCCGATTGTTTCTTCCTTTCAGATACGTTTACAGGTGGATGTGTCGCAATGACCAATGCAGCTACCTTTATCATATGTATGACTGGCCTGAATCTAACCTGTATGGATAAACATGAACACGGTTCCAGGACTATAAACGTTAAGAAATAATCTGGTCTTAAGCGTTCAACAGCCTAATCTCTGACGAACCCTGGCGCATTTGCATTCCGTGCTTCATCGACGCAAGGCATAAAACCGCCAATTTCGCGATGAGATTTGCATCTCAATTCCCGACAATTCGATGAATCGTTAATAAAATATCAGCTTAGATACGTTAAAAAGGCCTGAACTTAGACTTGGCCCCGCATATTCGATTCTCGAACTAGTTCGAATTGAAAGCAACATCAGAAGGTATTTATAAAGTAGATGTAATTGGACATTCTTTTGGATACTTAGTAGAAGAGCAATTTCTCCTTTTTATGTCACATCAGTTTCTTTACCCGCTTATAACATATATGTCAAGTTAAGGCAGCACGAAGTACGAGGTCTAATCTCGCACAGAACGAGATTAATGGCCGACAATCATTAAATAATCATTCAATGATTATCGTACCTGGCGATTGGTCATAAAACCGGAATTATCGCTCCGTGATTTAATGTGCGCCCATGATTTACGGGAGATTGGGACACACGATTATTAGGAAACCTCTCTCCGACCCGAGGGGTGGCTTTGTGCGGCTTTTTGTCTCCAAACCAAATCTAGTGTTATCGTAATGCATTAATAAACTTATGCGTACAGAACCAGGTGGATTTTTAATAACTATGAATATTCAAGAATTAGATAATGACATGTTACAATTTTTAGATAACAGATGACATGTTACAATTTTTAGATGACAGAAATTTCGTCCCTCTCTCGGATACATCTTGCATATGTCTTTCCCATCCTTCCTTCAAAAAGCAATTTCTGAACACACTTAACAGAACAGAACAGAACAGAACAGAACAAATCTTTATTTTGACCCAAGTACATAACATACAATAAGGGTTATAATAAAAATAACATTCAAATTAAAAAAGAAAACAAAATTGAGTGAGAGAGACAGAGAGGGGGAATAGAGAAATGAAAAAAACCCGACTTCTGCCGAGTCACATTCTGTTGTGGAAAGTTTTGAACTGTGCCATAAACACAGACCATATTTTTCGAACAAAGGTTAAGTCCCTTTTTGACTTAACATTTATTTCCCGCAACTTAAAAAAAATGGTTTCAAAGCCCCAAATGTTCGTCAACAATCTCTACCAGAGTAAATTGGTTCACGCTACGCTCCCATCTATCCGGGGGTCGATAACTCTGCATAGGAGATTGGTTCGTCAAGTCACCATTATGTTTAAGAAGTGTTCCGACTTTGCCCTAAATATCGAATATTTCGAATATAACATCACTAGGGTTGGTTTTCGAGCACACTTAGCAAACCACCAATGGTCGAAGAGTCACCATATCCAGTAGTTTATTGTTTGATATTCTTTGAGGCCAAATTACCTTGCATGTTCGTCGTAGGCAGTTATGAAAAGATGTTGTTTTGATCGCATGATTATGATAATCCTTTAACATTAACTTCAATTTATTTATATAAAAGTTTCAAGTTTTGCGTTGCTACAGTGTAATTGTATTAATTTTTTATTATCAGCTGTCACTAGGTCACGTGATCGCTGAATGCACTTAACGATTTTGTTTCACCTTTTCGTGCTTTACTTACATATTTTGTTTGTTTATTTTCTGTTTTACTTTTGTTCTTGTTTTATTCTATGTTATTGTTTATTCAAATCCATAAAGGAAACAGAATAAATAGAATAGATTTTCGGTTCCTTTGAATAGGAAAGGTTATCGGGCTCAGCTTAGGATTATTATCCGTTTAGCCTTCGGCTCACCGGTTAACATTTCCAATGCCATTCCCGATAACATTTCTGATTCACGACACCAACCATATATTATCTATATCTGTCATATAAAAAGACCAAATTCACGGAAAAGAGAATGCCGCCCCTTTTCCAGATAATGCGTCCATTTCCCCAAACCCTAATACAGAGAGTCTCGTCAGAACACACTCAGTAAACCCCCGATGGAATCCGATGACATCGTGATCATTATCCAAACGTTTAATGATAATTGTAGGACCGTTGTTCGGTCAATTAAGCTCTGCAGTAAAAACCTATTATTTTCGAGAGTACATGCGTGTTAATTTGCGTTTCACTTAGATCATCATCCAGAAACGCAGGGGTTATTTCTAAGTTGATTTCTGTTTCCTGTTTTAGAAACAGGGGGTCAGAAATATCATTGCTTTACATATACGAGAAAATAAAGTCGTACAATTGAAAAATTACACATGCCCAGAGAACTTGAAAAGATACTGCATTGTAGCAAATTTTGGCTCAATCGGACGTCAAGTATACTTGAAGCAGATGCAGTCCGGGAACTTTTTGACTGCACCTCGTACATGTAACTGTTTTCAAAGGGAAAGGTTAGTACTTTTTTAAATGGGATATTATGAAAAGTTTACTTTATTCGATGTGCTATGTGGCATCTCGACAATTCTTTTTATACTAATATGATGAATTCAACAGAGCTAAGATTTTACGTGGCTTAACCATAATTTTTTAATTTCGATGGTTTGATTTTTTTCGCTTGATTCGTCAAACACTATAATTATCAAATTAATATCGGTCTACAATTTTTGTTAATCCAGAATTTGTAATCTGTGACGTTACACGTATTTTGTTAATGTACGTTGTTGTAACTCTTACGATATTTGTACTTTCGTTGAGATTGAACACGTTTGTATGCGCCTTAATGAGACAAAGCCTATTGAATAAAGGGCTCCTAAAACAGGCATTTCCCCCATTGTTACGAAATATTCTTCTACATCCTATTATCCAACAAAGATGTCTTAGGCCGAATATATTCTTACTTAATGTAATAATATTAACAATTTATGATAATTATAGGTGTATGAAATGAGACACTTTATTGTACAAGTTACAAAACAGAAATAAAACATCTATACAGTGTATAATGAAATGTGAACAAAATTATTTTGTTAAATTCTAGTTAACCGCATATTTATTTTGCCGTTGGTCAAATTCGGCGTTGTTTCTATTACTTAAAATCAACATTACATGCAGCAGTGGCGTACTTGACTTGTACCAGACCGGTTAATCACGTGACCAATGTTTACGATATTCATGTCCGAACAAGATGGTCGCGCCAAGGTATCTTTGCCTTTGTACATACTTTTGCCAATGACAGTCATGTTGGGTACCCCACATGAGTTGACCATCAACTTTGCGATTCTGGTGGTATATGATAGGCTTTACATTAAAACAGCTTTACGCCTAACAATCGACAACGAAATCGCAGTCGACAGGCGCACATGTCAAAAACAGTCGGTCCTGGACAGTCATTTCTCTGCCAGGTGTTAGACGTAACGCCGTTATATAGCATGTGCTATCATAGATCAGTAGACGGTCAGTGTAAAAATCAAAAACACCTTTGCGCGGCCATCTTGTTCGGACATACGATCTTAAACATTTGACACGTGATTACCGGCATTTTGTACTTGTTCACCTGAATTAATAGGAATGACAGTTGGTTCATTTACCTCGCGAGTGGAAGAATCTGATAAAACTGGAAATTATCGGTTCATTTACGATTCGTTATATACGAATTATTTTAGCGTATCAAAGAGGATTATGAATAATTAGTTTGATATACGTCGTTTGCAAACTGACAATTGAATACGTTATATTAGCGTTTTGTAACGAGGTTTCTAAGAACAATTTCAAGGTCAAATTGTCAATTCTAAGATCACAAGGAATAAATTATTAGTTTAAATTGTCAACAAGTCTCGTTTGTATGGTTGATATAAAAATACCCATTATTAACGATAAGGCACTGGTTATATTCTAGGTTTCAATTTAACTCATATCATATGCCATCCTCTCAAGCAGTTATAACAGGTCCTCATAAAAACCCGCAATACTGTTGATGTTAAATACCATCGATGATTGACCGATAAGCAAATTAAATAATCATTCAACATTTCAAGGAACAGAGCCATTTGCAAGGTTTAACCGAAAAGGGAAATTGTAATATTTTTTTATTAGAAGGATCGGGTGTTTTACGACATATTCAGTGATATTCCATTTAAATGGTAGCTATACGCGCATCCTTCCATGTTCCTGGTATTTTTCACCATTACTATACACTAATCTTTTCAACATAATGGCTGATTACCCACATGAACCTATCTAAACAATTGAAAGAAATGAATAAACCATGCCGGAAGGAATAAAACCTGAGCAGGGCCTCGGTCTCAGGAAAGGCTACTAACTGAGAAAGGAGTGCGCGGCTCAAGATTCTGTGAGTATATCCACGACAAAAAGGTATCATACAATTTCGCCGTTGTCTTGCGCTTAGACTAATATGCATATTTGACAGTCGCAAATACGCCTCTAAAGAATCTGTTATTGATATTTTAATAACTATTATTCAAGACGACGTTTGTTATACAAACATCGTTGTCTATTCAAACGATTACTGATCACCGGGTTTCTGTATATCATTACCATACGTTCATACTGAATGTTGAAGCTGTACGATGCTACCGGAACGAAAGATTATGTCTCTGTCATGAACAATTCCACATATGTCATTGCCAATGCATTGCTGAGGACGCTGGTCCAGAAATAGAGCGTTGGTCTCAGTACAGGAAGGTTGTGTGTTCGTTTCCCATAAGTCGACTTGAGTACTGGTTATGTATCATAGATGCAGAATCGAGGATGAATAACATATGCTGTATCAGCTTGTTAACAAAATTCAATGCATTAATATCGATGTAAAATGTATAGTTGAAACTAAACTGAATTTGAGATACTGTGGTAACGATAATCTTGTAAACGTTGACATAAAGTAAAGAATCTTTGCTCGAATGTCCCCTGATATTCAGCTATAACAACACACTTTTCTGATGTTACACTGAAAGCATTAACCGTTTATGTAACTAAATTACACAGCTAAACGCTGCAATGTTGATACAACACTTATATAAATAAACTGTTTCAACAAATACGTGAACAGCTCGGTAGTCGCAATTAACACTATTTGTAACCAATTAATGCGTTATTAACTAAATAATGCACAGTACTTCGAATTGAAGATGACATAAATCCCGATTTCGGCCATAAGAGAGGCATGGAGTGACAACGTGTTGAGCATGATAATAATGGCATGGTCCCCATGCATTAATGAAACTAGGAAGGCATTTTTTGATACTCAATATTTGATAGATTTGTAAGTTGGATGAACGATTAACTGATATAAATAGATTTCTCGACTTATTAAAAGTTTATCTTGTATCTCTTTTATCGAATTAATATTGGCAGTACATGTATAAACAAAATATATCGGTTTTCGGCGAATCATTTATGACAGAAGCCATTGAACACCGATCAAAAATAGTACTGTCTCGTACCAATAGTTCTAATCGTGTGCCATAGTTTAGTTTCAGGGGCACCATAAAAGTAATGCCGGTACAATTTGTCAATATTAGAAGCCAATGGTAACCAATGGTCCTAATTGTATTCCATAGTTTCAGAGACACCATAAAAGTATTGCCGCTACAATTTGTCAATATTAGACGGCAATGGTAACCAATGGTCCTAATCGTCTTCCATAGTTTTAGAGACACCATAAAAGTATTGCCGCTACAATTTGTCAATATCTAACGCCAAAGGTATGTTGATAAAACAACCCCGTAAGACAACATTTTTTGTGGTAACGTATAACCCTTTACCTGACAACTTTTATTTCTAATGCAACCCTAAGATTGCTTGGTGAAATAAAAGAAAGCACTTTAAATCGAACGAATATTTTTCGGGATATATCGACAAGATGACAACAATTGAAAACGCCTTCGTCTTTTGTAAATACTAGATAATGTTGATTGCTGCAAACCTTGTGCAATCTCGAGAATTGTTAGATAAAATGTCAACAGAACGGCCATCAATCGGAACGAAAGGCACAATAGAGCCACGTTTAACCCTTATAGTGCTGGAACAAACTTCATACTTATGCAAACAGATTAGATCCAGGCCAACCGCCAAGGAAATTTGCGGCCAGCCTGTGATCTTACCTATTTGCTACTCTTTGTATCTTACCTCAACAAAGCTATGCAGATACTTATGGTTTTGGACAGCAGACGATACAAAAATCTATGTTTAGAAAATTACCCAGCGTTCTAAGGGTTGACGTCATTGATCTGAACTATTAGAACAATTATCTTGACTTGTCCGAAGGTTCGTCCTATAATCAATAACAGACCTGTACATAACGGCACGACTCATCCCTAAATGGGCGTTAGTAAAGCCTGAAAAGCCGAGTTGATAAAAAGTCAGTAAAATCTGATGTGTTTGTTTGATAGGGTTTTCATTGCTCGAAAGCTTTTCAGTTATTTTGCCTAGAATAAATGTATCATATATGATAGAAGAACCGATGGTAAACTGCATATAATGGTTTCCAAGTTAGGTCGGGGCTTTTTTATGTTATGTAACAGGGGTGTATAAAAGGTATCTTCCAATATTTGTAACCTCTTTAACATTATGCAGTTTCTCCAAACATTCAATGTCATACCAGCTTTTTGGTTTCCCAATTCATCAATTTCAGCGAGCAAATTTCCCAAATTCAACAGGCCTCTCCCCAATTCAATGCAAAAAGCCCTGCAGGTAAAACCATTATCTTTCCGTGACCCTGGAGACTACATCTCATGAAAATCCACATCCTAATCCTACCGAGATTCGAACCTACGCAGAAACGGGCCATACGATGTCACATCCCAAGTCGTGACTGAAATACTGGAGTAGCTTGTTCAAAGCCTGGCCCCTTTTTGGTGTTTAATGGTATTCATTGCAGTCTAATTGATTAGTCAATTATCGCTTGCCAATTATTTTCATGTTGGATAATATATAGTTGCAGGTTTTGAGAGGATTCTGTCCAGTGACGGAGGATACCTACTGGACAAATGACTGAATGTACAGGTTTGGGTGAAATACGGATGAAAATGACGAGAGCTCTCCGCTCAACCAACCCAATCGAAAGATCTGCATCAATCATTTTAGATTTCGAGCTACCCTGTCCTTGATTTCCTGTTACACAGACATGCCTTCCATATCACTGTGTCCTAAACGGGAAGCGAGCATAGTTATATATTTTGCTCGTACATGAAACAGGGTTTAAATGTGTTCACATATGAGATAATTTGCAAAACTAGAATGTAGTTGAATATCATGGTCCTTTTTCTATTGAAGAATGACGCCTAATAGTAAGTAAGTAAGTAAGTAAGTAATTCTTTTATTCCTCCATACATGAAGAGTTATTAACATACACAAATTATCTCATATAGAAACACAAAACAGAACTAAATACGCTTACCACTTTCATGGTGAAAACGCATGCATGTATATACAATATTTACAAATGCTTACTGCGTGCTAATGAGTGGTGCTTAAACATGTAAGTGTGTGTCTATGTGTGTGGGGGTGCGCGCGTGTGTGTGTATGTGTGTGTGTGGCCAGGTGCGTGTATTTAGTATGAGTGTTGCATGCAAAAATGTTGGTAATTTCTAGCGCACCCTTATCGAAACGAAATATAAGGAATACTGCATTAAAAGAGTTATTGTTTTGTGTAATTCCATTCTGGAAACCTTTTCGTGAAGAAAAAGTAGTCCTTTTTCTATTGAAGAATGACGCCTAATAAAGAATAGCTGGGAAATACATGTACTTTACGCAACAATTGATTCGAAATGTATCAATATACCTTAGTATGTACATGTGCTATGCGATTCATTTCAAAATCGTTGTAACGCTTTAAGACCCAAAGTCATATTAGTTATGTGTATACAGACTCTAAAGACTTAAATATCAACTTTTTTTGGCTTCAATGACTTTTCTCTGGTGCGCCTTGCACAACAGAATACAATCTATACAGTTATGGTACTTGAACCTACTTCATGCTAATGCGAACGGGTTGGATCCAGGCCAGCCGCTAGGTTAATTGGGGAGTGGCCTGTGATCTAACCTGTTTGCTGCTTTGAGAATCTTTACCATCAAAATTAAGCAAACATTTAAAGTTTGGGAAAGCAGACGACCAGAAATCAATTTTTAGAAAATAATCCAACATTCTAAGGGTTCAAGAAATAACATTTTAGTTATGTCCACGTTTCCTTGAATCTGTAAACAAGCAACTTTAATGAGAATATATGGCATTTATTTCATATTTGTAACGCACCTTTACATTATTCTTATTCTAGCTTTAATGTCGTTTGTTTTATAGAAGAACCATGTTAATGCACACAAACAGGTTGCGTGGAGAAACTAGAGCAGCTTGATGCCTTCGCCTAAAGATGCCAGATTTCGCTCTTTAAATGGTGTTATAGTGATATTAGTTTAAACTAATTTATTTTACGTTGATTGCAATGGAAGCTTGAAGTTTTTAAATTCACTCTCGATGGCTGCCTCTTGGATACTAAACCAGTACTCGCGCCAATCTGTTGGCTTGCTGCCTTACGGGAATCAAACAATATTGATACTGAAGTGACATGGTCATGATTATTTGTAAAATGCCAAAGCGTGCTTGGAATAAAAACAAAATGGTCCGAGAGAATTTGTCCCAGACGTAAATATCCCTAAAAAGGAAAAGAAAACAACAACAATTTAACCGACAAATACTGGCTGTAAACAGTTTATCAATAGCGAAGCCTTTGGAAGAAAACCAAGATATAACATAAATGTTATTCTGGAAAAAAGAATGTGAAACATAAACAGGGATAACCTTCTGACATATAGGAAAATAATCCACATATAAGGTTACTTGAAAATACAAAATAACCTCGAAAGAAAAACAAATAGTTACAAATGGAAACAGTAAACGGCATATAAACGTTACTACAAAGGTTTTCAACATGACGCGATATAATTAAAGGCTAGTTTGAGATATTAATACGAAATTTGAAACATTGGTAAACAACAAACTGAAATTGAAGTTGAAATATGAACCAAATGTTACATAGTGATGTCAAGTACCAATTACGCATAACCAAAAACGTGTCCTGATGGAACGAGCGAGATATTAGTGTTAAGATGACGGTTACACATGGAAATAGACGATGCAATAATATTCAAAGGTTACTTAGAAATATTTAGCATGAAATATCAAACGACGGTACCAAGAGGAAATATAAAACCAGAAGAAGGAAAATAGATTGCGTGTCATTAGATTCATTACATTAAGCACTACTTAACGATTTGTTAGTTTTTTATCAGGATTTCGGAACCTAGTCGACATGCCCGATCTAAATCATGATGTCATGTTATCGCTAATTCCCACCTTAGGTCGGTTCTGGACCATCTCTTTTGGCAATGCTTGAATTATATTTCTAGTTTTTAAATCGAATCTACATTCCTGCAGTTCGCTTTCGTTGCAAGGATGAAGATTATATTCGATGTATTCCATTATTAGGTTGTTTGTTTTTTCTCCAAGCTCCATTCCCTTTGCTCTGTAAAGGGATGATAGCTCTGGAAGGTTTATTGTCTGATGTATATGCTCATCTTCTTTCAATTGTGTTATTATGTTCATTGTGCCTGATGTATCTTTTTTTGTTCTCTCTTTTTTTCCTTTTCATATGTTGTTTATTATTTCAATTTTCTGTAAACATTATCATCATATTGGTGGAAAAATAAAATCAAACAAAAAAATATTAATCTACCACTAAACATAAACAAAACATGTTATTATGTAAACAGGCGACGGAATATAAAGGAATGTTTCTTGGTGGGACGAGAAGATGGAATATTAGTGAAGGTGAGAACCAATTTAGAAGATGGGATATAGCTCATATTTTAGTAAAAGATTTCATGTAATCATGAAGTATAAGCAATACATGTACCTTTTGTAAACAGGTGAAGAATAGTTCATGTAAACCAGAGCAAACCGAAAGTGATTGATCTCAGTAGTACAAACTTGTTTCACAATCTTTATAGAATAAATATAATACAAGATCAGATAAAACTTAAATTTGGAAAAAACATATATTATGAACTTTGACATAATGCGACCATAATTATATCCCTAAGTATCAATTAAGTATGGTTACGAACAGATCTAAACCATTTTATGATAGAAATTAAACAATAGTTGCATGTCTCCTTTTGATTACAGTTCCATTAAATTTAATTTGAATTTAGTCTTTAATATTTGCAATAAAATTAATTGCATCAAGTTTAGCTTCACAAACTGGAGACGTAATCCTTTAAGCTGATTGCAATCTTGATTGCACATTATATCCCAAATATGCCTATTTGGTATAATTCAACACTTTACGCAATACAAACGTCTTCCAACTAGACACATTAGTCACTTGAAAATATAATTTACGGACTGTTTGCTTATCATTAACGAATTGTTAAGTTAGAAAGGTTTTATATTATATCTATATATTATATCAAGTAGAATTCGTGGCATTGGCTGATGATTTGACATACAAATATGTGTTTTTGTTTGTTACAAACTTGTGAGAATGGTCGAAGGATTCAACAAAATGTCCCCCATAATAGGGATTCACTGCAGACAGCTTTTTTCATTTAAACCCATTACTAAACAGAATATTATTCTTTTTCATCATACAATTTGAATAAAAAGGAAAATTAAAATTCAGATAAAAACTGGTGACGTAACACTTAAATGAATGATGTTATTGTGGGGAAATTGTATGTTTACTCACTTCAGCAATTTCTAATTCTTATCAAAACACATTTATATTGGGATCAGCAGTTCCTCATTCCCACTCAAGGATTTTCCAAATTAATCACAGCGACAGTTCAGTTATTCTTGTGTTTTGAATTCCCATCAATATAACCTATTTCCGACCTTTTAACAGCCTCAAAACTCAAAGCAACATTTGGCACCAAACGTATCATAAATAGAACACGTTTTATATACAATGTTAATACATCCTCATGTCGCAAATTGGTAACTTGTCTACCAGTCAGAATGGTTTCCAAGGACTTCTGCGACACATGATTCAGAGTGACAAATTACGAATCAAATGGGTTCATTTTTGTTCTAGTTATCAAACGATTATGAAGTGAAATTTATACTTCCAGTATTTCTTTGTTTTCTGTTGCTATGACATTATGACCCGGATCGAACTTTACCCTTTAATTTGTTATAGCAGAGTCTAACACTATAGCAGAGTCTAACACTATATCACAGTCTAACACTATATCATAGTCTAACACTATAGCAGAGTCTAACACTATAGCAGAGGCTAACACTATAGCAGAGTCTAACACTATATCACAGTCTAACACTTTAGCAGAGTCTAACACTATAGCATACTCTAACACTATAGCAGAGTCTAACACTATAGCAGAGTCTAACACTATAGCAGAGTCTAACACTATAGCAGAGTCTAACACTATAGCAGAGTCTAACACTACAGCAGAGTCTAACACTATAGCAGAGTCTAACACTATAGCAGAGTCTAACACTATAACAGAGTCTAACACTATAGCAGAGTCTAACACTACAGCAGAGTCTAACACTATAGCAGAGTCTAACACTACAGCAGAGTCTAACACTATAGCAGAGTCTAACACTATAGCAGAGTCTAACACTATAGCAGAGTCTAACAGTATAACAGAGTCTAACACTATAGCAGAGTCTAACACTACAGCAGAGTCTAACACTATAACAGAGTCTAACACTATAGTAGAGTCTAACACTATAACAGAGTCTAACACTATAACAGAGTCTAACACTACAGCAGAGTCTAACACTACAGCAGAGTCTAACACTATAGCAGAGTCTAACACTACAGCAGAGTCTAACACTATAGCAGAGTCTAACACTACAGCAGAGTCTAACACTATAGCAGAGTCTAACACTATAGCAGAGTCTAACACTATAGCAGAGTCTAACACTATAGCAGAGTCTAACACTACAGCAGAGTCTAACACTACAGCAGAGTCTAACACTATAGCAGAGTCTAACACTATAGCAGAGTCTAACACTATAACAGAGTCTAACACTATAGCAGAGTCTAACACTACAGCAGAGTCTAACACTATAGCAGAGTCTAACACTACAGCAGAGTCTAACACTATAGCAGAGTCTAACACTATAGCAGAGTCTAACACTATAGCAGAGTCTAACAGTATAACAGAGTCTAACACTATAGCAGAGTCTAACACTACAGCAGAGTCTAACACTATAACAGAGTCTAACACTATAGTAGAGTCTAACACTATAACAGAGTCTAACACTATAACAGAGTCTAACACTACAGCAGAGTCTAACACTACAGCAGAGTCTAACACTATAGCAGAGTCTAACACTACAGCAGAGTCTAACACTATAGCAGAGTCTAACACTACAGCAGAGTCTAACACTATAGCAGAGTCTAACACTATAGTAGAGTCTAACACTATAGCAGAGTCTAACACTATAACAGAGTCTAACACTACAGCAGAGTCTAACACTACAGCAGAGTCTAACACTATAGCAGAGTCTAACACTACAGCAGAGTCTAACACTATAGCAGAGTCTAACACTACAGCAGAGTCTAACACTATAGCAGAGTCTAACACTATAACAGAGTCTAACACTACAGCAGAGTCTAACACTACAGCAGAGTCTAACACTATAGCAGAGTCTAACACTATAGCAGAGTATAACACTACAGCAGAGTCTAACACTATAGCAGAGTCTAACACCATATCACAGTCTAACACTTTAGCAGAGTCTAACACTATAGCATACTCTAACACTATAGCAGAGTCTAACACTATAGCAGAGTCTAACACTATAGCAGAGTCTAACACTATAGCAGAGTCTAACACTATAGCAGAGTCTAACACTATATCACAGTCTAACACTATAGCAGAGTCTAACACTATATCACAGTCTAACACTATATCATAGTCTAACACTATAGCAGACTCTAACACTATAGCAGAGTCTAACACTATAGCAGAGTCTAACACTATATCACAGTCTAACACTATATCATAGTCTAACACTATAGCAGACTCTAACACTATAGCAGAGTCTAACACTATAGCAGAGTCTAACACTATAGCAGACTCTAACACTATAGCAGAGTATAACACTATAGCAGACTCTAACACTATAGCAGACTCCAACACTATAGCAGACTCTAACACTATAGCAGAGTCTAACACTATAGCAGAGTCTAACACTATAGCAGACTCTAACACTATAGCAGACTCTAACACTATAGCAAACTCTAACACTATAGCAGACTCTAACACTATAGCAGAGTCTAACACTATAGCAGAGTCTAACACTATAGCAGACTCTAACACTATAGCAGAGTCTAACACTATAGCAGACTCTAACACTATAGCAGACTCTAACACTATAGCAGACTCTAACACTATAGCAGACTCTAACACTATATCATAGTCTTACACTATAGCAGACTCTAACACTATAGCAGACTCTAACACTATAGCAGACTCTAACACTATAGCAGACTCTAACACTATAGCAGACTCTAACACTATATCATAGTCTTATACTATAGCAGAGTCTAACACTATAGCAGAGTCTAACACAGTAAGTATGGTAATAAGAGATGCATTATGTGATTCTGGCAATGTCTTATTTTCTTATAAACCTTTCATTCAAAATGAAAATGTGCATACTTAATTGTATCTTCTATCTTTGTAACATTTCTCCATTATGTATAGCGAACTAAAGAAATTGAAGCGTTAAATCTTTTATGTGTATTTGTGAATAGATATACATGTGTTTTGTAAAACACTATATGCATGATAAACACAAATAAACACAAGTTATTTTCTTACAAATAAAGTAAAAGTCACCGTCGTTCAATAATGTGCAATTACACGAATAACAAGAAACCTTCACTTAAAAAGGTTAATTTGGTCCCTCCTGTTTTTAGATGATGTTCGATTTTACGACAATTACGTAATTATGCTTCCAATAACGATTACCGGAAAGCATGCTTGTTCGTTTTTGTCCAAAGAATATATTCGTAGCCGATTTCCGGTTTCAAGCAATTATGTCTGCGCGCGGTCCTAAGCTGGGACAGTTTCACTGGGCCAAAATATAATCTATGATGTAAACCAATAATACCATTTTATGAAATAGACGAGAATGGACCTTTAGGCTTTAGATGAACTATCTCGCAGGTTGTTTTTTGTAAGTTACAAACACTTCAAATACACTGTATTCCTCTTCAATGAAATAAATGACCATATCATTTTCTTTTCTTTTTTTTAGAAATGATCTACACCCTTGTTTTCTTGAACTATTTGTGAAACAAGAAGTCACCCTTTCAGTTCTTTGAATAAAAGACTAGGCCTCTATATAGTAAAAGGAATACTCTTTGAGGCACCTTGTGAGCTTCACGTAATAAGAGTGTTGATTCACTTCATACTCTGTGTCTCAAATGATCTTACCCATCAAAATGACTTCACTCATTAGCAGTTTATGATCCTTGTTTACAAAATAAATATCATGAACAGTTTACTATGTCTTCAAGATAGTATACATTTACATTTACCAAAAGGTTATGAAAGGGTATGGGAAATGTATCAATAATTTGGACTTATTCAATTTAACTACCTGTGTTGTAATTCTATCCATAGACATTTCATTCTTAAAAAAAGTTTAGATTTTCAATATGTGAGAAAGTCACTTAAAAAACGATATGAAAACTGATGTGCACAAATGGATTATCAAAGAAACGTCTTTTGCCGTCATTCTATAATGATTTCTGTATCAGACTTACACAGTTTAGATGTCAATATGAGACAATGCCGATTTTATGGACAAAAACTAGTATGGTTTGCAATGGCAACTCTTAGGTAAACCAACAAGTCTTCCGTTATTATCAAAACGATTCTGACTGCATGTCTCATCAAAATGTGGCACCATTATCGATCGCAATTTCTATGAGAACAAATATAATTCTCTGACTGAGAATGTTAATGACAAATATTTAATAAGTCTGGGTTAAGGTATGACAACCAACATCATCATGTATGAAACAGACGCATTGAAAACTATCGAGTTCCGATTTATTGCCAGAGACCGTTTCGTTAAACTAAACATAATGTTGCTATAATATCAAACTTAAATGTAAAGTTTGAGAGCATTCGGTCAATAGTTGCGTCTTTATACAAACAGAAAAGTTACAAAATCAACAGGACCGATTCCAGAACAAACACAACTGTGATATATTTGTTTCGCGTTTGGAAGTTTGTCAATACAAGCTCTGTTGAAAAAAAAATAGCTCCTGTATTCTACCCTTACTAAATATTGACCCACATTGTGATGGTACCTGACTTTAAATATATTTCATTGCCAAAATTCGTACAGTGAATTAATGTGACAATTGTACAATTACAGAAGTACCCTATGTATGAGACGTTTCAAGCCGCTGATTTCTTAGTCTGTTCTACCCTGATGCGAAACCCAATATGAATGAAGGGCCTTTTTACAACTCACTCTATAGATTTTTGCAATGTAACGACAATTAGAGATCTTTGCTTTGGTTTTTCTTTCAAGGACTTCGATTTTCCAAGTCCTCTGCAATTCTAAGTGTTTGCCTACATTTCGAAATGAAGAAATGTTTGAACTTAAACATCATTTAGTGGATCACTTTGAAGTCTGCGTTAAATAGCCAGAAGCTCGGGATATGATTTGTTAGACTTTCCAAATCCAGACACACACGTTTATAGTTTACAATGTTAGAATCCAAGACGATTAAGATTCATCAACCCATACATTTCATGGACTTTTCGGTTTGAATTCATTTACAGTTCTGATAATCATTAAGCGCCGTTTTCTCTGCTATCTCTTTAACAATTATTTTCGATCATTTGCCTTCATTAACATTGCTTTTTGTTTGACTTCTTCATTTTGCATGGATTGTGACGGAAGGTTTAAACATATTAAATTCACTCTCGTAAAATGCTTCCTGGATACCGAACCAGGTTTCGCATCGATCTGAGGGCTAGTACCGGCAATTTCCATCACGCTTAACAGTGATCGAACCTGAGATATTGCTTTAGTATGAAAGTGTGTGCCATCGTTGTGATAATCTGGTGAATTCGCCTATTAACCTTTATCGGTACGTATGTATATATGTACGTATTTGGTAAGTCTTTGCTATTGACAATGTAGTTAGAATGACTCAACTAACTTAATTGTATGGAATTTTGGGACTGGTCCTAAATCGAAGATTCATTAGACGACAAGTTAAGCTTCAAAGATGTATAATCTTCCCTTTTTATATAGAATTAGACCAAGTTCATTCTGGCAAAAGGTAAATTATTTACACGAAGCAATTTATTCTTGGAAGTGGTTTCTTAAAAAGGTCTAAAGCGGCCAATGGGCCAAACATGTGGCATTATGAAGTATCGGGATGAAAAACAAAATGTCAATTGATCCGTTCGTATCAAGGTCACGTTAGGGATCTTCGATTCGTTCTGACCTTACTAATTGTTAACTTTAGACGTATCCCTCGTGAATATTTTATAACGGAGTTGATCGAAAAGGTAAAAACAGCCAATACTTTTGACCGAGTTGATTTTCTTGAGTATATAATGGTTGTGCTAACAGGCGGAAGATATGGTGCAAAATGCTTTTTTTTATAACGGTAGAGCTATTGTATCAAAGAGAGGGATAGTTCGTCTTGAAAAAAATGATTTCTTTTGGGGAAATTTGGAAAGGTCAAAATGACAAAGCCAAAGATTTAACAGAACAAATGCCGCTATAAAAGTTTTATATCATAAAATTGACATTTTTATTTACCACCTTCATTCATATAATCTTAATTTCAATGTAAACTATTGATAATTAAGGGAAGGCAAATACTATGGATTTGAGAACAGAATTCATTGATATTCATTTATGTAAATATAAATTCAAAATCAGACCAATTCGGAAAGGGACATGGTGAATGCCTTTGAAATGATAAATAATTTCATGATCTATATTAAAACTTTTCTTTAACCAACGCAAATACAAGTTTTCGATCAGGGGTGGACTACCTTAAGACAAGGAACGACGTCCTATGACTATATAGATATATAGAGATACTGAGTGTTTGATATTTAACGCCAAATGCCCATCGGTACACAATGTATCAGAAATCATCAAGTAACATCCCAGCAATAGATCATTCTCTTAATTCTCTATGAGGGTATGGTTCATATTGCCTGATTACAGAATAGCCCGTATCGATGCCCGTCTATACAAGCGGGTACGTGATATTCCGTACTAGATAACGAAGGAATAATTATGAATAATTGATATTAATTATCGGCTTCCGCGGACTTCCATTCACATACTCTACCCGTTCACCTGTAACTCTGTCCTTATATATACTCATCCCACTATTACCCCATATCTAACAATTTTATGATACATATATGAATTTTTGCTTTTTCCTACTTGATATATATCTTTCATAATATTTTTTTAAAAAGAAATGTTGAGAACACCATAACAAAATTGAGAATTTGCTCATGATTAGCAAATTCTCAATTTTGTTAAGGCGTTATCAATATTTTCGTTATAAAAGGATAGCGGGTCAAATATGAAAAGTGTGAATTGACCGATATCTGCATATTATCATTTCTATTCCCATTACGAAAAAGCAGTTTGATTAGGTGATACATGTTGTAATTAAATTAGGACACAAGGAAAGAATGAATGAACTGATGGTGTTTTAAGGCGCATCGACAGTTAAGGCTATTTCGCGTGCTTTATGATGATGTGGATAAACGTATATTGAATTATTTACAGGCTAAACTGAATTTGGTTTAAGAAAAACAAATAGGGAAACAAGGAAGGAAATCTACAGTTATTGATTATTAAGGAGTGTCTATCGTTGCCACAGAATGTGTCTAATATTTCTTATAGCAAGAAATGTCACCAAATCTGAATGTTATTTGTTTTAACCGGTATCGATAGCGCGTCATTAAAGTTATGACACTCATCATTGTTTCAATTTGGGTTTGTTTATGGCTACTCAAAACCTGAGCAAAGGGTACGTGCTGCTAGTTTGATTTAAAACGTTTTCAAGCCGAAGTATAGAAAGCATGTGTATCATTCAAAAACACAAGAACTTTTTTATATATAAAAGACAGAAAAAAAATGTTTGGAAATTAAAAACCGACTTTTTGTGTGAATTCTCAGCGTTGAATATATCTTTGCCAAAAAATTGTATCAAATTTCAGAAATTAATCTAGGAAATGCCATATGAAAGGAAAACCTAATTCAAATGTATAATACTGTGCTTAAGATGATACTATTACAGTTTAAGCTTTGAAAGACTTTCCAAAATAACAACGAATCAAACATCGAAAGGCGCATACAACACGCTAAACTCCATGTTATATTTGGTTAAGTTTATCCGAAAGACACTTAACCAAATCTAAACCAAATGAGCGTTTTGTTATAATACATTCGAAGGCGCCTACGTAATCTTAGAATCCAAAGAATGTAAAGCGTTTGGTATCTCGAATAATAAAACATCTAACCTTGTCCAATATCTTACCATTTTTGGTTTGGAGTCTTCAAAAGAATCTCACATCCAACACAATACCAAAGTTTATCTTTATTTAGAATCACTCGTACAAATCTTATCCCCTTCTAAATTGCAAGGATTCCCTGATTTTAATGTCAATCAAAAAACACAACCTTCAGTAATTTATTTTTATAAGCTTAACCCTTATAGTGCTGGAACCAACTTCATGCTTATGCAAATAGGTTAGTTCCAGGCCAGCTGCCAAGTAATTTGGCGACTGGCCTGTGATCTTACCTGTTTGCTACTCCGAGTATCTTTCCTCATCAATATCAAGCATATATTTAAGGTTTTGGAAAGCAGACGACACAAAAATCTATTTTTTTAATTTACCCCGCATTCTAAGGATTAACTTATCAAACCTTCATTGGCTTTAATAAATCCAATAAAAGTGCGGATAGGGATTGCCGTATAGAGGACACTATCCCTTAAACCGTACCTTCTGGAATGCCCCTGAAATGTTGGGTAACGTCCCAGTTTGTTGCAGACGACTCTCGAAAACATTGTGGAAAAGGAGTAATTGGTCCTAACGAGCAATTTCTCCTTTTTCCACAATGTTTTCCGCCCTATCAGAAGATTGTTTTTCAATTCCATCCAATTTTGAAAAGTCGTCTGCAAACTCTTTCAATTTGGGACAGTCGAACACTTGGTGTTTGTTAAAGGGTTATATTTGCGCACAAGAATTCCCCAATCAAGGACCATACCCCTCCCCTCAACCTTACCTTCCGGAATGCCCTCGAAATGTTGGGTGACGTCCCGGGGCTCCATGCAAGCCCGGTCAACTCGGTCCGTCTTGTTGGGCGAGCCAAGGTAAATATCCGTGAAATAAAACATGATGTGTTCGCCAGTTCCTGCGTAAATCGTGAAGTCACATGACACCCTGTTGGCGCTGTTTTCGAAGTCCCGGATGACGAGTTCGAGTTCCCCTTGGTGGATGTTTCTCGGCTCCATGTACATTTTGTCGTTACAGCTTTTAACTGGATTGGAAATAAAGTTTTACATATTATCTTTTATACAGTATTTAATCGAAATGAGGATTTGAAGAAGTAGATTTATTGGTGGATGTTTGTTGGTTCAATGTACATTTTGTCGTTACAGCTTTTAACTAGAATGGAAATATGATTCTATATTTTTCTTTTTATTAATCCTAAGAATGCCGGATTATCTTTTAAAAAGAACAGATTTTTGTGTCGTCTGCTTTCCAAAAGCTTAAATATCTGCTTAATCTTTTAAGTCGGTTAACAGCATTATAAGTGTGTAGCATTTGATCGAAATCTGGATTCAAAGGAATCTTTGTTATCTTTATTATAATTGGTTAAAATGCTCCTGTGTCTAGAAAAAAGAAATATCAACAACAAAGAAAAAGAAAGATAGCGTTTCTAAGATTTATTTTTCTTTCATAAAACATTGATATTTTGCATTGGAAACAATATAGATCTAGCTTTCATTTTTCTCTTTCAATACACCAAAGTCTGAAACTATTGCATTTGAGGCTGATAGCTACATGTCAAGATTCGTGTGACAAAATGGAATAAAGTCCAAACAAATTTAATGGCCCCAATTTTATTTTTATCTTTTTATTTTTTTTACTTAAAACAGTGAGTTCTTGTATTGCTTACAAAAATAATGAGGTATGGTGTCGAGTGCATTCAACAGTGGCATGGCGGATATATCTTTGCTTAGACGTCGTATGTTACATAATATCATTTTAAGGCTTTGGCAGACAAAAATATCAATTGAAAGGTTGTGTTATATAAGCAAGGTATTACCAAGGTAATGTTGGGATTCCTAGTCTTAATACACATTTAAGGGTTTTATATATTTTCTCAATATTACGGTCAAAACCGAAATATTGAAATATGATTCATTTTGATATGTAAGATATTTCATTCGATTTAGATTCTTTTTATATACAGTAGAATCTGTATACCATGTATATCAAGGGATATCATAAAAATATTCGACAGAAAGTGTTTGAGATATAGATGTTTAGAATAATAGACATAAAGAAACCTCAACTAAAATATCTATTTTCAATTATAAGGACCGGCAACAGTTGCGATAAAGTGAGACACCAGTCAAGTGCTTTACATAACAACGTAAAAAATTATTTGCGTAATGACACGTCATTTGAAGCGTCTCGGAGAGAAGATTCCAGTGAAGTGTTTCTTTGTAAAATTGCTTGGCCCAATATTGAAATATGAGGGAATTTTGTTTTGAATTCGCGCACAATTCTTACATTAAGTGTTTAGTAAAACGGTATCCAGTTTCACGAAAGTAGAAATTACTCGTTGTTCTCAATGTTTTCACCATCCCTAAACAACAGACAAACTCTCAAATTGTTTCTATGTTGAACAATATCAATTGATTTTGAATCTCAATTAAAGATGACGTAATATCTTTTTCAAGTCTTCTGTAAATTAATATTCTGCCATGTGTGGTTATATGATCGAAAGCAAAATAATACAACCGGTCAATTCAAGTCTAGAATAACTTTGGAAAGGCTATACATGTATTAACCTTTATTCAATTAAATGTTTAGCTACAATTGCTACGGATAACAGACTTCTTAACAAGTTTTGTGAAGGTTCGATTGATATATAGTATGCGCATGTGTATGTGTATGTGTATGTGTATGTGTATGTGTATGTGTATGTGCATGTGTATGTGTATGATACAAGTAATAGGAGAAATATTATACTCACAAACAGTTAAATCACTTTTCGCGCATAATCCTTTCGATATTACACTCAAAATAAGCAACAATCCTATAACACTCTTTTCACAAATTACACTCCTCTTCATCGAAACACCAAATCCACGGCGACCAGAACAGAATCGAACCAACAACCCGTAAAGCCCACACAACCAGCCCATAGTGACCTTACAACAACACGGCCTTACAGTATCCATCCGCCCTAGACTGTAGATCATTACATGTATCAACCCTTAGAATGCTGGGTAATTTTCTAACATATATTTTTGTATAACTAGTTTCTAAATCCTTAAATATCTGCTCCATTTTGATGAGGAAAGATACTAAGAGTAGCAAACAGGTTAGATCACAGGCCATCCGCCAATTTGGCGGCTGGCCTGTGATCTAACCTGTTTGCAAAGGCATGAAGTCGGTTCCAGCACTATAAGGGCTAAGCCTTTAAAAATATATAAACCGATGGTTCAAACCTAACGCGCACTGTGATTTCTTAGAGTAAACGCTGATCCCTCAACCGGTAAATTGATTCATTTAGTCCTGCTTTATCGGACGGTATCACACTGGTTTATACAGCGCCGCGTTTTTATGTTCGGAAGCGACCGACCAGTCGCCTTGCGTATTGATAAATGTCGTACCTGGTTTCCGTAATACGATAACGCTATTTGTTACCGGTAATGCGCAATTCTGCGTCGACGGGAGATTGTCCTATCACGCCAGGCGACGTGATTTTAATCCTTTACCAAACGGCAAATTTTGGACTGTCCCAAATTGAAAGAGTCTGCAGACGACTTTTCAAAATGTGATGAAATTGGAAAATAATCTTCTGATAGGACAGAAAACATTGTGGGAAAAAGAGAAATTGCTCTTAACGACCAATTTCTCCTTTTCCCATGATGTTTCCCAAAGTCGTCTGCAATTAACTGGTCAAATGTTTTCTTTGTTTTGTAATGGGTTAACCCATTACTCCAATCTGAACTCATCGGGAATATCCAATGAAATCACCTCTCAAGTAAGCTGGAGGCCGCCATAGTGTTACTCGAATGTTTCATGTGTCGGTTTGATGCATGTGAGGTTGCATTTAGCTTCTCGTCAAATTAACCTTCATCAGGATATTTTTTGTTTCAAAGAATATCAATTATAATGTACAGAGAAACTGCCATTACTATTTTCATAATAACATACACTTTGAAGACACTATTATAGTTCCGCAACAGAGTATGGCTTCATTAAAAGGTGTAGTTTCCCCACAGGCAATTCCCACAGGCATTCAATAGTAAAAAACTTAGGCCCATAAACAAACTAAAAAATTTCGCTTTCGATCCGTTCACATAGTAGATGTCTTTCTTGATGTGGACTATGTAAGGAATATATTGCTTGTGTGGCGCGAAAAGACAATGCGGGCCATGTACCCTAAAATATTAAAGACACATAAAAGAAGATAAGAAGAAATAAATCACTAAAAAAATATGTGGAGTTCTTCTACTATTTTCATAAAAGTCATGACAATTAGTTTACGAATGCAATTGGGACCCTATTAAATACACTCCTTTAACACAAGTTATTTTGTGCTTGAAAATAGTAGTTTCCAATTCAATCATGTTTATCAACAACCTGTTTGTTTACATATTCAAAATAACGAATTCTGATTGGTCAGTTCAAACATTTGTGTATCAACTGTCAAAGTCAGGGGTGAAAAATCACACAATTAAACTGGTTAATCTGGGTTAATTCTTGTTGTGTTTCCCGTTTAAGTTGAGCTGATGGGTTTTTTTTTGGTGATAACTATTTGAATCTGACCAAAACTTTACAAACCAATATAAATTTAAATATCATTAATCTCCTTTTATGTGCCTTTTAATCCTCATAGTGCTGCAACCGACTTGATGCTTATGCAAACCGGTTAGATTCAGACCAGCCGCCTAGTAAATTGGCAGCTGGCTTGTGAACTTACCTGTTTTCTACTTCGATTATCATTCCTTATCAAGTTTTTGCAGATATTAAAGCATATATATAATATAATATTTGGAAAGCAGACCACACAAAAATCTTTTTCCAGTAAATTACCAAGCATTCTAACTTAGGGTTCAGTATTTTTAGATTTCAACCAATGATGTCATGAATAACGTTTTAGGCGCAGCAACCAATTTATGATAGCCAGTCGATAATGTTTTTTTACCACCAGTGAAAGTTTGAAGCAAAGCAGGGTACACAAAATGTGTTGTTAATATCTCCCAATGATATTCTGAACTTTTTAACATAGCTTCTTCTTACGTAAGTGCATAAATCATTTAGTGCCAAAAACATTTTAATACATGTACTCAAACGCACACATTGAAGTGGTTATACCTCCTAAACCGTCGACGTGTAGGTCATTGTAATTGTGTTCAAATTTCACAGAGAACGTATCGCTTTAGACTGTGACTAAATCAACCCAGTTACGCAAACATTTGTAACAGCTACACGAAAACATAAAGAAAGTAGCCTGTTTAAGGGATCAACATTACAAAACATCATAGAATCAATGTCTGTCTTCAATATGCATTTCCAATTTGTCAATTCCAGAAATGTCTAACAAGGCATGTGACCGCTCGCCATCATGGCTTTTTTTAACCCTTTCCAAAGGCGAATTATACGACTGTCCCAAGTTGAAAGAGTTTGCAGACGACATTTCAAAATGGGATCAAAATGAAAAGAAATCTTCAAATAAGGCAGAAAACAAAGGATAAAGGAGCAATTTCTTCCTTACCCACAGTGATTTCCAGATTTGTCTGCAACAAAGTGGTAAAATTGTTTGGTAATGGGTTAATACGACATGAACAACCGTAAAAAAGACGCAACAAAAACGAATACAAAAACAAATTCAAACGAAATCGACATTTTTTCTCTTTTAGATTCCCGGCGGAAGCATAAGGAGATTGTATAACGTGTTTTGTAGTGAAGTAACATGGAACTCTAATGGTTGATGGGTGTGTAAGCGAGAAAGATGTTCTACAGCGAGAGTAAGACCAATACCATAACGACACTGCAGCAAAAAATAGATCTGTGTGTTGCCTGCATGGTACAGGCGCGCTAAATGACCTTAGCTGTTGATGCGCCTTAAAACACAATTCATTCAGTTGTATTTTTTTTCTAGGAAGTTTCAATTTTCGTAAATGCAAATGTTGCCGGTGGCCAGATATTGTTCATTGTTGAAAAAATGTTGTAAAGAAATGATGCTTTGAAAGGAACCATATTGTTCTCATTGACATTCCCGTGGGGCGTCTAGCAAAATCGACCTGGGATCTTTGTACAGACCTAACCTCGATCTTTAAGGTTGTGTATATTGTCTAAATGGAAGTACATGTTTTTAATACAAATGAGTTGCAATAACCAATGGCAAAACTGCTTTTATGATGGGTACAGTTGTCTTGTGATCATTTAAGTCGACAAAATAAAGTTGCTCTCCTTCGCAAAACGCCATGCTTTTAATAAGACATAACAGAGCATATATACACGCAACAAATAACCAACAATTGAGACTGTTGAGAGGAGTCCTCCATTTCGGAAACATTTTGATTATGGCATAAAATCTTCTTATTCTTATTAGGATTCTTTAATGTAAATAAAGAGTAAAACTATTCTGGCCTTTTTTATTATTGTTCGATACTTAAAGACTTATGTCATGGAATGGGGAAATTGCCCGTATAATGCAACTCTGCTTTCCCCAAAATGATTTAGAAAGAGACATTCGATGGTCCTGTGAAATCCTGGGAATTTCAGAGTAAGGGTAAACACTTGTTTTTTTCTGTATCTAGGGAATCATAAACATATCGACCAATAGGTATCAGATATACTGTTTGAAAATTACGCATTAGCGTTGAGTGTAATTAGTAGAGTATTGTGTGTAAGAGTGTTGTGGCCAAGTGGTTAGGGTACTTGTCATAAAACCACAATGCCTCCCTCTGTGTGGGTTCAACTCACGCCAATAGTATATTTGAATTTTCATGAAAGCTGGTTTCCCAAAGGACTAATGGAATGTCGATGGTTATGGCCAGACCCTTTTGCCATAACTTGTATACTTTGTGTTTGAAATTTCACTGTAGAGACTTACGCAATAAAATGTGTTTAAAGTAAATGTGGGTTTTCCAAACTTAACTGGCACTTATTGAGATTGTTGAAACTAACATCGCAATGTAACTAAAATGTAGTTTCCATATATAAAATCTTATTCAAACGAATGAATAACACAGATCCGAGGAATTACTTTTATACGATGATCAACAAAGTTGAAACTGAAAGATAAAACGTGTACTATGGTTTGACGCGCGTAAGCTCTTGTCCAAGGGTTTGAATAATTGTGTGGATGACATTGGTGCAGCCGTAGATCGCCAGGCTCGTGTACCGCAGGTGATCGGGTTCATTCCCCGTTAGGCGAGGTGAAAAGTGCCGGGACTAACCCACAAATAGACACGAGTACTGGTGTAGTATCCAGGAAGCAGTCATCGAGAGTGAATTTCATAAGCCTCAAGTTTCCGTCACAATCGATGTAAAATAACTAAGTTCAAACGTAAAAGTTAACAATCTGAATGGGAAGGGATCTTCAATGGACAGCTAGAAGTCAAACCGTAAGAGCAATCAGAAGCGAATCTTACTATTCGCGAAGTATTTATTCCTAGTTTTGTCCAGCGGTGCAAATCGAGTATGTACGTCCGAGTTGAACTTGAGCGTTCCATAAGGCGGATGCTGTATCTACCAAAAGTCCGTGTATATATCATAAGGACCATCTCCAGAAAACCTCCGTTTAACTTTGAAGCTCTTATCTTTCATGACACAAGACTGTTTTTTAACATAATAACGGAACTTTATATATTTTCAGTAGTTTATTTGTATAGTGAAGCCTAGTTTATCCGGACCCCGATTATCCGGATGTCTCGCAATCCGAACGAAATTGTAAGGGGACGGAATTATTCGACCAGTTTGTTGCAGACGACTTTTGAAAAAATTGTGGGTAAAGGAAAAATTGCTCGTGACGAGCAATTTCTCCTTTTCCCACAATGTTTTCTGCCATATCAGAAAGTTATTTTTGAATTTCATCACGTTTTGAAATGTTGTCTGCAAACTCTTTCAATTTTGGACGGTCGACAATTTGGCGGTTGCTGAAGGGTTATAAGTATACACGTGCATACTGACTGTTTATGTCTTAATGTGTATAAGAACATGCTCTCCTTCATTAGTCCGGATGATTCGGTAATCCGGACATCTTGTTGGGAACGGACGTGTTCGGATTAACGAGACATCACTGTACTCATATCCTTTCGTGTGCCTTTAAGAAAGATCTACGACCAACTGATGATTTGATCGAAGGGTATTTGACAAACCATATTGTTGTATATCCTTCCAAGCTATAGCCTAATACTGTGAACCCGTTTTGTAATTGGGCCGATAGTGACGCAGCGTTTAAGTTATCTAAAATATTCAGTGTCTCTCCATTAGTATGCAACCGTCATTAGAATATTCAAGGTATAATAACAGAAATTTACAACATCAATTGATTAAATGTCTGACATATTACATATCTAACTGTCCTACAACGTTATCGTTGCAAGCCGATGGTAAGGATTTCAATTAAAGATTCAAAAGACTCGTGCCAATTTCCATAGGGAACACCGTGGTCTATTGGCAGAAGGGATGTCCAGACTACAGATACAACATATCGTGTTGATTTGAATGTCGACAAAGCCATTTGATCAGACACACATATATCTACATAGCGATGCCAGGTCCAATATGTTATACCGAGAGACGACGATCTAACAATAAGGTTGAATGATGCATATGTCAGTCGGATAAGAAACCATTAACCCTTTCCCAAAGAATGACGACATTTGACGACTTTCTTGCAGACGACTTTAGAAAACATTGTGGGAAAAGGACAAGTTGCTCGTAACGAGCAATTTTCCTTTTTCCCACAAGTTGTTCTGCTCTTTCTCAAGAATATTGTTCAATTTCATCACATTTTGCAATGCCGTCTGCAAACTCTTTCAATCTAAGCCAGTCGAAAAGTTGTTGTTTGGGAAAGGGTTTAGATCGATCATTGTTGAATCCTTAACCAAAACACCGAGGGGATTTTACATTGTATCAAGTCGATACATCTGTCTCAGCAGGTAAATTAAAGTAATTGCAAAGCATATACTCAGAGACTCTTTGTTAAATCAGAGAGCAATCGCTTAAGTAAAGAGGAAATGACCTATCGATGAAAATTCCGTTATACGTGTGCTAAAACTAGTATGTATGATATAATGGGAACTATCTGCATTTGATTTATACAGTTTATATTCATGTGTCTGTTTCTGTTCGTCATTACCGTCAGATTCAGGGAGAGCAAATATTCAATGGTAGCATCTCAACGAATCACAGTTGGAGCGGAATTGTTGTAAGGCTGTGACTTTTCCAGGTGACAAAACTTGCATAACGGTTTAGCAATAGAGTAAATACACGGCACATGCTCAGTTTAATTCAACTCAAATTCATCTGGGAGAGGGCAATAATAAATTTCATTTGCTATTCACAACAATTTACAAAAAATGTAAGTGACAAATGCTTAACCTTAGTAATACAAGAGACAGCATGTTTACCTTTAATGAACAAATAAACATATTCATGTAGTACCTTTGATCAAGGAATGTGTATACATATAAAAATAAAAAACCTAATACATGTACATTAACAAGACAATACATGAATGAGAGGAAACTCCAGTATTGGGTCCCGGCCTGTGCCTATATTCCTTACTAGGCATAGTGCTGGTATACGCAAGGGTCAGGGACCCAGGCTAAAGGAAAGACCCACTAGTTATTTTCTTTGGTATCTTATTACAATTCCCAGACGAAAGCAACTCACGTGTTAAAAGCTGTAACTGTGTAGAATAAGATATCTACGTCTGAATCATTCGGCCTACGACGAACGCAGTAATGAGAGGGAAAATGGCGGGTATATAGCCCATAGTACTCAGCTTCCTATCGGACAGCTATCCTGCTTACACCTGTCCCATTCTGACAGATTGACACTATTGAACGGGAGTTCACCTCACAATATTAAACCCCAGAAAACATAAATAGTGGATCTTGACTGGCATATATTGCTCAAATAAATAGTAAAATCAATGGCCACGAGGCTCATATGTGTTGAAAATTGCGGAAATAATTCGAAAAAAGACTTTCACATAAATAATGGTGTTCAATAATAGTTCGATATAAAAAAAAAATTGTTTGATATGAGCGACTTGTAGCTACTGTATTCATTATGCTATTCGGCATAAAAAAGAAAGGCATATCGCATACAAGCAATTACTCAATTCTAATTTTAGCTACTTAGCATTAAATACATAAATGATTTCGGAATTTCGTTTTCAACAGAACACATCGTATGATCCATTTACACTTGTTAAAGTACGATCAGGTAAGATTTTATTTAGGTATTGTTGGAAACAGCTATTCACGGTGAATATGGTATGAAAGAACTTAATGAAATGTGTTAGATGATAAAACTTGGTTATATACTTTTATACAAATAAAATCGACAAAGAATATAATGCAGAATATTCATCATTCGTTTCACTTTCGCAATTTTCGTCATTTAATCTTGAGGCGTCAATTGTCGTTAGATATTTAATGAAATATGGAAAATATACATATACCATGTCGGCTTTCCGAATATATACATCTGTTTATGTATCACTGTCGCCATCTTAAACACGTGATAGAATACACATGATAAGACATATACGACAGCGGTATTCAAAACATGTCTGATGAGACAATCAAACTACTATATAAAGATCCCAAACAACTCCTATTCAGGCCTAGAAAAACACCAATAACTTTTATTAATGAGACAACAAGAGCAAAATTAAAGTTTACGTATGTCTGCGAGACATCCTTTTGCTTATAATGAGGGACTATTAAGCGTGTGCGCGGAATCTATTTGTCTTCATTTATTTGCTAATTTCTCCACTAGACGACCGTATGACACTACCATGGGACGAGATTGAACGCTGGCTACACATTGGTAATTACCAAATCATTATCATGGGACCCATAATATTTCCATTCATTTCTCATTTATCGATTCCTCGTATAGAACAAATATGGAATCATTTATTGTAAAAACTATTGAGAATCTGATAAGATATCGATTGTTATCCCTGATAAATATTGAAAACATTAAATGAAAAGGAGAAATTGCTTGTACCAAGCAATTTCTCCTTTTCATTCGATGTTTTCAAACACACCTATCAACACATGAAATCCATATAAAAATGATTGTATGTTACGGGTAAGGATGAAACCCACGAGTAACGACTATTATCAAACCCATAAATACCGGGATGAGGGATTAAGAGGTCGCGTTTGCATTGAAAATCGGATTCCGTCAGCAACAAATGCGTTTATTAGCACGAATTATGCGCCCATCGGGAATTCGTAATGTTATCTCATCCGCCCCGGAGCGCTCCTGTAGACCCCGAACACAGTGAGACATTGGCCGAGGTCATTCCGGTAATTCGCGGTGCTGCATCGAAAATGACCGATGTGTCATGGCGGCGGAATTATCCATCGAGATTGGTTATATGATTCAACGTGTTTTATTATGTACCAATAGGCTATTTGAAGGCTAGGAACCTATTTTTGTGTAAGAATTCTTTGTATTTATGCGTGTTTCGTTGCTATCATTGAAGAAGACGAAAAAATAAATCGCACAACCACGTACAAATCATGCCAAGAATATATTGCATGAGATCAGGCAAACTCGTTTATGTTCAAATAATTGCGAAATCCCAAACATTCATCCCGTATAATTGCATTCATCAAAGCAAAATTTAATTTCTAGAAAAAAATGTATTCTCTAAAAGAAGTGCCGTTGCTTTACTTTATTACGTTAAATACCTTTTCATCCCCAGATTGATTTAAACCAATGGTAATTATTTATACACAAGCGGCTTGTTAAGACTTCATTCGAACTTACTTTGAACCTCGAATGCCACGATCTCATAATTCTAATTCAGCCACCTATCGCTAAGGTAAATCATCGCAACACTTTTAGGCCAGGATAATCATAGATATTTGAGCATGCTTAAAATGTCGTTAACGATACCAGTCTTAATATCACTGAATGCTAATAACATGATTCGTAAAATCCGTCCATAGATCCATATGTTTTGATTTCACGTGTAATTGATGATAATTCCATAACTAAAATGCCTATTACATAAATATAAATGACATTACTCAGACAAAGTGTCTCCTTTACTTAGAAAATAAATCGCTTCATATCGATTTCTATAAGTTCCTGTATCGAATCATTACATTTGTCAATGTTAGCAGACATGGCTCTGTTACCCCTTTACCAAACGTCAAATTTTCGACTGTTCCAAATAGAATGAGACAGCAGACGACATTTCAAAATGTGATGAAATTGAAAACTAATCTTCTGATAGGGCAAAGAACATTGTGGGAAAGAAGAAATTGCATCCGAAATACTGAAGAACTATTTCACAGGTGTTCCTTTTAAGCGAGAATTGCGTACAAGTCATAATAGAGAAGTCTTTTTTTTGTTTTTTATATATAAGCGGACGTGGAATGTTTACCCTTGGAAAACGAGAGACTTCGAGTTAGTCGTATCAAAAAACACTTTACTAACCGAATGTACTCATAAATTATTAATTCAAATCAAGTAGATGCCTCATTCAGCTTGGTGGAGATTTCGCACTATACCCTGGACCAATGCTAGGTTGTCGAGGTGCAGACCAATCCTGTCACCAAAGTCGAAGCGAATTCAAAAGGCATTCAAGTATACACGGGCCAATCGACTCATGTTCTTAGATCAATGCATTAACTATGAAACGTCCAAAGATAACGCAGACGTAGGCTTTAGGAAAATATTCCGACCAAAATCAAGGTACCTTTGACGTGTTTGTAGGTGTTAAACTGTTCCTATTCTGATGATACAACAAATACTTTGGACTATGATGTTGCTTATCACAATGTTACATTGATTCATAACTACGGTGGCATAGAGGTGACATGTTTGTATTTTTGTTCTTGTTTTTCAAAAAAAATGTCAAAATAACGAAAATTTAAGTCGTTATTTCGAGTTAGCAAGTCGAAATAACGAGATAACTAAGTCGTTTTTTTGACTCACTAACTCGAAATAACGAGAAAATTCGGTCGTTATTTCGAGTAAGTGAGTCAAAATAACGAGATAGTTAAGTCGTTAATACATGTCACCTCTATGCCACCGTACATAACGTTTACATTCATGTATTATTTTGTTAAAAACAAAGTAACTTTAGAATACGAATTTTTCGTTAACGACATACTTTAAAGAATAATTGATTATTTTCAAGTCACCAACATAAACAAATAGTTTATGATAAGAAACAATATTCTTAGAGATGAAATACAATCAAACACGTTTTAGTGGCTTTGCGTCATCTACGTGTATCGAAGTCCTAGGTCAGCGTCTATCGACCTATTAAGGCCATTTCCGGTCGGTGAAGTTAAATAGGTTTCGGACATGCACAATTCCCATGTACTTCTCTTCTGTATATGTAATTCGATTATTTTCCAGACGGGTGGTAATTGTAGCGTGTGAGATGAAACTGGGTCGTAATCCCTCAGGGATCTCCCTTGGTCTATGTCTTAGAGAGAGAGTCTGAACATCTACTATGTGTATGTTATTGCAGCTGCAACCAATATACTGAAATCCGATTGCATACCAGGATTAAATACCAGGAAGGAAAATGCCTCATACAACCAAGCAACCCAACATTTCTCACTATACATGCTTTAAACATTATTTAAACACAATTATCATTTACAAGGAACCATGAACAAATTGTAAATGACCTTGAATTGAAAAAAGGTAGTGTTTTTCTCTGCATTGTACGTGCGATTGGGTTATGACCTACTTATGGGAAGTCATGAGTTTTTGTGCGAAGTTTCCTTGAGCCATAAGATATGGATCCGGAAAGGAAGTCTCCCTTCATCACAGAATAACCTGTATATCGAAGATGCAATTTTCATCCGATTAAGATCATCAATTCTTCTATCTGTTTAACACGAACCATTCTTATTTAAAGAGAAGACTCTATCAGAATCGGTCAATTATCAACTGATTAAACAATGCAGTCCATCGGTGACGACACCATATTCAATGTAATATTTTCCAGTAATTTCGTTCTCCGGTTTATATTACATACATGCGAAAAATACATCTACAAAATGCATTATAACTTTCAATCTGATCAAATCACATTCTTTGGTAGCGGTCGCAATTTATGATTTAAATGCATTTGAGAAAACATCCATATGGTTGATTGAAATGTATTTTTAGTAAAGAAAGGACACATCAAACTTGTAATATTTCCTTTATCCAACAAGTTCTCTGTTTGCAAAACAAACCTTTTGAGCATAACAGCTAAAGAGGAAAGTGTCGACATCAGTGCACAAGAGCCTTGGGATCAATTTCCATAAGTCCCAAAGTTTACCTAGCGACTTTTAATTAGCCAAAATTCGTCTGGAGTACTCTTTATAATTTAAATCAAAGATACAGAATCAAGACTAAGCAATCAGAAGTCAGGTTCCGTTTTATAATCGATAAAGAAATGAGTCTGCAAGACCCTAACAAGATCCCTAGGACATTTGGTTAAGGTTCAAACAATGATCGATCTAAAATTTCTAAATGGATTCTCAGCCGACTGTCATATCCATCAGTCAACCGTATTGTTAGAAGGTCGTCTCTCTGTAAAACATAGGGAATCTCCTGTCATTATCCAATCATTTAAAAATAGTGTTACCGTCCAAAACACATTTTGTCTAATTCTAGATGCCTTGTCACACTTTGAGTATTAAAAAGGCCAGACATATTGATATTGACAATTATAAAAGATATTGTGACTTCTGTTTGAAAATAAATATTTATATTGTGGGAGACGAATATCATTTTCTTCTTATCTGTCGTATGTATAATGAAAAGAATAGAATAGAATTTTAAAATCTTATACATACAAACATATCTCGTCTTGCAATCAAATACATTTTACCATAAACATACGTACATTTCAAAACGGATACAAGGAACATGATTTACTAATTATGTTGCTTACTTCAATATATCACAAATACATATCAACTTGGAAATATTAAATATACCTCCGCAAAATGTATTTTGAGAAAAGATTTAAACAAACGACTGCAAGTAACATACTGTTTAACGGGAAAATGGCTACATGCAGCAGGATTCAAATTAAACTCCCTGTAAAATTTCTATTTGAAGCTTTTATGACCAGAAAATAACTTCTTGGTGAAAATCTAATGGTGCGATTATATACATTTTCCTTCTACATTATCAGGCAAAATTAGATTATTTATTGTGATGTCGCTTATGAATTCATATATTGAATATAAGTTATTTTTCTTGGGCAGGAGACCTGCATTACGCAATAAAGTTTTTGTAATTTGTCATTGTCATCGTCATTGTCAACTCAACCACAGTATCCACTTTTTATACAAAAAGGAGAAACAGCCTTTCAGTTAGATCATGAGGTAGATAGTGTCGATATACTTTGATAAATCGTGGTGTCGTTGTTCTGAAGAACATGATACGTTGTAGCTGTTACCCGGTAATTCATGCTGCCAAATTGGTCGTTGTGATTCTTTTGAAAATGACACCGCTCTTTGAGTGTTGGAGTTCGGCCATTGAGAGCGTGAACGTACAAACCGATATATATATATCTATGTGTCAGCGAAGTTATCTAGCATTAGAATGTTGGGTGAGAAACAAACAATGAGGATATAAAGGCGTTTGATAGTGATGGTAGTTTGAGGGGGCTCAATCGTAAATAGTTCAGCATGGCTTGCTTTCTTTCGTATACAAGCATTTTAACATCACGTTAACATTTTTAGCTAATATTTCGGTGCTCGGTACATTATTTAGTTTAAACATATTTTATTCAATGAAAAGAACACCATTATATACATTACAAACAATTTTGTGAAATGGATTGGAACGAAAGCTAAAAGCTTATAAGGTTCCTCTCCTTAATGGCGACACGCAGGTCGTTTACAATATAATAATGTTAATTATTATTTGCGTATTGATGTAATACAGTGAAGAAATAAAGCATATCTAAATAGCATTATAATGGTAATGAAAATTAAAACAACAAATAAACATTTGGAGTGACGAGAAATTGTTGGAACCAATACATGAGGCTGTTGATAGATAATGCAATAGTATCTAACAAAAAAAACTAATGCAACATCTTGGCTTGCTGTTTAGTATCTTTAAACATACTCTAAAGGATTATGCCAATGATAGTTCAAACGTATTCATCAGAATCTCTTACTATCACGAATATAAGTATGAACAGCACTAAAAATGGTTTCGTTTTCTGTTACAGAGAGATCTGGATTACCGAAAAGTATAGAGTTAAGGTTGAACAAACCAATTCTCTTGCATTGTAACCCTTTACCACTGAAAAAGCATTGTGGCTGAGGAGAAATTGTTTGTGACAAGCAATTTCTCCTTTTGGCACATTATTTGTGGACGTCAACCCATAAATGAGCTTCCTCGAAAGGCGCTGATGAGATTTCAACCCACGAGTAGACTGGCATGGTGATTTCAAGTTCAGGGTACCGTTTTACTAAACAACTTTCGGGAAATGTTTGCATAAGTCATAATTGATAAACATGGATAGTATCTTCAATGAAAGTACAATGTTGCAATGTGGCACTTCATTGGAAGCGTCTCGGAGAGACGATTCCAATGATGTGTCACTTTGCAATATTGCTTCGTCCAATATTGAGATAAGAGGAATTGTTGTTTTAGACTTACGCAAATCTTAAGTGTAAACTGTTTAGTAAAACGGTACCCTGAACTCTTACCACTAGGTCACTTAGGCTGCTCGTTTAGACTGATTGAATTTAGTTTTATATAGTTCTATGGTTCCCACACGGGCTTAAACCAACAATTTCAATCCGGCATGTTGAAAAGTATTACTTGATGGAATTCATTTGCACCAACGTATAACTAAAATAAAACAATATTGCTACTTTGAATTAGCTTTTAAGAACTTTATAAACTGATTCTGTAATTGGGGTTCTCTTTTGCCAATTGTTACTGAATATAAGACATTCCACTATTCCATTATTGTTATAAAGGATGTTTAACTTATTATTTTTTTTTTACAGAGATCAAATCGCACTCAGTGCCAATTTTCATATCGCACTTTTTATATATGAGCTCGAATATCCCTGAAAAAAAAAACAAGTGCCAAGGCAAAATCAATCAATCCCTTTATTGAAGGCTAGACCAAGACGAGAAAATGATCCATCTATATTAATGCAGATGGCGACTTTGTCCGCCATGGTAATCATTTATAGATCGTACACAATTAGTGTGATCAATTCCTGACCCATACATGATATATCACTGATCCACCTGATATCCATTCATGATTGACTTATTACCTTAAAGACGCATTTACAAGAGATGTGTAAAACAAGTATAGAAAATCGTTTTAAGGTCAGTAAAGAAAGGTCAACTTCATTCGAAGTATATTCAGACCGATTTCAAAAACTGTATAGATTTTGATAATCAGTCTTGCGGATTCGTATGCAATAGGAAATATTATTTACTAATCTAAAAACAAAGTTTCATCTGTAGACGCTTTAAATTCAGCCGTTTGCAAAAGGTCTAATGCTGGAGCAGTGGGTTATTTCGCAAAAGAAGCGGGCTGTTGTGATGATTCCACTTATATTTTGTCAGGAGGCTTGATCGACATTGAAATTCGAACAATAATAACTCGCTAAACTAGGTTCACGGATTCGAACCACTCCATTGATAAACCACACTCCGCGCAACATAATTGTCAATTCGGCTCCCATCGATATCCTTTGTTTACGAGAAAAATATTTTGCTTTACATGGCAAATAAATTAAGTTGTCAGCCATATTTTGAAGAATATGAATTGGGTAAATTAGTTTGGTCAACATTATAGTTACAAGGAAATTCTGTGAAGTAAGGGTATTGTGGATTTGAATGCGTAAGATGATGGGACATCCTCTTGAGTCTATTTGTATAGTTTTTTTCTCGTTCCTTTGAAAAAAAGAAAATAAGTATTTTTGTCATCTATCTATGTCTTTGTTGGTTTGTTCACGGCATGCTTAGAATAAAAGAATTTCGAAATAGTGTGCTTCGATATTGGATCCATTATAAATCGCTGTTATGGGAGAATAAAAATCATTCGGGGTACCTTCCTTAAATGACCAATTCTCTTACATTGTAACACTATACCACTGTAAAAGCATTGTGGCTAAGGAGAACTTGTTTGTGACAAGCAATTTCTCCTTTTGCCACAGTTCTTTTGAACGTCGCTTGCTGCAAGATTAAAAAATAGCGTTAAGCGGTACTGTGCTAACAAGCAATGGGCTATTGTTATGATTTCCTTGTTGATGTTCGAATTTAAAGTGTGTTAGAAATTACGAATATCATATTATATCCAAACAGGTCTTAATCGCAACAAAACAACAATTAACTTTTTATGTTGGTCTTATTTTCACAGAGGAACGCAATCTCCATAGATATTGTCACAATAGGTTTGATGTGAGAACAAACTCACTACAACGTTGTTTCAGTTAAATAGTAATAATGATTTCCCGTTTTGGTATAACCAATGCGATTCTCTCTCCTTCGACATTCCTGGTTAGAAGTGAAGAATATTTATTTATGTCATTTGTATGAGGTTTTATATAGCGTCAACATTATTTCAGTTATCTTGCTATGACCGACTATTAAATAATGTAGATACCAGAGGCCTATTTACTGGAATAGAATTGTACTGTATTGTAAAATAAAAGGTCTTTATGATGGAGGAAGACCCTATTATCAACTATGCATTTTGTCTGGTTTAGACTGGCAGATTCATCGACATTTTGAATCAAATACAGAAAGTTTAAATGAAATCATTATGGCTAGAGGCTTTTATATTCATTGTAACAACGATATCAATGTCTTGCTATCAATCCATTCCTGTTGTGGAAACATTGCTTTTTTCTCATCGGGACAATTTGGGTGAAGTTTGATGGCAAATATCATGAATCAAATCTCAAAGAGATAATCGAAAACGGTAACAATGGTGGAAAAATAAAGACCAAAAAGAGGTTTATTGTATACCGCTGTTTAGTACGTCACAAGACTGATATGCATTAACTTTCGTCTTGCTCTGAAAAGGAATGTGCACACGTTTAACTACTCAATACGGATTTTATTCACAAACTGCTTGACAGAAGTGGTGATAGGTCGTTGTTCAAATTTATCGTATGTCTGCTATTCTAAAGTCCTAACCTTTAACTTTCCTGAAGGCTGGACCTTGAATATGTTTTTTTTTTGTACCAGGTCACGTGCGCGTAAAATACTTTCCTGAGGAGATGAACTTCAATTGTGTGTCTCCCTTCACTATTTGTGATAGAAACTGGAAGAAGTTTTACTCTATACAGCTATATTTCATGTTGCAAATATAAGCAATGCGTAAAGAATACAGACTTCTCTTTAACCCTTATATTTACCTATTCAAATAGGTGTAATTTGGCGGCTCCCCTGTGATCCAACCTGTTTGCTACTCTGGGTATCTCTAAAAACCAAAAAAAAGCAGATATTCTATGATTTGGAAAGGTGATGACAGAAAATGTATTTGAAAAAATACCCAGCGTTCAAAGGGTTATAAGAATGTAAAATCTGTTTCAACATGGATAAAATGCGCGGATTGCTTTACGGAAATAATGAGCCTCTGTTCAGACAAATGGTATGTCTGTTATTCTAACGACTTAACTGATGTGTCTGTTTCACAACGAGGAAAATCGATCACGTCGAATATTGTTCTTTGTGAATGGTGATAATGACAATAATATTCCATTTTATTTTTGTCTTCTTTCCAGAATGCAAAACTTCTAAGTTTGACCCTTTACCAAACAATAACGACATTTGACCGTTTTGGTGCAGACGACTTTTGGAAACATTGTGGGAAAAGGAGAAATTGTTCGTAACTAGCAATTCCTCCTTTTTCCACAATGCCTCCTGCCCTATCAGAAGATTATATTTCAATTCCATCACTGTTTGAAACATAGTTTGAAAACTTTTTCAATTTGGGACTGTGGAAAATCTGGCGTTTGGTAAAGGTTTAAACATTTTTCATGAAAAACATTAAATAAACATTACAAAGAATAAAGACGGATTTTATTGAACCTTTATGTATTTTAAAATGCCCTATAGGTCTTGAGGAAGATCGATTACTTAACTTGGGTTTGTCGAATGTGTTCTTCCATATGTCGGGCAGTCGATTTCAATCCCATTCTTTAAAAAGTCAGGCTTTGCGAAGTCGATCCGATATTAACACACAACTCGAAATTACTGAATTGTACTACAGTTGATGCGATGTCCATGTAGGACACATAAAACACACATGGGCGTACGTCCAGAAGACAACATGGAGACGTAATAAAAAGCTGTTTTTCTTTTATCATAGACCGTCCATGGGCTAAAGGAAAAAGTACTGAACTTAAATGGACTAGCTCTGGGAGTTTGCTCTGGGAGTAATAAATCTTCAGATGTTAACCAATAGAAAGCTAGGTTATTTTCTAATATTAGATTGTGTGTCGTCCGTTTTCCAAAGCCTTAAATATCTGCTTGATTTCGATGAGGAAAAGATACTCAGAGAAGCAAACAGGTTAGGTCACAGGCCATGCTAATTGGCGACTGGCCTGGATCTAACCTGTTTGCATAAGCATGAAGTCGGTTCAAGCACCGTAAGGGTTAAAGGAACTTAGAAATGTGTGCTCTAGGAGTAATAAAAGATGATATTTGCTATCATTGAAACTTACCGAATACCATGCCGCGTTTCACAATACAATCGGAAAATCGTTGACAATATGAAAGAAATCAATAACAAAATCCTTCTGTTACATTTTCGGCTCACCAGGATATTCCAAACACTAGTTGTTTCAACCAAAAATGAATATTTACCTTAAATGATCCGTAATCAAGACAAAATACCCATAGGGCAGAAAGCATATTTATTTTTATTAAAGTCTCAACAATATACATAAACATTTGTATATATATCAACACAATTGCATGTACAAAGCATAAGAACATCGAAAACTATGCATATGGCCATTTAAACTTTGATTAACAAGAGTCTATCACAGTTATTAAAAATAAGACATACATTTCACATTAATCATAAAGGCAGAAAGTATAGACTATTCTAAAAGACCATGATGCATGTAAATAAAAGGTATTTCAACAAATTTACACGCCTAGATGTATTTCCTAGCGGTTGCCTTTAACTTTGCGAAAGAACAAAGTTTATAAATCTCAGAATGACTTTATCTTATTGGACGTTGCGGTAAAATAAAAGCGGTTTTTCCCCCCTTTACTTGTAATGAAGTACCAATCGGAACTACTCGGGTATTTCCGTGAGCTGTGAAATACACCTCGGATATAAGTGTAGGGTTACAATTTTTCGGGTAAATCGGCATTCGGCAATTAACACATTTTCTAAGCGTGCACGTTAAGTAGTTCAATGTGTATGGAAGTGTTGGGTATCCTTTTAAATTAGTTTTTATCAGTAGCTCATACCAAATGGCGAAATTGTTGTTGTGATATGTATAGTTGTTTCCTCAATCAAATTTAACGACTTTTAAGATTTCACCATTATGATCTATTTTTAAAAACGAAAGTAAAGTGACGTCATTCTCGCAGGAAACAATATGGCGTCATCCCTATTATTTCAGAGGTGTTTTCATTTGATAAACCCGATGTGTTCAGATTGATGAAGTACATGTGTACATATCACATTTTGGCTCAATCGTAACTGCTCGGGTATATCCGTGAGCTGAGAAAACTTTTCGGCTAAATCGTACCCGGCTTATAACACATTTCCTGCAGCAGTCTACGTAGCTCAATGTATATGATGTTGTTGGACATCCTTTTAAATCATTATTTTTGATCGGTAACTCAAAAATAATAGTGAAACGATAAGTTGTGATATATATCTATTTCTTTTATCAAATTTAACGACTATCTAGATTTTACATTTAAGATATTTGAAATCTAAATTACAGTGAAAGAAGCCTCGCGAGAAACAAACTGGTGGCTTCCATATTACTTCAGAGGTGGTATCAGTTGATAAACCCGATAAGTTCGGATTGCTTTTACCTCTATTGAAACGGGATTAAAGGGTTTTGTGTGAACTTCGCACCTGGTTTAGAGTTGTAATCAACCACGGATGATGGAGGGACGCGCATGTGTTTACATTGTACTCGAAATGAAACATTTGTTATGGACGCACGAAAACAAACACCGCCTCTTCAACCCTTCCCAAATTTATACTAGTCTTTTACGCGCTATCAACAGACGATTTGAAAAAATTGCAATGGAAAGAAGAAATCGCTCAAAAATAAACTTTTAATGTGGATGCATAATTCACAATCTCTTCAACCCTTTCTTTCATTTATACTAGTCTTAAGCGCGCATTAAGCAGGCGATTGAGTGAAACGTTGATACAAAAAGGGGTGATTGCTCAAAATGAAACTTTTATTTTTCATGCATTGAAATACCCCATCTCTCCAATCACAGTTGAATCTTTAACCGTTTTATCTAATCTCAAGTGGAATGGGAAGGAAAAAACATTATGAAAGGAATTTTCTCGCAATGAAACATTAGTTATGACAGCATGGAAACACACCATCTTCTCACCCATTCATTCGTTAACGCACGTTTTATCGGACTTTAAGCCTACGACTAGGTAAATCATTATTTTCGATGGAGGAATTCAGTGAGACGAGTAATTTCTCCTTTCGTGACAACGTTTTCCATACCTAAACAAAAATGTTGATTCTCGTGCTTATGAATTGGAGGCTTGTTCTGCTTTTCAATTTGAATTTAAATTGAATAAAAGGACTTTTATTATTGCCATATAACTTGACATTTATATTGTGGGTGACTCGGAATTGTTTCGACCATCAAAACTCAAGCAAGAGGAAAAGTCTAGGGATTCAATGCAAAATTATAGTAAGTGCTTCATGTTTTTGAAGTCTTGCGTCGAATCCTCGAAATACAGTACCCATTTCCTGCTCTGAGTAATTCGAAAATTTCGGCAAGGATCCATTTTTCCCTGGTGACAAAGCGTTTGTTGAAAATTGCATACCATTGTTATGACAAAATATCTTTTTTAGACACGACGTTTTCGACTCAATTTGAAAACCAAATTCCGTTTGTCAATATTCCCCACCGGCGTGTGATTATGTCTTTAAATTGGGCCTTCCCGAGCTTTCTGCAAAAACACGTTCTTGCCGATATAATACAGTGGATACGAAATAGAGGAGTGTGACTCAATTTCTATACTTTTTCAAGCATTTTGACAGGTTATTCAACAATTTTTCCACAAACAATATGTAAGGCCCCAAACTTTCTTGGTGGTATGTTAATACATGACGCAAAGAAAATAGTTGCGTAAGTAAAACTGTAATAAAAGTACAATGTATCACATGAAACGTCATTGAAAGCGCCTCGGAGAGACGATTCCATTGGCTTGCTACTGTACTTTGTTATATTGCATATCATAATATCGAAATAAGAACGAATATTGCTTTGATCGTATGCAGTTTTATAGTGAAATGTTTGGTAAAACGCTACAATGATATGTACGTTGCTAAAAAGCTCTTGAAATAAATATTGTACTTTTTTTTTATCGTAAATTTGTTCTTTGCATAGAACTTCAAATAAATTAAATATGTTTTCATTTCCAGTTTTGACATATTGATAGTTTATGTAATATATATTTAAGGAACAGTTTGTTTTGTTTATGGGAAATATTCACTAAGTGAAAATCATTAGTTTGTTATGCGCAAGTACAATTTCACTCTGGGAATTATTTCCCATAAACAAAACAAACTGTCGATTAAACTCTATGTCTCCCTTTCCAGTATCCGATCGCGTTCGCGTGGAAAGAAGTCGGCATGTTTGATCGAAAATGTGTCGAAATGTGGATGAACAACCAGAAACATCGTTAGGACAACTCGTTGTCGCTTTATGATCGAAATAACGTGGAAACGGGATGTATTTATAAACAAATCTATTTGGAGCTTTGTCTTTTACTTTGACGGGGTTCTAGAAGACCCATTTTCCCCAAGTGCGCGGACCATTTATATGGAAAAACTTCCTCTCCGATAGCATTCTTAAGAAACCCCTGGCAATCAGCTAAAAGTCACTCAACCAGACATATCATTTGTACACAGATATTGGACCGACATTCGTCAACCCCATGTGCATAAGGTGGAGTCGCCTAATTTCATACAGTAGGTGAGAGAAAAATAGATAATGGAAGGATGAATTGCTGGGAATCTTACCAAGCCTGGATTCGAAAAGGCAGCAATGTGGCGGTAAGAGAAATTACTGCTTTTACCAATTGTGTTTAATGACCTTTCGATGCTTTTATGTTTTATCTTTGAGGATGTGATTGGAATTTCAAAGAGGGATTTTTTGTGAGGAATTGTTAATTAAGGTCTAATATCACAAGAGAAACCCCCTATCCATCTGCATGTTTGTACTGGTTTGGAAATGAAATCATACGACATGCACCTATCTAAAGGTGATAGTATTGTTTCCTTTGCCTTATGGTAAAGGTGTTTGATTTTTATATTTTAATGCTAATAGTTCAATATGACATTTCTTTTCCTTGCATACTAATTTGCATTTATCAGGGGCTAAGAAGCTCGGTTGGTAGTTAACGCAGATTTTCTAATCCAGAGCATAGATTGAATTGATTGTCGAATAGTTGTCTCCGCTTCTGAATACAAAAGGACCGGGTTTTGCCGCCAACCGGTGCCAAGATGTCAACGTCGCGGGCTCGACGCTAATTTATTGACGTAAGCCGGATAAACATCGCGAATCTAAACTCAGGCCAGGGATCCTCTCATTTCTCTCTATCTGGTGTATTTCTGTCTTTGTCTCTCTCTTGTCATTGTATCTCTGTCTCTTTCTCTCTTTTCTTATTTCTTTTCCCTGTCTCTGTCTTTGTCTATGTCTAAATCTGTGTCTGTCTTTATCTCTGTTTATGTATTTTGGTGTCTGTCTCTGTTAGTTTGTCTTTCTGTATCTATGTCTGTCTCTAAGTATAGGTTGTAATGATTTCGCTGTTTAGTAGTTATACGAACATCCTAAAACGGCAATTGTTTAGAGTAAATAGGAGGCGTTTGGGCGAAATATATCCATATAAAAATACGAAGACATATTCCACTAGTTCGTCTTTCAACCAAATTATAACGATGCCATGTTACTTTGCTTATAGGATATAGTGTATACAGTATGGTATTCATGCTATATCAATGGACCTTAATCTACTCACGCAGAAATCTAAAATACATACATGTAGCATGGACACATTATACAATGAATTATTTGGGAAGGTAACAGGAAATTAGTATACAAATTTGATTTGTCTTATGGTCAAAACAAAGCTTTCTTTTTTGTTTATTGAGTTTCCAATTGATAAGTTTACGATGCCGATCAATAATGGGGCATAGGTTCTTTTGTAAGGCAGCCAGGAGGCAGTCTTAACATAAGAAAGAATCTGGTACCAGGACTCGAACCTTACCGGAGCGAGAATTTCCTTTTCCTTTTGTTTCAGATACAAAACTCTTCCAACGAGGTAGGTGAATAAGCCTCAACTAAAGGCCAAACGTTATGCTGATCACAAACTATTTTCTAACCTTCAAATCGGATGGCACAGAAACTTTCCTGGAATCTCTAGCGACGTCACCCTGTAGAATTCGAGGTTGATAAGATGTGTCGACTATTAGAAAGGAATAAATCGAAATGCATCGAGTGCGCCCGAACGTTTAATCATATTAATTAGGCGTTCTCCCTTGGTGATTCGGACTCCTCTGATCTTTTCCGAGATATAATATCTCACTTCCGATTAATTCTATCTTTTTTCTCGATTTTTTTTTTCAAATAAAGAAATGCAGCTGCCATCTGTTGTGTCATTGGTGGAGTTTATTTAGAATCGTAGGACGTTTTCGACTTAGTCGAGTACTCTTTGAGCGACAAGGTTTCTCTAGATCTAATTCGCTCAAATGTTTAATCAAACCATTCCCGCTAGATTGTCAATGCTAAAGATAATATTTGAAACTAGTGTGTAAAAGGGGGACGTTCCACATGAGCGCAATTGCTGCATTGCCGACAAGTTTGCTTTTGCCAAGTAGTTGAATATTTCCTAATCTTGCTGGAATTTATTACTTCACTCAATATGATTCACACCATCAATCAGCAATAATATTAATTTAGCAGTTCCTTTCAAATTCCATTTTATGCTTTATGTAGTGTATTTGTTTATAAGTGGTCGAACGCCATCGGCTATGCTAGTTATTTAACGATTTTCGATTTCATCAGTACTAGGCAGGGTTCTGCAGTGCTCGCACAAGGACTGTTGTTTTCAAGAAGTCATACCGGATTTACATTTTATACATAATACTGAATCTACGCGAAGAATGAAACCAGTGTTTGATATTTAATGATTTTTCTGTAACAATCATCAGAAATACTAACTTCGGGAAATCATGAAACTAACGTCAAGTGCTGTTTCAATCACTCTCAAACGCACTGCATTCGATTATACGCTGGAATAAAGATTAATGCATGATCTATTTGATCCCATTTAATTGAAAGCCGACGAGTGAAGAATAAAACTGCATTTTGTTCATTATCTCTGCGAGGCGTTCATGCCATTTCGAAAATTAGCTTTCGGCACCATTTGGGACTTTTCCGTTCATGGCATGAGATCTCAGACTTGTGAGGTTTTCTTTTTTTTTTAAAGATGTATGCAATTTGACCGTGATTTAGTATCGCATACTATTTGACCCTTTTCCTCATACATATATTCTATTACATCGCAAGAAATGATTTAAGTGAACCATATAGTCTAAAGGATAACTGGTCAGGAAGGAGCGATCTCTTATTGGTATAAGGCTTCCTTCCATTAATGCACTTAAAATGGCTGGTATGTTTTCATTTCTTCAAAAATGTCGTTTGATTTTGCTTAAAAAAACTACTCGTTGTGATTGGCATTGTTGAGCATTTTCATCATTAGTCATCATTTGCAAAATACTGAACAACATCTTTGTTAACTCTTGTTGAACAAAGAAAAATGGCTTCACAACAATGAACTTGCAGAAATGCAATTGATTGTGCATTGCATCACCCTTCAATTCATTCGCACGCTTTTTATTCCAGCTTTTATTAAGACAGCATTTGGTACACTAGGTCGGGCTTTTGTGGCGTCAATGTTTGCTTAAAAGTTCTTGTTCGCAGTTGTGAGGATATTTGGAAGTCAGAATCTAATTATTACTTTAAAACTGCAAAATGGCTGTACTTTTATATGATACGTACGGAAGAATAGTAGTTGGAAGCAAAATTAAATCGTTTTAGTTCTTTAAAGTGCCTATACAGTTAATTAACAATTATTTTAAGAAAGCGTTGCTAATGAGATCTATCGTATTAAACCTGCAATACCTGGATAAATTGACAATTGCTTAACTAATTATAATTTCAATAGCTTCTTTTGAATAGATAACAAACAAAAATACAAGAGGCTGTATTGATTCGATGACGTTTTCATTCTTCTGTGAACAAGCACCCTTAATTAGGGTACTTTAGGGTACTCGAACCATTGCAACACCGGAAGTTGTTGATACTGTTGTAAGTTCCACTACTTTGCTGGAGAAATTACGCGAGTGATTTTAATTCACGTGATCGTCGTCTAAATATTCCCGTAGAATCTCACAAAGTCTCGTAAAACTGTGCGAGATTATTTAAAGCCCCTCCCTTGAGTATTGCGCGAGGAAGTAAAAATCAATGAAATTTGCATACATAAATGATCAACAGGAAATGGGTTTGTCATTCCTAAAGCAAAATGTCAACAATAAGTCACGTTCACATTCATTAACTGTTGGTGCTTCATTGGCGAAGAGTGTCGAAATGAATGCCTAGGCACCTCATATAAGTTGGATCCAAAGGCATTTTGAATTATTGCATTTGTTTTTGCTGTTTTCTTCCATCTAATTGTCCGAGCCAGGGCCTGTGCTCATAAATTGCTAGTCGTTCAGGAGAGCGTCAGCCTCTCTAACCAAGAGGTCCCTAGTTCGTTACCCGTTATGCGCTTAAAAAATTGCCGGGACTAGCCAATACATCTGCGCGAGTATTGGTTTAGTATCCAGAAAGCGGTAATCGAGAGTGCATCTAACAAGCTTCAAGCTTCATACACAATCGATGTAAAACAAATATATAAATATGACAACTTAATCTGCATGCGGTTTTCAAGGGAGAACACTCAATCTAAAGAGTATTGGGACAACAAATTACTTCCCTTTGTTAAAGTGGAACAAATGATGCTTTTTAAAGAGTATAACATCAATGGTCAACATAAAAAGCCCAAGACTCTCTTTTAAAAGGTTGGGACTGGTCTGTGTCCAAATATGCAACTTTGATAAATAAAAGACCTATGGACGATTGCGTATTTCTGTCTTTAGGAGTACAGTAATTCGAAGGTACGTTGTTTACCCAAGAATTGTTGCTCACGGTAACTTCTAAACAATCTAGACCTATTTTAGACAGGTACGTTGAATGCTTTTATAAAGGTTATTGATCAACAGTAGAATTTAGGGTAGATAGCCCTTACTACTGCAGACATTGATTGTCTTTTGAACGATTTTTTTAGGAGGGTTGTCACATTTAAACATTGGTCACGTGATTCCCCCGCCTGACGAGTAGGCGTCTTGACCGCCATGATTTGACTGACGTATTGTTTGAGGCGACGCTTAACCTAATCAAATCAAACACTCATCGTTCATTACTTGTCGATAATTGTCATAATCGCATTAACAAAACGAGAAAAACGGAAAAAGAGCTTGAAAATAGAAAATTACAAAAAAGGAGTGTTTTTTTTTAATTTCTTGACTCTATTTATTATTTGTCTGCGCGTAAACCTATAATGTCGGTGTTCATCAGAACCACGTTTGATTATCATTCGAACCCCTCGCCACACTACTTAACCTTTTCATAAACAACACATTTTCGACTGTCCCAAAATGAAAGAGTTTGCAGACGACATTTCAAAATGTGATGAAATTTGAAAATAATCTACTGATAGGGCAGAAAACATTGTGGAAAAAGGATGAATTGCTCGTCACAAGCAATTTCTCCTTTTCCAACAATATTTCTTAAGTCATCTCCAACAAAGAAGTCAAATGTCGTTATTGTTTGGGAAAGGGTTAAGCAATGATTGATTCAAGACGTTGCGAAGCCGTAACTCATGTACTATTTTCACAGTCTTACATGAAACCACTTTGATGAATGGATTTTCCACGCAATCTAATCTCTACCCAGAGTTCACTGTTCCTTTCGTCCACGTCAATCTGAACTCATCGGGTGTATCCAATGAAAACACCTCTGAAGTAATGTGGAAGCCGCCATATTGTTTATCGCGAGACTTCTTTCGTTGCACACTTTTGTAACATACTGCTTTAAGGGAGTTCATCTATTTATGAGGGATGTCGGGTTATTCTACATAGTAAGGGGAAGTAAGGGTGTGGATTGGAGAACACGTGTCCAGTTATACAAACAGTGTGAAAGTTGAATTTCGTTGTGTACTATGTAAAACAGAGATAGAGTTTCCCATGGGTAATGTACTCATTATTTACTGCATTATCTATATCTTCAATTGTGACCATTGAATAAACGTGCATCATATATGACTGCTTTCTTAAATTTATATAAAACAAAGTTTGTCAGTGGTGAGTGAGGAATAAAAGCATGTCTAATTGAATTAATCAAAAGTAGGCTGAATGCAAATCCTCCTATTGTGGATCGGATAATGGTTTCGTTTAAAAACATTTTCTGTGTCGATTTTAATACGTAGAAGTACCCCTTCTGGTATATTTCTACTGGGGAGGCATCTTTAGAAGTGATCTGAAAAAGCTTGTTTATATTCCTCGACTGTCTGCATGCGCACCACACTAAGGTTCGCAACGCAAGTGATTCCACGAGAAGAGGTTTTTACCGGTTTGTTTGAGCACTTGAAATTTTAAATACACGAGAATTGTTGGAGATTTCTCGTTTTAAAATATTCGACAATGTATAGTCGGAGAAGGCTTTTACTTTAACAGTTTTTCGTTGAGGTTTAGATGTCAAGTATGCATCTGGGTCCACTGCCAGCACAATACTCCCTGCAATCTTGTAGAGCATCACCAAACGGTTATAGATGCGTCGGTCTTGAAATGAATTCAGTTTTAGAGTACTGAACATATGTGCAACACATCCTTCTTGTTTGGATTTGTAGTTATCCATTATAAAACGAGCACCATAACGTTGAACTTTCTCAATTCTGTTTATTTCCTTTTTCTTAGAAAGAGGTCCCGTATGATTGAACCATATTCAAGTAGAGATCAAATTAGCGCTATAAAAGCTGTTTAATAACATTCTATGGAAATATTTCAAATTCTGTCTAAGAAACCAGAACCTTTTTGCAAATGTTTGTTATATGGTGTAACCAATTAGAGTTGAATTTGATATAAGTAATCTGAGGTATGGATTAGAGTCTACATATTTCAGTATTGTTTAATCAAACTCGTAGAGGTACATACTTTACACTAAGTATGTTACACGTTTTTGTCTTAAAAAATATACTCATGGTTGATGATCAAAGTTTTTCTCTCATTTTTCAGCAAGACTAGGTATAATGAAGACTGAGTTCTGTATGTATGCTTCGTTTTTGTCTTCAAAGCAATGTCCTACTGGATGGGACCTCTCTATGTCTTCATGAGATATTAGTGAAAGCCCGTTCTTGTTTAGCATTCCGTAATTTATGAAACTGTTTACTTGGTTTGTAAGGTCAGCTTCTGGCAGCTCGGTGTTAAGTGGCAAATTAGAAAACCAAAGGGAGTTTAGACGATCATATTATTCCATGTGATTCGTTGCAAATGATAAAGCGTTTACATGTTTTGTCGAGTAATTCAGTTTCAGTTTTTTAGCAAGTTCGTCAGACTGTGTTTTTTTTTGTTTTTTTTTTTCAATTGCACATTTTGATCCTTGATAGTTTTAATCTACTTGTCGACAGTCTCTTGGATTTTGTTGTTGGACTCAATTACTTGGTTGAGAACCACTGACTTGAGTGTGTCCTCTGCAGTAGTAACGGCTGTTTCGATGGCGCATTTAATGATGGGGTCCATCATGGCCCGATCCAGCAGACGACACAAAAACATATCTTTAGAAAATTACCCAGCATTTTAAGGGTAAATAATGAGAAGCGATTGACTCGCACCATTCAGGCCCGGTACTAATTCCACCTGACACTTTTCACTGCACCAGATTAGGCTTCAGATAAATGATGGATGAGACAGCTGCTTTTCCGGGTCTGCCTGTCCGGTAAAAGTCAGTCCGGAAGAATGGGTGAGTAACCAATACATAGCCAGATGAAATGTCCAAGGTAAAAGGCATGTTTTCTTTGGGAGCCGTTGGCGTAGATTCCTTTAGACACTTAGAGCACGTGCCTACATTTTAAATTCAGGAAGCAAACAAAAGAAAAAATACTCGTAATATAAGAATCAAAGGAGAATAATAGACGCTCCCAGGGGCGTAGTTTGACTGAAATGAATGTGTATACACGTCATTCTAGGGGGTGCGGGGTCATGCTCCCCCGGGTAAAAAAACAGTCTGAAATCGCTCAGGTGTGTTCTGGCATGTATTTAAGAGGACAATATTTTTTCTTAAGCAGGAACTAAAGGCCCTTTCTGTTGCGGTTTTTTGTTGTAATTGTTTTGCTTCCTGAAATAAAAGTGTAGGCATGTGCCTAAAGGAAGCAACGCCAATGCGAGTGTGGCTAAACTCTCCTTCAAAATATGGAGAGCGAGAATTATTAATTAAAAGCGAAAAAAAAAATAAAGCATTCTTATGAAGTCTGAAAACGGTAAAATGTTCTCGATATGCATCCCAAGTATGTTGGTTACGATAGCGGCGTTGAAGCTCGAGGGCCTGTAGCCTTGGGTCCTGGTCCGCGGATATGCATGTATACGCATGGGGTAGGATCCAAGGCTTTGGGGTCTAAAGTTCGTTCCCAACTAGCGCCTCTGGTTTCGTGTGAGTGTCCTTTTTCAAGACAAATCAGAGTTCATGTTTAGTTTTGGTAAATAAACGAAAATCCGTGAAATAGATATAGATTTTTCTTTTCTTCATGGCATGCAACCCCGCATACATATCATTCCATTTCACCAGTTCTTGAAGAGGAAACACATCGAAATATTTTAAAAGAAAGACAACTCTGTTTGAGTGCAAAATATTCCAAACTTGAGTTGTTTCCCTTTGTTGATAAAATGATGAGCCAAGCGTTACAAAAGTATCGGTGCGATATGCGCCATCCTTTTCCATAATTACACCCCCTTCCTCCCATTTTAATGGATTTTGTATTTTTCTCTAATTTTAAAGTTAAAAAGACTAATTTGTATGCATTCAAAAGTGTCAAAGAAAAACAGCCCGTCGATTTAGACATTGATTTGGGCTCGTCCAGGGGTTTAGCCTATGCCTTGCCCCATTTATCATTAGTTTTCGTGTTTTCATGTTTTCAATCTTTGTAAACAAAAATGCAACATTTAGGCCTTAGCAGCACTACTGCATTAAGAAAGCTGCTGAGGAAAAAAATAGTTGGTGTTCAACAGCCTACATATTCTAAATTGGTAACAAAGTCTTTAATGGGATCATATATTATGATCAGAATTGATAGTCCTAGGACAAAATGATAACATTCAATGATTCAGAGTTAAGTCATTCTCGCTTCCGAATATCCGGGCACTTTCACGATTTATCCGCAGGTAACTCGGGGGTACAACAGCGAAATTTACTATAGAGTTAAGAGTGGAGCGAGAGTATTTTTTATGAAATATACGTTAAAAGCTATGTCAAAGACATGTTGTGCGGTTGGTTGTTCAAACCATAGTATGATGAAGAGAAAATTATCATTTTGTGTCTTTCCAAAAGAGTCTGTTAGACGGGAAATGTGGATAAATGCAGTTAAAAGGATCAACGTTGACGGATCGAAATGGCGACCTACTAGTAAAAATGCTTTACTGTGCGGTGAACACTTTCTGACAGATAATCTGGTAGATCTTTAATCGTCAATTATTAAATAAAAAAAGTATTCGGAGCAATATGGTAAAATATTAACATAGTGACACTTGATGCGTCCCTCTAAAAAAGACACGTTCGTACATGGTAAGTGTCGTATCCGTCGTACTAAAAATAACCGTTGGACCTAATATTGGCTTTTCATATTGGATGTCTTAAAATGATTTGATATAACAGGAAAGAGAGTAAAGAGCATGTTTAAATATTTTTCAAATTTGAGATTATTTATTAAATAGTATTGGCACGACTTGAATTTAAATAAATGACCACCCAGCTATGTTTATTCGGAATTTGAATAAAGGCGAGACTGATTAAAAGGGGTACCCATTACAAGATCTAGATTTGTTTTTGTCCATTTCGAACAATAGTTTAACTTTTCCTTTTAATAACATATAATCTTAACGAGCAATTTCTTCTTTTCTCACAATGATTTCTGCACTATCAATAGATTTTTTTTTTTTAATTTCATCACATTTTCAAGTGTTGTCTGCAAGTATACTCTTATTTAAGTATAATCTTTTTTTTTTCTTGATTAATTCCTAATCCAGTGATTACTGCACTTAGAAAGAAACTGCAGAAAGTGGAATGCAGAAAGTCATTGGACTCCATGTTCAATCTCATTGAACAAAATAGTCTTAAATGTCTCGAATGTTTCGAATTTGAATAAGTAACTGTTCACAATGTATTTTGTTACCATAATGCGACTTAATTAAAGATGACATATAGAAAATATGAACAAAGCAAGGGTTATTGGATATTAATAAATGATATTTAATATTTTCACACCAGTACATCTTGCAATGCTTATGCAAATTCTCCATTTTCAAATATATTTTAATGCAAATTATCATGCAATTAGTCTCAGAGAATTTGACTATTCAAATTTGGATCCAATTTACAATAATTTGATTAAATAAGATGATGAAAAATCAGCATAATTGTTTAAATTGCATTTTTCATATTGTGTTCATTATGTTGTTAGGAGGCTATGTGTTCACAAGTTCAAAGAGTCATCTTCACACATTTCTGGAACAATTGCTAATTGTCATTTAATCCACTTGCTAACAACCCACGTGTGAAGTTGTTACACTTAGAGGATTAGGGGGCCATAAAATACAATTAAGCACAAAGAATACAGTCCAAGTGTGAAGTTGTTATAATTAGGGGATTAAGGGGACCATAAAAACCAATTAAGAACAAAGTGTCACACAGCTGGACATTACAGGAAAGGATTTCATAATACACATAACTTATCCTGCCATACAATTACAGTGTGCTACAGACACAACACCCTCGGATGTCAGGGCCACCCATGGCCTGTGTGGATCGTCATTCACCCTTTGTGATGGTTTCACATTCGCAGTCAGAACACTGTACCCACTGATTGGCACTTAAAAGATGAAAACAGTTCTAACAGTTCCTGATGTAAAGTAGATATGGGCTTCTAGGCTTTTCTTGTTTTTCGTGCTCTCTCTGGTGTAAACCCCTAAATAAGAGTGATTAAATGTCATATTTTTGGTGCGAAAATATCATTAGGCAAGCTATTGCAGATGTCTTTAATTGAGACATTTAATTTGTGGAACTAACAGGACTTTTCTACCTATATTTGAAAATAACATATGCAGAAGACATTAAGGGTTAAGGAATCATTAAATTAACTAGAAAATGCACCCTCATATTTGCGAAAGAAGGGTAGAACACACAAAAAAAATATTTAAAAAAACTATTTTAGTTATGATAAAGTTCCCTTAATGGCATGGTTTTAATCGTAATATGGTAAATAAAATTCAATGAAATGTTTAATATTATTTCAAAAGTACACTTAACAAATAAAGTTTGAATTTATTTTGGCTTTTTCCAGATCTTTGTTATTATGTTTTTAAATCGCACATGTAGGCGTTTCCTAATTAAACCAGGTTGATCGATAAGGCAAAATGGATAAATTTTATCTTAAAGATCCTATTCAAAACATCAACTTTTTAAGATTATGAATATAAACAATTTCCATATTTTCTCCTGTAAAATTAGAAGTTTCAACGAAAAAACAACACATGTTAGGTCGCTCCGAAATCATAGACAAAGAAGCACTGCCACTTGCACTGCGAACCGAATGACGCATCTTTTTGGGGTTAAAAACACTATTATATATGCGAAAATGACAATTCAAAGAGTGGAATGCATAAAATAATGATTATAGTTCAAACCTGGAGTGTCAATCAAATAGGAATACATGTCTCCGTACTCCATTTCTGGCCAAATTGTAGGATCGTCTTTCCAGCTTCCTTGTGGCAGTCTGTAAGGGCACTCTTTTAATCCGATTAAAGACAATTTCCTATCATAACGAGTCTTGGCAACACCCAGTAGTAAATCATAATATTGAAAAGACATTATCAAAACACAGAAAAAACAAAACATCTGTCTCCTTTGATTGATTTTTGCGAAATGAAAAGGGGACCCGCTTTGGCGATATAACGTTGCTATGCGATAGCATCCCCCGAGTCATCCACTTCCGGTTAATGGTGACGTCATGTCGAAAGCGAGAATAGATGTCAGTAAGAGAATTACATGTCTTTTGTAGAACTGGCTCTATTTTGCTAATCAATGAGTTTTCATGGAAGCATTAAATAATTCATGTCTTCTTTAAACTTCGCCATTATTTTCAGAGGGTCCATGTTCACCACTTCTGCAGTGTCATAAATGGGGATCAACCTGGTGAGGGTGATATCCATGAGCAATCATTTGGCGACCATAACAGGTGAGATACATATCCTGTGTGAACCAGTGGTTAACCCATTACTAAACAATAGCGACATTTGACCAGTTTGTTGCAGACGACCTTTGAAAACTCTGGGAAAAAGAAAATTGCTCTTAAGGAGCAAATTCTAATTTTTCCCCACAATGTGTTCTGCACTATCAGAAGATCATTTTTCAATTACATCACATTTTGAAATGTCATCTGCAAACTCTTTCTATTTGGGACAGATGAAAATATGTTGTTTAGTAAAGGGTTAAGGAGTTGGTCTTAAAACTTTGTAGACCTTGGCTCGAGTCTCTCCAGTACCTTTCATTTTGTGGGATTGAGTGTCCTTTGTTAATATTCTTCAGAGCTCTAGCCTAGAACTTGTGAATATAAGAAAAGCTGTATCATAACTGAGATATTGTTGACAATGCGATAAACCTGCAAAGATGAGAAACTTTATATATAGGGGGGAATTAGGCATTTGTTCCTCAGCCTAATTTCCCTCAAAACGTATTAAGCAGGACAATGCAATATTACTGATAACTTATTGATGTCATATTAAAAACCTTGTAGAAACAAACAAACAATTTTCACATCTGCGTACTGGGCTTTTAAACCTTCAATTTGGAAGAAACCCAAGCCTATTTAATTTGGCAAATTTTATTGCTATAATTGCAGAATTTGGAAGCCTAACAGCTGGTATGACTTTGCTTTTTTGGGAGAAAATGCATGATTTAAATGAAATTTTCCAATTGGGAAGGTGCCTTTTATAGGAGTCTCGTTATATAACGTAAAAAAGCCCTGAGGTTAGATTCACTCCCTTTCCACAAGACACAGGAAAAGATTAATATCACTATTGTTTTCTGTATATTCCAGGAGATCCGCCATTCGTTTAGCCTTCAAGTTGTTATACATAGGGCAACACTATAACGGGATGCAATATCAGAAAGACAAGGGAAATACAATAGAAGATCATTTGTTTCATGCACTGGTAAAATGCCGTCTGATTGAGGACATGTAAGTGTATTTTACTGGAAAGTTTTCATTGCAATAACCAGTCCTGTTCTGCTATGAATTCTTTCAAATAGACATTTTATTTTAACCCTAAGAATACTGGGTAAAATTCTTAATATAGATTTTTGTGTCTTCTTTCCAAAACCTTTACTATCTGCTTAATTTTATTGAGGACAGAGACTCAGAGATGCAAACAGGGTTAGATCACAGGCCATCCGCCAATTTACTCGGTGGCTGGCCTGGATCTAACCTGTTTGCATAAGCATGAAGACAGTTCCAGCATTATAAGGGTTAAACCTATGATTGTTTTAAGAGTATTTTTTCTATTTGTAGTTTACTTAAAGTTTCCCCTTTATGATCTACTTGTATGATTTGCAGTACCTAACTGTGAAACAAAATGTTGTAAGGCACAAAACAGCTAATGACAAAATATAGAACTATTTGATTACGATTGAAACATCACTTCTTTGTTCTTTGTAAATCATGCTCTGATCATGACTGTTTCTAATTTCAGGAACTCTTGTCGTTTTGGTAAAAACTCGAGGACTGATGCAGGAGTTAGTGCCATATCACAAGTAAGGACGATTTTTGCCTTTGAACCATTTCGCCCAAAATGATTTATATTCTAATCAAAGTGGAGAATTTGCCCAATATAAAATATGAAATGATTGTATGTCACATTTCAATTAAAAGCTAAAAGAAATTTAAAGGATTGATAATTAACAATATTTATTTTGTTCGTAATGGTGAATTGTCAGTACTAATGCATTAGTAATCAACTCCTAATGATCATAAAAATGAGTTATGGTTGGAAGCTTAAAAAGGTGATTGTAATGCTTCTTTTTTTTTTTAGGAAAATAATGCATTTTTAAGATGTCAATGACATTCGTCTTTCTTGAAAATGAATTTGCCAGTAGGTATAAAAATGAATTGGCTTATTGAGAGAAACCAAATTTGTGCTGAATACATAAATATTTAGAAATTGAAGTTATTTTGTTATGCCTCTATAAATAAAATGTCTCTTCTATTCAGCTGCCTATTATCTGAATATATACTCTGATATCTAAATTTTGCAAACCTTGAACTGATATGACAATTGATGATGATTTGGAAAAAATAAATCAAGATATTCTATGATTGAGATTAATATTTTGTTTGTAAATAAAAATGTTTCTCATATGACAATCTGCGGTTAGTCACAAATAGTCATGTTTTGGCGAGTTTTGCAACTAAATTTAATGTTTTATTTGCAGATAGTTAGTTTTGATGTGCATGATGGGTATTTTAGTTTGCGAAGACAGATGAGACAGCTAGTCAGATCTCATATGATAGACCAAAACCAGGGTAACATAGACTTTGAATATTTTTATAGAGCGTCTCGACTGTACAACTTTATTGGGAATACTGCGGTAGTTTCAAAAGGCACTTATTTGATAAAACATGTCCCTTTTTGACTGTTAACCACTAGAAATATTTGAGATGATAGCATTCATGATGATCTTATGTCTGATCAAGATGGCCGTGCCCAGGTATTTTTGCTTTTTTTCGACTACTTTTTTCAATGGAAGCCTCATTGATTACCGTGCATGAGTTAACCGTCAACATTCTGTTTCTAGTGGTATATGATAATCCATGCTTTATAACGGCGTTGCATCTAACACTCGGCACAGATTTCACATTCACAGTAGGTCTTGGACTGCGATTTCTAGGCTGAGTTTTAGACCTTATGTTGTTATTACGCACTGGTTAATATGTAACATCAAATCCGCAAAGTTGATGGTCAACTGTGGCTATCATTGGCAAAAGTAGGTCCAAAAATCAATAGTACCTGGGCACTTCCGTCTTGTTATGACTTAAGATCTTAAACATTGGTGATTGCCTGTAAATGCTAACCTATTTTCACCTTCCTTTTTTTAAACATCCAATAAAGAATTCATTCTTTGGGTCAAATGAAGAATTGGCTTTAGTTGATGTAGTTTTCTGGTTGATAAATGTCATTTTCCCTTTTTATCAATCTTTGATCAACTGATTTTCTTTAGAAAAATAAACACATTCTTCATTATGGAGATGGGTAATGGATAGAATTTTTATCATTTCAGAATCTGACAGAGATTACACTGCTTTAGATATAAGACTTGGGGTTGTCCAAGTAAACAAATTTTTACCATTCGATATTAAAGTCCTGGCCTGGGCTTTTGTTCCAGATGATTATTTTCCTAGGTAGTTATGAGCTTGTGTCTTTAGATTTGAATTATATTGTAGATATAATGAGGTCAATAAGACATGACTTATGCATAATACGAATAATGCATTTCATATAAAGGTTTATTTTGATAGGAAAGAAGAAATTGTTATGATAGAAGCCGTTTTTTGCATTTTTTTTTATAATTGTTCTGTTTTTGTTTGTGAATTGAGATTATTATTCTTTTCCTCAGTAATTTGCTAATGAGGTTTCTTTAGACATTAAAGACTGTAGTTTTTAGTTTTGTGTAAAAAGTGCTACCATGGGATGCCATGGCCCACATTACCCTGTTTTAGAATACTGAATTTGTAATCACAAAGCCCCTCTGGGTGTGGGTTTTAATCCTGATAAAGACGGAATTTAATTTTCATGAGAGGTAGTCTTCTGGTTGACCAACTGAATGCCAATAGTTCTACCTCCTATTTACAGGCCCCCTAAGGGCAGTGAAGGGCTTTCTCCTTGAAGTCTCCAAATGAGGATTTGGGCACTGCCATTAAACTGAAAGCGTGTTGAAGTGCTGTAAAAACCCAATAAAACAATCCATTTGAATAAGTCCCTGCCCCTTTATACACATAAGGATTGGAGTGTTTTATGATATGTAACACTGACCCAAGGAGATGGGACCTTTGTGTCTGTTAGTAAGTATGTACATGTGACTATTAATTCTTAATTAACTTTACATTGCAGGCAACAGAAGTACTGTAAAACATACAAATACTGGTTTTTAAAGGACGATCTTGATACAGAGGTTTGTGATGTTATTTTGCTTGTGACAGCTTTCATTATGTTTTGATAAGGGTCCTGGTGGCTCAGTGGTTAAACTGGCGGACTAAGAACTTGCGGGTCCCGGATTCAATCCCCACCGACACCAGGGGTTTTGTCGAAGTGACCTTTGGCATGTCACTTCAGAGCTCTTTCCTACTACCATTGGATCCAGGAAATCCATTACTTTTACTCAATCTGAAAAATTGGTGACATGGTGATACACTGTTACAAAAATGTTTGATAATATAATCACATGAACACAACTTCTCTTAAAGTGATAGATTAATAGCTATTGCATAATCAAAGCTAAACTATTGACTTCTAACCCCTTAACTTAACAATACATTGTTTTTAAATGTCTACTACAGATTTCATTTAAAGATTTCGTTGAAAAAGGTGAAATATCTCATCTCTTTAGATTCTAATTCAAGCTTTTATATCAATTTATTCTATTTTACAAGAGTTGTATTTTCACAGCTTTGAAAGACTTGAGTTGTTAAAAATCCTTTTTGATATTGTTGGACAAAAACAAATATATCCATAATTTTATTTTAAATCGACTCAAATTTATTTCCAGTTGATGGCACAGGCTTGTAAAAGGTTTGAAGGGAGCCATGACTATCGGAACTTCTGTAAGTTAGAATACAGAAATAACTATGAAAGCTGCATACTAGAGGCTAAAGTGGAACCATGCCAGGATAATTCCAAAATGTGTGTATTTACAGTGACTGGTAATCGGTTTCTCATGCACCAGATTAGATACATGGTCAACATACTCTTCTATATTGGGAGACGGCAAGAATCACCAGAGGTAGGTGATGTGTTCCACACTTTCATGAATTGTAACATGAGCAGTTTTTGTCCTTGGAAGACAGAAAATGATCAGTTCTTTATCATACAGGACTGACCTCTAATTTATGTTTTCTACTTTTTTTAATTAATTTATATGGGTTTTACAGCTTTTCAACATTATTTCAGTTATGTTGGGATGCCCAACTCTTAATGATGGATGAAGACCCATTACTCAACTCCTCATAAGAGCTGATCAAGAAAGGTAGAACTGTCGGCACCTTGTGAGTCAGTCGAGAGGTCAGTTGTTATGAAAATCCAAATGTTATCACTGGTATACTATGTTTGATCCAATGATAATATCAAATGTATGTGTAGTGTTTCTCAATATATTATCCCAATACATGGTCATATTTTTATTGTTTGGTAGCTTGGAAGACTCTTCTTCTTTGAATCAGTTAAGTTTTTTTACAACATGTTTCCCTATGGACTGAATGATTGAGAACATGAGCAAATTCTCTTTTTGTCTCAACATTTTCAAATGTCAACTTGTACAAGGGCTCTGCCAGTTGCCTGTGCCCTGGTATGTCTGTTTATCATTACACCTTACACTTTTTGATGGGGTCCTGCATGGTCAAGTAGTGAATGTGAACTTGGTGGTCCTGCATTCAAGCCTCACAGACACCTCTGGCTTTGTTGGAGTGTTCTTTGGTAAGACACTTCATAACCCTAGCCTAGTACTGGTGGAACCAGGAATTCAGTAACTTAACTGAAACTTTGTTGACTTGGTGTTAAACACCATACAAACAAACAAAACCTCTTGGCCCAGTGGTTTGAGTTCTAAACTTTCAATCATTTAAGAACCCACAACAATAATGAACAAGTTTTTCTTGGATCCAGCTTTCTGTTTCATGTTCTTTCAAACATATCTTTGATTGCATTACATTTGACCTTAGCTGTCGATGTGCCTTAATAACCATTCATTCATTCATTCATTCATTTGATATCTTATTGGACTTTATGACTGGTCCAAATTGAAGCCACTATCCAACAAAAAACTTTGTTCAAATATGCATCATGCGCTTTCCTTAGCTGGTATGTTTACTCATGTTGTTCTTCTCTTTCAGATAATTGATGAATTATTAGATGTTGAAAAAAATCCTTGTAAACCTAATTTTGGCAAAGCTGAAGGTAAGATACCAAGTTCCTTTATTAGTTGTTTTGTCTATAGGAATATGTAGCAGTAACAGTTTTTTCCTCAGTGTCTGTGTTGAAGGTTGTAGAGGTGAGAGAGAATAAGACAGCCCTGTGGTGTGATATTCTGGGCCATAAATCGTAATGTCATCCTTCCAAAACAATTGGGGTGATTTTGCTTCTGTTCGGTTCAGTTTTATGTCATTTGCAAAAAGTGTTTAATATATATATAGAGAGAGAGAGAGCCATGATGAATGCACCTATTCGTCTCACTGATTGATCATTTGTGAGAGACAAATGAACTATGACTCATGATTAAATGTTGGAAAGAGTAATGGATGTGCCCGATCTCAAACTCTAAACCCCACCTATATTCCAATTTGAGAGTTGTAGCGAATGAACTAATGGGGTTCAACACCCTGGATTAATATTAGTTGTCATGGTTTTAAAGAACCCATTTTAAGGATATTGTCAGATCACAAAGAAATGTTCTTGCCCTTTCCCCCATAGATTTATTTATACTCTTGATGTACACCTCCAACAGGGTGACAAAAAGGTTTCTGCTTATGAACATTCTCCTTTAATTCCATGTTTTCTTAGCAAAAAAAGGTTATTTTTAAGGCTTTTTATTATTGTCTGTATCTACTTTGGAGCAGTCTTTAAGCTCATTTGATGCATATTGTTACCTTATTACATTTTATCTTTATTAATATCTTGATTTCAACACCCCGTTACTTTCATCATACCACTACTTTGTTTTATTCAGTTGTTGTCTGAAAAATAGGTGTAATTTGGTAAAGTTAAGCTTTAAACTGTCTTTTCTGTTTACCTATGCTTCTATAAGAAAATGTGGAGGACAGTGGTCCAGGGTTAGAGCGTTGGCTTCTGGACACGAGGGTTGTGGGTCCAAATCCCATCAGTAGCGGGATCTGCCTTGCAATCTTTCATTTATCCACATTTGGCATGGTTACTGGTTATTTATTCAGGAAGCAGAATCGAGAGTGATTAATCTAAGTTGTAAGATCTTGTTTCACAATCAATGTATTATAAATAAGTTTAAACTATAAGAAAATGTGTGTTTTCACAAATGTTTACAACTTATTATTTCAGGGCTTGCCTTATGTCTGCATAAAGTTGAGATAAAAGACGATGTAAACTGGACACACGATCTCAGTAAGTAGGTAATTAATGAGTATTTACTGTTCTCCAAATCAAATGATTGAGGGTATACAGTGAAGCTTCATTAGATTTCCAGATTATCTGGATGTCTCGCAATCCGAACGAAATTGTAAGGGAATGGAATTATTTGACCAGTTTGTTGCAGTGACTTTCGAAAACATTGTGGGTAAAGTAGAAATTGCTCGTGACGAGCTGTTGAAATCCAGGAAAGCCATATAAACTGAACTACTGTTGACATACGACATACAGACATAGTCTTAAACCCATTCAAACAAAAATATCATGGTATGTATTACCATAAGTTTTCAAAGACAACTTGATATGATGAAAAAAAAAACATTATTGGAATTAATTATTATTTTGGATTTATTTTCAACTGGTTTAATAATCATTTTGATGTTTATCCTTTTGATGTTTCTTTCGGACATTTTTTTGAATCCTTTGAGAAAACATGATTATTTTTTAATTTTCTTTATTGAGAGTAATGCAATTTTATCTGTTTAATTTCAATACCTTCAGGTATTCATAGTAAAATTACCCGGGACTTAGAGGAACATTGGAGAAACAGTATGTTAATGTGAGTATGCTGGAAGAGGGGCATTGACAAGTAGAACAGGTTGTTTCAATGGGTTTCTGCTCATTTTCAATACAGAACAAAGTATAAGTCTAGATAAAGAAGAATGATTTTATAAAGAATATTCTACAATAAACAATTGTTGGTGGACCTTAAAAATTCAATTGAGGTCAATGAGGAAACATTCAGCTTTCATCTTTTGAACCTTTTACCAAACACCAAATTTTCGACTGTCTCAAATTGAAAGAGTTTGCAGACGACATTTCAAAATGTGATAAAATTGAAAAACAATCTACTGATAGGGCAGAAAACATTAAGAGCAATATCCCCTTTTCCCACAATGTTTCCCACAGTTGTCTGCAACACACTGTTAAATGGCATTACTGTTTGGTAATTGGTTAAAGTAATTTTTTGACAAGGAGATCATAGTTATTTGTGTAACAAAATAGAGTCTTAGATTAAATATGCATTTTATAAGTAAAGTTTATTTTTTATTTGTAGGACAGAGCTAACAAAGAATGCACTAAATGAACTAAAGAATACAGAATTTAAAACAGGTATTAGAACAAACCCTCATAGAATTTCAGATTTTTTAACTGGTCACAATTCATAGTAGAAGAAGACAACAACTATATAGTTTATAGATTAATATGTTTGATGCGATATTGGTCAGAAACCATAGTAACAAAAGACTGCTTGTCTGATCAAGTTTATTTCTTTCATTAGGTTTTATAGTTAATTCTTCACATATGAGAAAAGTTTAAAGTCAAAATAAAATGTTGAAATGCAATAAATGTTTTATTTTAGTATTGTTGTATGATGTGTAATTAAAAGTTGCTATCAAATACATTGTTCATTCATGAAATGTTACGATATTTAAGTATGTATAGTCTATATGCTGTAGATATCAAAATATCCAGTACAAACTTATTTTGGTACCAATGACTATACTAAGGTGCATAACATACAGCTCTTCAGCTGATATACAATTTTAAAGAAATTACTCTTCAACTTCTAAATTTTCACACATTTGTGAACAAGCAGCTTTCACATTGCATCAACAACCTATCAGTTGTTTTTATATGCCCGACCCATTCCTTACCCATAACAACCTTCAATAAGGGTATAACAGGGTCATTCCATTAATAACCCAGAAGAAATCTCTCATGTGGAAATTAAAATATAGAAGAAGAATATTTTAAAGATACCACTTCCATGGTATAAACTTAGTAAGGGGAGAGGTTTGTGATTTCAAATTCCCTTGTTTAATTACTAGGTCACCAAGGCCCTCTTATGGCGAGTAAAATGTGTTGAATGATAGGTACATGATTGTTACTTATCCCTCACTTCAGAGCTAAGCTTTTATGTAAATGCTTTAAGTTTATGGTTAGGTCCCTTCAACATGATTATTAATTTGATTTTCCTTTGGCAAAATATTTTAGAGCCAAAGCCTAGTTCTGACAAATCTTTGGAAAGCTATTTAACTAAGAAATTCTTGAAGTACAAAAAACAATGTTGGATGGATGCATTGTTTGGCATTTCCTCGCTTTTATTATTTTATTTTGTTTATTTTCCTTAAAGATGATGGTTTGAAGAAATGGAAAGAAGCAGTGCCACAGAAAGTTCGAAAAACCCATAAGTCTATAATGAATGACCAACGAGGTACTGTAAATGATTTTTTCTTATGTTTATTGATTAGTGCTCAGCAGTTGAAATAAGAGTCAATTATCAAATCTAGCATAGACACCAATGTAGAACTGAAAATATAAAAACCATTCAAGTTTTAAAGTTTTTATGTTGCTTGTGAAACAAGTTCAAATTGCTTCCATAATTAACAACTCTTCATTCTACCTCCTGGATGAATGATAAGTTCTTGAACTGAATATGCATATAGAGAAAGGTGCAAACTGGACCTTTCTCCTAAGAGAAATGATACCGTCATTGTCTTCTTAAGCAGACAAACCTCTAGTGTGTCCCTTCACTGAGGTTCTTCTTAACCCTTAGAATGCTTGGTGATTTTCTAAAAATTGATGTTTGTGTGGTGTGCTTTCCAAAACCTTAAATATCTGCTTAATTTTGGTGAGGAAAGAAACTCAGATTAACAAACAGGTTAGATCACAGGCCAGCCAACAATTTACTTAGCGGCTGGCCTGGATCTAACTGGTTTGCATAAGCATGAAGTCATTCCCACCACTAAATGATTCAATGGTCAATGTTTTGTACAGATTCAAAAACTTTCACATCACACTGACATAAACTGATATTGCACTGTGGTTTCAGATTACAACGCCCTTAATGATCATAGCTGTCAATACATCATGTGCTATGGATAATACTTGTATTTTGAAATAAGTTGTCAACCAATAAAATCGGATAGAAGAGCTGTCTGCTCCTAAAAATTTCTTACATCCAGTGTTCTCATAAGAACAGGTCACAGGCCAAAATGACGGCTTCAAATTATGTTTTGGCCGGTTCAAATTTGGGGGAGATTTTAAGAACCCTCCAGACCCTTCCTCTCCTCCAAGTGTCCTTTTCAGAATTTGCTTTGGTCTGTTGAATAAATTGTATACAAGAGGATTGGATTATTCTAAGTAAATGATTACCTATAAATCTATTTCCCCGTAAGTGAAAATTTGATGCCTAAATTGAAAGCAACTGCATACAACACGGAAAACAGCATAAAGAAAACGTCTCCAGTACTATTCGTTGTTGAAACTATTGTAACAAAAGGATTAATTGCTCTTTGATAGCAATATACCCTACTGTTTCAATAGTTTTTAAAGTATTCCGCATCAGATGAGTCAATGTCGGGTATCACAGAGTAAGGGGTGCTTGGTAATTGAACCAAACCAAAGCAAAACAACAAATTTATAAGGAAATAAATATTTTTTATTGTTCGAATATTTCCATAACTGATATTTACAACAATGGAAAACTTTGTGATACAAAAATGAATTCTTGTGAAACCAAACTCCACATTCATTTAACAACAGCTTGTCAGTCAATTTTGTTTTAACCCTTTACCAAACAGATTATTTCCGTCTGTCCCAAATTGAAAGAGTTGTAGGCGAAATTTCAAAATGTGATGAAATTGGAAAATTTTATTCTGATAGGGCAGAAAACATTGTGGGAAAAGGAAAATTGCTCATCACGAGCAATGTTTTCCTTTACCCATAATGTTTTCTTAAGTCGTCTGCAACAAAGTGGTCAAATTTGTTATTGTTTGGGAAAGGGTTAAGTGAACAAATCAAAATGATGACAGAATCATGTTCCTAGGTCACCTATCAGGGAATGGTCAGATCTAATGTTGTGAGAACTTGTGGCCAGGCCCTTTAGCCAATACTTGTATATTTTGTGTTTCTCATTCACTGTAGAAACATTTGGCAATCAGATATGTTTCATGTATTGTTAGCTTAATACGGACGCAAGTCATTCAGAAAAATTGACTTGCTGCTGTATTCGGATAGCCTAAGACGAAATAACTTTTCATACACAGTTCAAGAATGGTCACCTAGAACAAGATTGACTGTGTTGTTCATTTCTCGTATGGAATGATAATACAGGAAATTTGCAATTATTGGGACATGGGAGAAATAGTTAGAATAGTGTTGATGTGTTGCAGGTACAAATCAGGTGATAAAGAGAGTAAATCTTTTTATTTCAATTTCAGGTCCCACGCTGGAGAAAGTCAAGAAGCGCCATGACAGAACTATGTTAAGAAAGAGATTAATAAGAGATCCAGACTATGAGCTCACCGATGATGATAAAAGGATTCTGTTGGACAATCCTGATCTAGCCACAATTAGTAATAGTATAGAGTCGGACACAGAGGAAATTGTTTGATTATTATAATAAAATATGTTATCACTAAATCCCATATGTTTGTCAATGATTTTCTTTATTTATTTTTTTTCCTAAAAGAGCAGTTGGTGGAGTGAATAAGCTTTCGGGTAATTTTTAGCTCACCTGAGCACGAAGCGCTCAAAGTGAGCTTTTGTGATCGCCCAATGTCCATCGTCCGTCGTCAGTTGTGCGCCGTCAACAATTTCTTTAAACATCTTCTCCATTGAGTCAATTTCAACTACACTTCACAGGAACATCCGTTGGATTATGCTCTTCAAAAGTTGTCCAAAGAAATTGATTCCATGCAGACCTTTGGTCGCCGTGGCATAAAAAAGGAGAATACCTGCAATTTTTGAAAAATCTTCTTGTCAGAAACCTGGTCAGATTTTACTGGAATCATCTTTTGGGGCCCCCTTTTAAAGATTGTTTTTAAGATCTTTGAAATCTCGAAAAAATGGCTGCCAGGGTGCATTGAACTTTGAACTGTTTGGGTTTTCACTATATACATGTATGGTACACTTTGTAACTTAGCAAACATCTTTTCTTCCAAATTCCTAAATATATAATATATATAATATAATTTATAACAAATAGATCAATATTAACTTGGATGTCAAAACATGCCAAAATGATAACCACATAATGGGAACCATAGTTTATACTGGACATGAGTTAAGGCTGATCTTCGTATATATGATTTGTAAAAGTAATTTATTCATTTTCTGCATTGTAAGAATTATCTACCATTTTAATGTCCTACTTCAAGCATACAGTGTCAGTGTCGGGATGAAAAAGAAATGATGAATAAAACCACAAGAAACCTTGTGTAAAAGTTGTAAACAACGTTTCTAACTTATTCTTCAAATTGGTTGTTATCTCAGGTGATCGATTCCATTGCCATCATGACCCTCTTGTTTATTACTAGGGATTAAAAGTTAAATACATGTTGTTTGATAAAGCTTGACCAAATGAAGCTTATGGTCTACTTCAATCGTTTATGGTCCATGGTAACGTTTTACTGAATAACTTAAAGAAAATGTACGGTTAGTCAAAACTGATCAACATTGATAGTATCTTAAATGAAAGTACAATATTGCAATGTTGCACGTCATTGGAAACGACGATTCAAATGATGTGTTACTTTGCAATATTGTTTATTGAAGTAAAGGAGAATGTTGTTTTGAACTTTCGCAAATTTAAAGCGAAAAATGTTTAGTAAAATGGAGCCGATATCTATGTCTAGTACTCAATATACATAGAATAGTGATCATTCAGAGTTCTATCAATTAGTTTAAACTTATTACCTTTTCATCGACCGTGAAACAAGTTCTTACAACTTAGATTTATCACTCTCGCACCTGCTCTATGGATCATAATCGGTAAACGCGTCGAATGTGGAATAATGAAAGGTCGCAAGGCGGAACCAGCTTCTCACATGATTCGAACCCACCACCGGAGGCCGACACTCTTTCCCTTGACCACTGTCCTCCAAAGTTCTATCAGTATTTGACCATCATAATACTTAAAGACCGACTCTACATGGTCTCGTTCTGAAATTCTGAGTTGTAACTTGGCAAACCAGGGCACAGAACCATTTAACATTGTAATATCAAGTCAAACACTAACCTTTTATATATTGAAATCACGAAAGAACTGTAACCAAACAAATCAATCGAGATGAGAAATTTTTCCTCTTCGTGAGTATGGCTTTTTTCAAATATGAGAGTGAATATGATACACGTTTGATTTTTGATCCATCTGCGTTTTTAATGGACAAATGCTAAATCCCAATTAAGGAAATTCGTTAATTGGGCTTGTTATGGGGATGTCAACCCCGAGGTCATGACATGTTTGTATTCTGTATTATTTTCCCCCATTACAATGTGTTCGTTTCCGCTAGAGTCTGGCATTCATTAAACATGGATGATGACACTTCCTTTTGAGGGGGTATCACGGCTGTTGCCAAGGTAATTACGTCATTATATTCCTTGACAACGATATCGCTGGCAATCGTTGCGGCGCTTGACATCGCACGCGGTAAAGCGTCCTCCACGATACCTTGTTCCAAAGAGCGCTTCCGGGTCACCACGTGCTTTACAATCCGAAAGTCCTTGTAATGGTGCCCGTTCGCGGTGCACGGATTACGTAACGTCTTGTAGAGGGAATAAACGCGCGGTACAAAAAGACAAGCGATCGTCACTGACGCGTTAAGTAAGAGGTTGGCTGCGAGAATCGTCAGTTTAGCGGCAGCCCGTGACGTCGTGAAGTACGTCGGGAGGAACGTGATCCAGATCAGTAACGTCGTATCGACGCAGTACGCGATATACCGGGATTCCTTGTAGTTGTCCGGTAGCTTCCGGGTCTTAAATGCGTAAAACGTGCAGAATAGGACCAGTACCAGGTTGTAGGAGAGAGAGGCGAGTAAACCGGCCTGCGGAAGATAACAGAACAGTTCGACGAATTTCTCTGTCTTCCTCGGCATTTGGAGTCGTAGTTCCGGTGACTCCATGCTTGTTGTGATGATTACTATGGCAACCTGGAATTATAAATATAATTGTAAGAAAGGTATTGTGTATTTTATGAAAGGACCAATCAATGGTTGTACACGTATTGGAGGCCTCAATTGAAGAATAATGTCAGTGCTTCATATACATAAAGCACTTGCTATAGTCCTGCACTGGATAATTGAATGTCTTTTCTTTCAATAATAGTCATCGTAGTTAAGTATATTTTTAGGACTGAAAAGCGAAATGGTTCTAGAAAGTGTTTACCGAAGACATCACTAAAATGCCTGTGAAAACGACGTTGTATTGTAGACAAACCATTGTTCCTTGTATAGTTTTGGACTTTCCTAAATACCTAAACACGGATGATTCAAGCTGCATCTGAAATATCTACGTCTGGATCATTCGGACTACACATGCATCTATTTGCTCTGTTTTCCAAAATGATTTTCGCTTTTGATCATATGATCGAACTCAGTATTGCAACATTAACTCATCTCTACAAACTTAGAACACCGTTTGAATCTTTAGACAGTCTTTTCCTGCGTGAATTCGAAGGTGATATTCACAGGTCCCGCAACTCTTACCTGCGTCAGTGATCAATTATGCACATCACTTAATGTTACCATACCTTTAAATGTTTGATTTGGATATTGCTACACTCGAATCGCAACCAATTTGTAGATAGTTTGGTTAAAGATTCATACACCAGTTTATTCACAGAGATGATTTGTCTTCCATATTCAGAAAGGTGGTATTTATGCGTGACAACCTCGTTTCGTTGTAATTACCGAAGGGAATATATTGAATATATTTACACCTTTTCCTTGTTTCAATATGAGGACACGAGACGTTCAAACCACCATTCTGAATCATTTTTTGTTGTCGGGTTGTACCCGTATTTGACAAAGAAATCCGATTTTTTATTCTTTTCCTGATTTCCAATCTTTTCAACCTTCCAACAGCAGCACATTTAACCAACCACTTTTACTAAAAGAGAGGGTGTTATATTACACAAGTACCTGCAAACCCCATATAAACAAAGACACATTCAAAGTCGTTTGTCCTTGATCATGCCTGTTACCCAAACACTATTCAAGACTAGATAATAGAAAAGCCTGTTGATATATCAAATTCTAAAGACTGACCACGTCCGGTGCTTTCAGTATATAGAGATAAAAATTGTTTGAGCACCGCGTAGGAATTAATTTCAGCTCACTTGATAACATGCTTGAGCATGGCCATGACACAATTCATCTATTCGATTAGATGTAACCTATATTGATTACAAAACATCATGAACAAACAAATGAAGAAAACAAAATGAAAAAAAATAGGAAAAGGGAAGAACCACGAAGTATCGATTTCTGGCGACAGTAACATGTTAAGTTTTTTCTAAGTGAAAACCTCAGATTCTTTGCGACTATGTAATTAGTTTCGTGAAGGTAGTATAGACTAATTGCGTGCTTTTGGTCATTATTTGATTGATAACAAAGTTCATACGGGACCCTGTTATCGGTCCCGAAATGAAAATGGTGAGAGGATGGACACAGTCAAGTCGCATCACACGGAGTTAGGAAAGGAGTAACTGTACATAGGAGAAATGTAATCGGTCTGTAGCCGCTTGATCTCTTGTTAATCGAATTCTGGTAATAAATCTCAACCATTCATGGACGTCGTTTAGAATAAACATATCGAGGGTATGTATTCAGAGTTATGTATCCTTAAATCTTGTGTTATGACGTTCACTAACATTTTAATGCCAAAGTGAGGGAGTGCGTTTTGTTTAATTCAAGTCCTATGGCAAAAGCATATTCTTAAGTTTAAACACAGTTTATTCCTAATAGATACAAAATGATTGGAACGAGTACCGATAGTTAAAAATGTGTTTGATGTTTTGTAAATGAAGTTATTAATTGGAAAAAGGACACTTTAAACATTTTGATTTCGTCCCAATCGTTTTTGTATTTATTACTTTTTCCTTTTGTCACATTGACTTAAACAGTTATACAAGAAAACAATTTTTTCCGTAGTATGAAGGATAAAAAAACTACATAAATTATAATATACTATATTAGGTTAATGATAAGCGGTTAACGCTCTTTGGGGTATTTTTTATGATTCAGCTAAAAGCAATGGAAAATTTCCCTAGCTTAACCCGGTCAGTAGGTTAAAATATGTTTCTAAGAATTAGATTGTTTCTCGGAATTCGGCCGTTTCTAGAAGGTCGTTTCCCTAAATTTGGTTACATGGTTTGTGTACCAAGTACATAGGTATTGGCCAACATGAAAAATGATGCGTGCGTACACCGAAAACACGTGCGGGAATTGCTTAGAAAACTGCCCATGGAATCAGTGTGTTACTCTGATTTGTGGGAATAAGTTCTTTCTTCTTTCTTGTACAGGTAAGAAACATAAATCTTGTCCATCTTACAAACATATAAGTTATTTTTCATAAATAATAAGATATTCTTCTTTACACAATTTTACACAATTTTCTACAAATGAATACGTCACTGACGCGTTAAATAAGAAATAAGTAATTTTGACTAATTTCAATGCTTAACTTTCATTAACAAATAAATTCATCAATTTTATATCCCTTAGTTGGAGACTGATTCACTCACTTCCAGATACATTCTTTGCGATTCGGAAATGTTAAAGTATTGTTCATTACATTTCCTAGTGTTGTATGTATAATTATTATTACTGCATGCTATCATACATCTTCAATAAAGAATGAGTGTGTAACTCTGATTTGCGGGAATAAGTTCTTTCATCTTTTTTGTACAGGTCCAACCCCACGGGACGAATAGAATGAAATCGTTATTCGTCTTTTAAAAGATCTGGACCGCAAGCGATTTCCCTGATTTAGGAGGAAAAACCAAGAGAAATGTATATTTCTACAAGTGACACATTCAGTTTCCCCGTACATCACCTTCCCAACAATTGAAGGTTTCCTTTCTTAATAAATGGTGGTTTTTCCTTTCCTAATAGTAGTACGTTTGGACGCCTGATGTTGGTCGCAATTTATAAGAGTTTCAAATTCCGTGTGTGGGAGTAGGAAATTGAGTTTCCGCAACGAAATGCAAATAATTACAATGATCGGCTTGTTACTAAAGAGGATGTTAATTGCCTTATGCTTATTTCACGTAAGTCGCCTCAATATAGACGGTCTAGATAAAAGGAAGTCTTCAATATCGAGTAAATTGACTACTGAAATACGATGAGGCGAGGGGGGGTCGTCTTGGCCACCTATATCTTGTATAACTGAAACTCTTATTGATAGATTTCCGACGTTCCCTATACTTGCATACTTAGTGGGAGACAAAACCTGTATTTAATTGACAGAAACAAGTGAGTTATGACATGTCGTCGCATTTCCTGAATTTGCCGCATATTACCGTTACAGACGGAACCGCCATAGTGTTTCGAATATCAAATGGAGAAAACAACTTTGTCCCCCACATTTATTCTCATCTCAATTCGTTTCATTATTTTAACCCTTATAGTGCTGGAACTAACTTCATGCTTATGCAAACAGGTTATATATAGGCCAGACGCCAAGAAAATTGGGAGCTGGCCTGTGATTCAACCTGTTTGCTACTCTGTGAATCATTCCTCATCAAAATTAAGCAGGCATTTAAAGTTTAAAGAAGAGACGGCACAAATAATTGGTAGAAAAATAACCCAGTATTCTAAGGGTTGAAATCGATTTATACTAAGGAGGGCTTGCAAATGTAAAACACTTTCAACGTAAGCACGAAGTCGGTTCCAGCACTATAAGGGCTGAATGTCGACTATGCAGTCGTTCAGATATATCTCGCTTTCTTATATCCCGACTGACTTATGGATTGCCGATCGTTCTACCCGACTTGACCATCTCAGATATACAGATGGGTATGAAATATTCCTCGATCATTAAGAATTGGGCATCACAACGTCATTGAAATAATGTTGACGCGATGCTTAACCATATAAAGAAACAAACATATCGATTTGAAAACGTTTTTAATGCCGAATGCATGATATTTCTCATAAGCCCAAAATCGGTGAAATTATTTCTCCCCGATTTTCAGTTGCTAATTACTAGTTGCTAATTACTCTTTTCAGAGAAGAAATGATTACAGTTGCAACTTTTCTTTGTGAATTATCAAATTGACAATGTTTCGTGAGAAAGAAAAAACAAACGTCATCTTGCAATACGCTTGGATTGTTTGTTCTTTTAGAATAGATGGTCCAGAGTGAAGACTTGACTTTACAACAAGCATAAGTCGGCGACAAGTGTAGATCCATCTTCCTATTTAGGGATTTTTGACTAATTTAAATATTGGAAGCATCAGCACACATAGAAACATACGAACAAAAGTATGCCTTTTGGCAGAAATAAAAGTGACAAAAAAATCGTGCAAGCAATAACTGTTTTACATTATTTGATTGTAAATATGAATGAACCAATTGATCTGGGACGAAGCGAATTACACAAAAGTACTTGAAACCGAGAAAATGTAATATGTTGAAGAATTTCTTTCCGTAGGGTGGCTATTTTGCGTGATATCAAACCATTTCTTCCAAAAAAACAACTTGGAATCAAGGACAAGGCGATAAATCATCACGTGACATTTTTGACAACGGCATTTCAGCTCCCTCGGTTGAAACTCTGGATGATAATTACAGAGCATTAACGCAGGCTGGAATTCTCAGAAATCCTAGCCGTAAAATTCTTCAGATAGGATAGTGTGAAGAAGCGCTAGAGAGTCTCATAAAGGCTCGTTCGATATAATTCTTCATTGCATAGATCTAAACAAGACGAGGACAGGCGGGGAAATCACTTGACCAATGTCTACGATCTTATGTCCCAACAAGATGGCCGGGTCACAGGTTTTTGTTTTGCTTTTTTCACCTACATCCGATGGGTATTGTTATAAAATCATTCGCACCGTCGACTGCGATTTCGTTACCAAGTGTTAGACGTAACGTCGTTATATAGCATGAGTTATCATATACCAGCAGAACAGTAAAGTTGATCGTCAACTCATGCAGGGTACATACTGTGGGTATCACTAGCAAACGTAAGTGAAAAAAGCAAAATTACTTGTTCCGTCATGGCTTTGCTAAACGTCTTACGGAAAAAATATTCATAGGTCAAAACTTTTATACAAATGTACATGAACGGCTTCTTGAATCAATTATTGCCATGTGCCACGTTATTAGAAGTTTGAAAGTGCGATGATAATGATGGCCATAGAGAGATCACAAGGGATTTGTGTTGTTCTTATCCAAACAACCCAGTTGTCTTCCAACGCCAGTATCATTCATACATATTTCCATTGGTTTTCCTATCCATATACAGACCTGTTTTGATTCATGGATATAACCTAGAGCTTTACAGAACCTCATTTATGCAGACATTGGCTTAATTATTGCTGCATTCAGAGGACAGATCGCACGCTTGTGCCTGATAATTTGCAACTAATGGCATTTAAATCAAGTTATTAGACAAGGTAAAATAATTCATAGAAACTGTATTAAACTTAGACCTTCTATGATTCAAACTACAATACTAATATATTATAATGAAAGGTAGTCTCCCATCTGAATAACGAATGCCAATGGTTCTATCCGTCTTGACCAGGTCTTTTGGACAGGAAAGTAAGCAGGCGATAGTCATCAATCCATGGGGCGACAGGCATTTACATACTAAAATAATACTGACGCGATGTAAAACAAATCGTTACACCTCGTTAATAGTCGTAAGCTAGATTTGTTCGGTCTGACGACGAATGACGAGTTGTAACAATTGCTTGCAAGAACATCCCCGTACTAAACTAGGCATCATGAATTGTTCTAACACGCATAATAGTGTAGAATTTTTATTGTCTTGATAATTGATGCGTGACTAAACGAATTAGTTAGGACGACATTTTGTCCGAGCATTCCGAATTCGACACGTTCTGTGACGATTTATTTGAGACTGACATGTAAGAGGTTAATTTCCCTTGAGATTAGTTCCCCATGACATACTGTTGACCGTCTGAAATGATTTTAACAGAAATTATAACGACAATGAAGATTGAAATGGTGTAAGAATGCTGCCTTCTGTCATAAGATACTGTCCCATTAGCAATGTCTCTTTACCCATCAATATTTTTCAATAATTGTCGACAAAAACATTTCAATTCAGATCGGTTGCTTGCTTAGATGTTAATGAAAATGTGCTGTTGTGCTACCCGGATTTTTCATTTCGAATATATGTAATGAACCCCAGCAAAGAGACCTGTCAAAATTACAAATACATTCGACCAATGAAAAATGCTTTCGTTAACTGATCGTATGAGCCATCTACGTACATATCCGCATGTACCTTATAACAATGTGTTAGATTTTCAAATTTGCATAAACGTTCGATAACTCTCTCCTCCAAGAAGACTCATCTCGAGTCATGGTCTATGGGAAATACGAGGGCAGGGCATCAACGATACACGGCACCATTATTCCTACGCTGCAGCTAATTTAAAGACCCGAGGAAAGAATATAAACATATGGGTACCGTTTTACTAAACAACTTGTGGAAAATATCTGCGTAAGTCATAACTGATAAACATGGTTAGTATTTTCTCGGAGAGACGATTCCAATGATGTGTTACTTTGCAATATTGCTTCATCCAATATTGAAATAAGAGGAATTGTTGTTTTAGACTTACGCAAATCTTAAGCGTAAACTGTTTAGTAAAACCGTACAATGGTCTTTTAAGGCTTGTTTGATAACAAAGGTAAGGGAATTCGAAAGTTATTGCTTCGTTTCTTTTAAACTGTCCAGCATCTGTATTGTTGGGTGATACGCACTGGAAACTGGCCATTGGAAGCAAAATAAGGTCGCATTGCAGTTTCAGTCACAAATGTCAGAAAGACATACATGGACAGCGACCGACTTTTCACACTTCAAGTAGGTACAATTGCCACTAATAACACTGCCACATAGCAGAACCAAGTATCAAGCACATGCGACGAACTACTAAGGGTACGGGAATGATGGTGATATCAAACCAAATTACACCGCTGCCACCAATTTAGAACGTGTAGTGGGTCCCTCTTAGAGTAAAGCCATCGTGGGTCACCCATCCAGGTACTAACCGTGATGTACGTTGCTTAGCTTCGAGAGAAAGCCAACAAATCTACCAAATCACCCATGAAAGCAGGCTTCCGCAGCGAGACTGCTCAGATTACACCATACCTCTAAATAAGTTTGAAAATACAAATTGCTTTTAACATGCAGTTCACCTTTTTCCTAAAATGTATTCGACCCAATACACAAAGAACATGTATATGTTCATGCCATGTATGTTTTGTCTGAAACAAATATTTAGCTAACCCATTTAACATCTTTATTTCGTCAACTTTCTATTCATTGTAACCTTTTGGCTTTGATGCCTTTGCATTGGGGAAGAAGGACATTGACCCATGAAAAAAATGTTAATAATAAATCCCAGCATGTTTTGTCACATTATCATTATCATTTAGATTGAACCTTTTAACATCCATTTCGTCTCCTTTAGCTACCTTTTAGACATAATGAAATGTTGCCTTGGCATCGGAAAAAAGGACAATGATACACACAGAAGATGTTAATATTCATGCCTAGTAGCTTTCGTCATAATCTTTAATCTTGTAAACTTTTATTGGGTCTAAGCTCAGAGTTTGCTGTCTGATTCAAACCCAGATCCTCTCTTCTCTGTGCTGCTAACCAATCCCAAATGTGGGAGTTTAAGACTTGTGAAAAATGAAGATATACGACATATAAAAAAAGGAAAGACGCATGAACAATTTACGTTCCCCATATGGGATAGAAACCATGAGGACAAAAGGATTATTTGCTATTTTGTCACAATGTTTTCTAAAGTCGTCCACGTGCACTTCTTAAACAGTAAAGCAAGATACGACAGAGTAAAGGGTTAATGCAAGGCGCGGACTTCACTTCCTGATTTATGACGTTAACCCCTTTTAATGATCGGGAAATCTTCCGTTGACCTGGTTAATTAGGGCATATTTCAGGACAGGAATTTATACAAAAGGCTTGATGCCCTCATGTCAACATTCATTTCGTCAGCTTTGGATTTCTAATTGCCTATTGAACATGGTGGAACTATGCCTTGGCATTGCGAAAAGGGGCACCAGGGATCCATTCAATGCTGTTCTCAAATACAGCTTGTCGTTACCTTTGACGTCTTATTAGCTTTTACAGTGCTGGAATCGACTTCCTGCTTATGCAAACAGGTGTTAGATCAAGGACGGTCGCCAAATAAATTGGTGGCTATAGCCTGTGATCTAACCTGTTTTCTACCCCGAGTATCTTTCTCCGTCAAAATTAAGCAGATATTTGAGGTTTTGAAAAGCAGACGACAAACAAATGTTTTTGTAGAAATTTACCCTGCGTTCTAAGGGTTAATAAGACCCACGGCTGGTGTACAATTAAAGTAAATCTAAGAAACCAAACGCCAACGAGAAGTTTAATGTATACTATGCAATAGTATACACTATTTTATTTCATAACACAGGCCTCTGATCAAAACTATACGGTGTTACGAATCAGTACGTCATACAATTTTTGTTGAGCATTAAATGTGGTTTCAACGCTTTTTATCACAAGTTTTTATTCATTTATATTCAAAATTCTACGTATACGCTGTTTCAACTATTCATATTTTTGGTAAATATGTATGTTTCCCAGTTATCTTAACTGTACATAGAAGCCATCTAATATTGTATCTTTCAGTCTGTATCAAGAAAGGTGTGATATGTAACATGGAACCTTTGTAACCTTACATTATCATTATTTTTGTAACGAAAATGTAACGAACCGAGCAAATGTACCTTTCAAAGACACAAACACATCCGATCAGTGAAAAAACACCGTTGTACACTGAGCGGTTGTGTTGTCCCTATATATACCTGTATATTCTCTCAAACAATGCATTAGGTTCCTAATTTGCATAAACGTTCAACGAACGTTACACAAAAAATGTCACAGTTTATAGCAATATTTATAAGACGGTAATTTAATGACAAAGAACATATAAGAACACAGCTGTCAGCTGTAGAGCAAAACTTGTTAGAACGTTTATTCTTACTAATGATTCGTTTTCTGAAGACGTTCACTTCTACTAAAAATATATTTCTAGTTTAAGTTGTTCTGCTTATCTGCACAAAGGTGAATTTAACCAAATTATTCAACATGATAGGAGAGTTTGCAGACATAAGATAAACATATTTTTAGTATAGATGGCCATGTATGGTAATACCCCTTTATGTATTTTTCCTCTTAATTCTGAAAACTTTGAGCATATTAGCACTTAATGATACTTGTTCCCACTTATCCAGATGTACAATTTGGATGGATTTGTTGATTTTGTGGTATGTTATTATGACGCCCGACTTCGATGTTAAACGTATGTATAGAAGTACACTATAGTAAAATAAATGCACATCATTTTAACTACATCTACCGCTGTCAACATATACGTCACGTGGTGCTAAAGATAATACTCAAATTGTCAAGTGCATGCAAAAAGAACTTCTTTTTTGCAAGAACCTGCTAAGACATGATTACTTACATTTGCCGTATTTGATCAGATACCTTTGTATGCTGATACCTTAAAGACGTCAAAGTTAAAATCAATTAGAAAACAGAGATATACTTAAGTGTAACGTAAATGAAGTATCCGTTGTAAGGAGTTTGACAGATAAGTGTTTGGTGACATTCCTGAACAAACAATTGGTGCATCTTTCATTTCCTTTCTACAAGAATACAATCTTTCTATTCAAGTGTCATGCAACTGTCTACTGCAAACATCCTTTTGATTTGAAGCATCCTGAAACATTCTCCGTTATTAATTTTGTATCACGAATGAATGCTCGTTTAACATCAAAGACTTCTTTTCGACACCGACTTTATCGATCGCCATACATCATCCTCCTCGCATTTGCGTAAATCAAGCTTGCTCAAATATAAACAATAAAAGAAGCGCCATGATATTACGATTATGAGATTGTTAATTATAACCATAACTTCCAACCATAAAAAACAATGTAAAGAAATGGTGCATAATAACTGATCAAATGAAGTATTGTTTTGGTCAGTTTCCTATCTACTTAAAAATGTAACATTACAGTATAACCTTGTAAATAGTTGTAGTTCATTTTAACTGCCATTACCCATTAATTACAAAGCAAACATTTCTCTGCTACCTAAGGGTTTTATGATTTTGTCTACCAATATATATTTTTAACAGAATAGTGAGTACAATTCCTATACACTTTGGCATAAGCTTAATCTAACAATGTCAGTCACCTTCTTGTTCGGCTTGCTAATGCCTTGATCATGTGACTTTTCTCTTTCCACGTAAAAGCAACTGTTGTTTATTTTGTATTACCTGTTGTATACAACTGCTTTGCTGACTCCTGAAAGGTTACATACATCTAAACTTGCACGAGTTATTTTTATAAAGAAAGTTTACTCTCCCTTTCATAAAAAATATTCAGTGCCGATGGTAGAAAGGATGAAATACTACAAAAACATTTCTTCAACGACATCACACCAGTATTTTCAGTCAGCACTTTTATTAACAACATGTTTCTAGCTTGCATACATGCTCGTTAGCTTGAAAATCGACATTTCTTTTCTGAGAGACAGTCTCCCGACTTGCCTAGAGAAAGCTACCCGGCTCGATTAGTTAGTTAGACATTGCAACATTATTAAAATGACAATTTGTAAATATTACAAACTAATCAATGAATTAAAATAAATAAATTCCTTTAGTATTTGTCCAAGTATTGAAATTTTAATGACCTAAAAACTCCATTCATTCAATCTACAGTTGACACGAATTATTATACCCAATAAAACAAAACACGATGGACATCGCTACTTAAAGGAATAAAACCAACGACTCTTGAGTAAGAGACCGAACCCTATGCTAACTTCACATAATCAACTATTGAATCATCTGTAAACAACATCGGGCGTTATACGCTTAACACATAACCAAAAAGTAACGACATTCGACCAGTTTGTTGTAGAAAACTCTGGAAAATATTATTTGGTTACTTATCTAAAGGAGTGAAAGGCAAGTTCGAATCCCCTAAGAGTTGTCGTTCGTTTTCAATCAACATGTGCATGGTTACTTCCCTTTGTTACTCTGCAGTACAGTGAAATCATCATTCGGAACACCTCGGCCATTTCTTAAAATAACCTCGGAAGCAATGGGGAGCCATTTTTGAAAGTAGGTCAGCAACGAAGGCCATGTCCGTTTGCAATCGTATCTACTGCACAAGCCGGGGATTGCCGAGAAGAGCCGATTGACAAAATATGAAACAAAGATGTGTTGATATGATCATCTTTAATGAAAAGGGTAAAAAAAACATTCAATTGTGATAAATGGCCAATTTGTGTGTATCTAAAATACATATTTAGTGCCTGTGTGCATTTTGCGTTAACCGCCGGAAATAAGGCAAATTACCCCAGGATTTCTGGTGTATTCATGTACTGCCTACGAGGTATATCTACCGACTTGTTACGGGGATTGCCGAGTAGATACGATTGTGAAATCATCTTTCGAAATGAAATAGGAGGTCACTACGTACGAGAAGGATGTAAATATGTGGATTGAAAAAGAACGATAACCCTTAGATAAGAAGTCGAGATGGCTCTTAGCTGGTACCTTGTCAAAGTAAGACAATCATAGCCATTTGAGCATGATATCAGTCACGTGACCACCGTGTCATGGGAGTCAGAAATGGGGACAATGTTTCCGTTATGATTAATATCCTAGACCACTCATCCGTAATGCGTGCCCGTCAACACTCGTCTATTACGTACATAAAAAGCTACCGGCTGATCTTTTCAGGATTCGATAATGTATTTTGACTGCTTTACCACATTTATGGATGGTCTTCGTGATTCATGACGATGCTTGTTTTTTTTTTATCCAAAGCATTTCGGTAATTTCTTATGAATACTTAATACCGGTTTTCTAACACTACCTTCCGCTTCCCCTTTGCAAACAATAAAGGATATACACAGTTACTACCAAACGAGTTTCATCATATGGCGAGAAGAACTGTTTTTTCTGAGCCGAGGATGCGAAAAAAAGTTCAATTCCCTTGACTTAACATCCTTACCAACTGAACAATTCGGAGGACAATAGCATATACTTTTAAGTCACGCGAATCTCTGCGTCTGTCACGCTCATGGTCGTTATTAACCAGCATGCAATTAACCTGACAGATGGTTAAAGTAGTCTTTTACGTCATCAAAAGGCTAGCGCGGGCCCGTAACCATGGACACGAATTCCTTAAATAGATCCCGGAGACGGACATGTTACTTAGTTGAACGACTGGTAATTACCAAACTGCAAGAGTACGGAAAACTTCAGATGAAAAAAGCCCCTGATTAAATGTGCAGAAGTGTCTGGAAACTTAATTCAGACACCTGTTAGTAAAATGAGGTATTATGCTCATTATTGATATAGGACCTTGCTGATTCCCTTACCTCTTAGAGCAGCCCACGGTAGCCACTGGACCAGGCTCAAACCACAACTTGACTAAATATCTCTCTTTAGATAGAAAGACCTTAATTTGGCACGAGAATTGGTTTATTATCCAGGAAGCAGTCATCGGGAGCGAATTTAATACCCTTCAAGCTTCCGTAAGGCACATAAAAGGAGACGGGTACAAATAGATTACTGAATAACTATATGGAGTTCTTTTATTATGTTCATTAGTCATGAGAATTAATTTACGAATGCATTGAGACCCTAGTAAATAGACTCCTTTAACATAAGTTAATTTGCGCTTTAATTAATGTTGTCTCCAATTCAATCATGTTTATCAACAATCTGTTTGTTTACATATTCAAAATAACGAATTCTGATTGGTCGGTTCAAAAATCTGTGTATCAACTGTCAAGGTCAGGGGTGAAGAATCGCAGAATCTGAATGCTTAATCTGGTTAATCTGGGTTATTATTTGTTGGCTTTCACGTTTAAGTTGTGCTGTGGAGTGTTGTTTTTTTTTGTGATAACTATTATTTGAAACTGACTAAAAGTTATCAAATAATATAGTTTGATATAACATTAATCTCCTTTTATGTGCCTTTAAACTAAGATAGGTAGAGTCAACTTGGAATTGTTTTATTAATTATCTGTATTGTTTGCGTGAATACAAAGACCGTTTGGGTTTCATTAAAGGTAAACATTGTATTCCTCAAACGGTAAAATGCCTTCCTTTCCTAAATCAAGCAGTTGGTCGCGTTGAAACCGTTTATGTTATAATTGAAGGAACATATACTTAAACAAGCTTCCATTCAACTACGTTTGGAAAAGGCGAACAGCAATACCTAGACATGAAAAGGTATGTGCATGGAAAAGACGAATTTAACTCTAAAAGTTGCTTGTTCCAAGACTAAGGCCATATACGAAAAGTCTTACAGGATATCAATGTCCTTTGATTTTCAACCATGAAGACATTGTTTGTTCAGATAGTTCAGTGTGTATGAAATCAAGTTAGCTCTTTACATTTCTGACACATCTATCATTTGAAAAATATCGTAATAAAGACTGGATCTACCTGATATACCACACAGTTTTATTTTATTCCGTGATCTGAATTTGGAAGGGTGTCTACTTCAGATATTTGTTTTCAAAAACCATGTATTGGTATTGAAATCGACATCGTTCCATCTGTTTTTGAGAAGACATAATGGCTCTCTTTAAACCAAATTAGCTGTCATTAGCGCTTTTCATTCCATAGCATACGCCAGTACAGAAATCGTTATGTTTTAAGGCACTTTTATGCATTTTTTCCATTTTCTCATCTGTGAATATACACATTTAACTAACTCGAAAAACAACAATCGATGTCCAATTGATTATTTCCTCATGTACACGTATTCCCTTGCTACAGATCCTTCCTTTAGCTTTCTTACGTAAGAACCCATTAGCAATTCCTTACAAAGATGACTGTAATAAGTTCTCAACGAGTAAGAAAGAGGACATTTTAGGACAGTTGCATTTAATAACTTATTTAATTCAAATACGCAAAATACACTGATGCACCTCAATTCCTTGGTACTATAGATTAATCAGCTATTAATCAGAGGTTAATTGCTTTATTTTCCTTATATAAAATGTCAATACAAGGAATACTAACTTATAATTGTATAAAAATGATGAAATTGATAAAACTACACTATATTAAATTCATGTAGACTAAACGACAATCCCTTTTATGAAATAATATCAGTTCAATGTAACAACGGTTAGACAAAACTCTAACGACCGTCATCAGAACTAGACTATGCTATAACTTTGGTATAAAGTATCCTTTATCATATGCACAAATCAATGCATAACATTGTATCGTTTTTCGAGTCAGTATTTGTTAATGCAGTGATGATTAACAAGGGTGGTCTCTAACTGTAACTGTGTTTTGGTAGCCCGAGACTACCAGTATTGGCCACTCGAAAGTCTGAAGTAATAAAGTTTATTTGAAAATGTGCTTGTTGTAATCCACACATTTGTTGCTATTAGAATCTACATATCATGATGACTTCAATAACATCTGTCTTGTCACCTGTCGTTATGGGAAACATTGTCAGAAAACATAGTCATGACTAAGTCTTGTTATTTTTAGTTACATTTGTCTTTTTTCCAGAACTAGCCTTAGTTGATAATATGGGAAGGTAAAATGTGAACCAGTCTCCAAAGAAAAGAATATTGTGGTACTGCATCTAAACAAGGGTTGTTTTTCATAAGCATATGTAAGTAGAACTTATCTTTTTCATGAATAATGAAGGTATGAATACTTGTATTACTGTGCAAAAACAGATCTGCATACAAATGAAGAAAATTTTGCTTAGATGACCTTTTTACTTAAAGGAGGGTTTAAATGAAATACATGTGATTGTACTGTTTTCTTTTACCACTATGTTAAATATATCATGACTTTTAGTTTGTGCACAAATCAATACATCCTATTAGCATGTTTTTCATGGGAATAACTGCACTGCAATACTTCCCAATATGTTTTAATCTGCCTTTCATTCATAATTGGATGAACATTTTTGATAAATAATGATTCAAATATAGCATGCATCTTATAAGTATCAAGCAAGAGGCAAAAATAGAGATTGATTGTTTTCTCGGTATTACTTTCCATTAATGTACCAGGCTCAGTCTTGAGCGTTAAAGTACTTGTTCCCTGGATAATTTACCAGTGCTACCTTAGGAAATGTGTCTTGCCAAAGGGCACTCCATGGCAAAATAGATGAACCCAATTGAAGGTCAAATCCAGGTTGGCCAGTATCTAGTCCACGCTGCTAACCATTATGCCATTGAAGATCAAAACCATGCTTTGATGTCAATCAACCATACTGACCTTTACAAATGAGAATCACCTAATAATATTAATTGAATGAAGAAAGACAATATAAGCAATGCTATTACAAGATTTTGGTAAACATGTTGACATTAAAAGGATATTCAAAACAAAGTTCTATATTAAAAATCAAACACTACAGAAGATTTTAAATGATTTCTATTTAACATTCATGTTTTATGTACATACATGTACATCACAACACCTCTGCTACATAAGGTACAGTGACAAAGGAAACTGTTTTAACATTAATTTTGTTTTTAACTATTGTTTCTTTTTTTGTCTCTTTTAAACAGAGCTTTCTGGACATGACAGAGGAGGAATTGTACAAGTACTAGTGCTGACATGACAGAAACTCTAGATAGAGAACAAATGAAGATGTTCAAGACTTCCCCCTCTTTTATATTTTAGCTTTATTCAGTTTTTTACTACGAAAATGTGTAAACTCTATGTTTTTTAGCCCAACACATAAAAGAAATGACAGAACTGCATGAATTTCCCATATTTTTTGTAGCAAAACTTTCTCAATTTGTAAGAAGGTATACACTTTTCCTATGATATTTTGAAAGACTTTTTAACAACTAGGGTTAGAAGTAATTCAAGTGACAGAATAATTTATCATTCATTATTTTGTATAGTATAAGCCAGCAGGTAGCACTAAATCTTAGATACAGATTGCAAGTTAAATAAATGCTTTTCCATGATAATCTCTTGTTTATTACATAATATGCCACTGATTTGAGGGACATATTTACACAAGATTTAATAGGATAAATTGTTGTTGAATACAATATTTGCTTTGGGTTCAATGGTATACCAATTGACTCTTTTAAACACATTTGAAGCAAGTGGTGTATAAGAAATTTGAATAGAGACACCATGGTGACTAAATTGTTGTCACATCAAGTATTCCTTTTTGTCACAATGTTTTAATTCCCTTGCAAAATTTGCTCTTTTTTGTTCAGAGTACTAACACTTTTGATTGCAAATATCTTTAATTTCAAACAAAGAAGTCTTTATGACTTTATGTCTTGAAAACATTAGGGAATGTCTAAAAATAAATCATAAACAACAATAATTTCTATATGATATTGGGTAAAAACTATTGTTATTGACAGAAACAATATTTTGAAAGATTTCCTTACATTACATTGACTTCCTATTTCTGTTAAATATGTGTTAACTTTTTACTACTTTGTACAACACTTTGATGTGTTCCAGAAAATAATTTTACGCATATGCCTATGTGTGTAAGCTATGTGACTGTAACTACATAATGTCAATCAATTGTTGCATTTTGGAGAAGGTTTTGGTAAATCAAATTAAGACTTACCAGTACACTCTGGCTGATCATTCAGACAAGTTTTTGTAAAAATTTACATATTCTATTTGAATAAGAAAATGTCTGTTAATACCTTGAATAAATTTTGTCAATTATTTAATGCTAGAATTGTCTTTTGTTTATTTCAATTTATTGTAGAAGGACTTTTGGTGCTTTTTAAATGAAATAACTGTTAAAGATCTATCAAGATCTTTTTCAGTGGTAGACTATTTCAATGAATTTTGACAAAAGTGGATTTTCTTCATAAATCAAATTTCTCCTCTGTTTCCACATAAAATTATATGTAGTGAAATGTCATAAGAATGATAATATACTTACAAGATAACATCTGGTGATCAAGGGTTCAGTGCAAGACATATAGTAAGAGCTTCACATTTGTACTTTACTCTCATGTTGAATCCTCAATTTGCATGCAGAGATAATCTAAGAATTCAAATTCTAATGTTTAATTGGTGGTTTTGACATTCTAACACTCAAACAGTTCCTTCTATTTCTCGTTGCATTATTGTTTGTGAGGTAGAACCTTGGGCACAGCATAACTATGGATTAGAAGTATCCATCTATAGACTTCAACAAATTATATACATGGTAATATTCTTAGATGGTATTTGTTGGATTATGGTTTAACAACATTTTCAACAGATTGTTTCAGCTATATCAATGGACGCATCCCAGCTCTTATTATTTTCTCACTAGTCCGTGCCAATACCGCTGAACCCATACAAACATCGTTGCCCTGTGGTTTGAAACTGAAAGATCATGGTGCAATGACTTCAAAACAGGTTTGAAGGAATATCGTCCAAGCCAACGTACCAGGCGCAATATCTATGTATCAAGCTTGATACCAACTTTAAATCTGTCTAATGAAGATGTAACTTGTATATCGATAGAGGTAATTTAAAGTGGTTGGTGTAGACCGTTGTATTAGGCTAAAGATCAAACAATATCTGATTAAAGTCTTGACAATGGCTAACCTTTTCACAGTGGACTGCGTTCTGACAAGACAATCCTTCTGTGCCTAAAACTGATACATTAAAAAGGGAAAACACATCATGTGTAATGATAATCCAGAATTAGCACTGCATAAATGGAAGAAATCTTTCTCATGGTTTAAATAGGCTTTGCCTATTTTCACATTTATTTTATTAATCTATATATGTATTTTTTTTTTGGGGGGGGGGGGGTGTCTTGACCAATGATTCCCAATGTGATGTGCAAATATGTCACTGATTATTTCTAAATCATATTTCACGAGCATCTCCCCCCTCTTTATGTAGACTAGTAAACAAAAGTAGAAACTCTAGATACTAGATAGCTCACGATGCATTTTACGAGTTTAAATGAGGTTTTATTCATCATTATTATTTAAACCATGCACGTGATATAGACTAGTTTGCGTTATGACAAAAATAGAAATCATGTCGACTTTTAAGTAAGAAAAGCGAAAATGAAAGTAGTCTACAGTATATTCTAGATCTAAGCGATTCTTCTGACAAGAAGAGCCGCTTTCTGCAATATCGGACAGTTAGTGAGTTACACGGGATGCGCGAACATCGGAAAGAACTTCCGTTACTATTTTAAGACACTGGAAACCCCAGAATTCCATAACAACGGAGATAAGAAATTTCTTATCTTTTTCCTTACATTTAAGATTTTCTTACGTAAGAAAATCTTAAGTACAGTTGCTGATGATACTTAAGTTTAAGAAAATTATTTTCTTACCTAAGTAAAATTATTTTAAGATTTTACTTAACTTAAGAAAAACTTATGTCAACTTGGTGATACGGCCCCAGGAGTAGAGCGTCGGCATTTGGACACGAGAGTCGCCCGCTCGAATCCCGTGAGTAATGAACCTTGCGTACTTGCATTAATCCGCATTCGGCGCGGTAACTGGTTATGTACCCAGGAAGCAGGTTCGAGATTGATTAGTTTAAGTTGTTAGAACTTCGTTCACAATCGTTGTAAAATAAATAAGTTTACCCCATTACCAAACAATAACGACATTTGACCAGATTGCTGTAGACGACTCTGGAAATCATTGTAGGAAAAGGAGAAATTGCTCTTTACGAGCAATTTCTCCTTTTCCCAAAATATTTTCTGCCCTATCAGAAGATTATTTTCAATTTCAGCATATTTTGAAAAATGTCGTCTGCAAACTCTTTCAATTTGGGACAGTAGAATATTTGGCGTTTGATTTAGGATTAAACTTTCAGAATAGAATTGAATAGAACATAATTTCAATGACTTACACGTACACACATATCTCATCATACAAATTCATTTATATATAAACATACATACATTTCAACACGGATACAAGAACAGTTGTGTAAATAATAGCTGAGAGAAAGTCTTGAAAGATAACAATGCAATGGTCACAGTGACACATCTTCTCACCTGGACATCACACAACCATGACAACAGTTCGTATTGTTGTCAACACATGCCTTCCTTAGTAGCAATTACCATCACCACACACACTCTCGAAACAGAAAACAGCGGTATTAACCCTTTCCCAAACAATAACGACATTTGATAACTTTTTTGCAGACGACTTAAGAAAACATTGCGGGAAAAAGAGAAATTGCTCCTACCGAGCAATTTTTCCTTTTCCCACTATGTTTTCTGCCCTATCAAAAGATTATGTTCAAATTTTATAAATTTTGAATTGTCGTCTGCAAACTCTTTCAATTTTGGACAGTCGAAAATTTGGCGTTTGGGAAAGGGTTAAGGACTTCGAGCATGCGCGTTACGATCGATAAAAGACAACACTAAATGGCAATAAACGAAAAGGAAGGGAATGGGTGTCTGCGACTCGGTTCCGCTATGCGTATAATGAGGCTCATTAGGGAAAACTCTCAGTAGCGCTTCGTATTCATCGTGCGAAAAGATGAGATCTTTTTTTATTTACAAAGCATTTTAGTTCAAACAAGCATGGGTGATGCTGGTAAAGAAACCGCTGTTTCAAAAAAAGAATTGTAATCATTACCATGGTTTCCATCAAATATAAACAAAACTGTTAGATTGATAACCTTCATACCTATTTTTAGCATCTGCAAAAAGGGTATGGTATCCTATCGTAAAAATGTAGTATCCGAACAGAATAAATGCGTCGTGAAAAGTACTCTTAGATACAGAGTACTTGTAAAAGGCGCAGATTTTACACTCTTCTGCTTATTTCAATGCTTGGTATGAATAGTTATACTTTGTTTCACTTCCATCTTACTTTAACCCGGTTTATGTTTTATGTTTTGTGCATTATGTTTTATTGGCCAGAGGCCTGAATGTACCGAATGAACCGTTGAATTAAATTGAATATAAGAGTAAACCAATATACGCCAGCTATCGCGTACTATTTACCGTTACGTACAGGGAAAAGGCCCAATCGTATCTACTCGGCAATCCCCGTAACAAGTCGGTAGATATACCTGGTAGGCAGTACATGAATACACCAGAAATCCTGGGGTAATTCGCCTTATTTCCGGCGGCTAACGCAAAATGCACACAGGCACTAAATATGTATCTAAATACACACAAATTGGTTATATATCACAATTGAATGTTTGTTTTTACCCTTTTCATTAAAGATGACCATATCAACACATCTTTGATTCATATTTTGTCAATCGTATCTACTCGGCAATCCCCGGCTTGTGCCGGGGATTTCCGAGTAGATACGATTGCAAACGGACATGCCCTTCGTTGCTGACCTACTTTCAAAAATGGATCCCCATTGCCTCCGAGGTTATTTTAAGAAATGGCCGAGGTGTTCCGAATGGGAAAAGGCCTAAGCCTATGATTCCTACGGCTTTCTCGTATCCCCCAGTACAAGGCTATGGTTTCTTAAGTGACTTTCCAAAGGTCACTCACACGAAACCAGAGGTGTCGATGGAGCCAAAAATCGGAACTTTTACCGCCTTTACGATTGAGCCACGCAGGACCCATTCAAATGAAATGTAGAGACACAAACATCTATTTCAAAAATTATCTTCAATCGAGTGAAACAATCCCGAGCTGACTTTTTGGGAATATTTCAAAAATTGGAAATGGCATAAAAAACGTGTAATTCCATTTATAAGATGGTTTTTCGATTGTATAAGCGTAAACAAGTCACAATTACCTTTGTCTTAGAGTTGACTACCACAATGACATTGTTATAACAAGAGCATTTGACAAGGAGAATATTTGACGTTCCTATATTTCTTGTTGCCTAGATTGTAGACAGCTATTCTAACAGAGACTTATGCCCTTTCCCTGTCGTCCATTTAGTTATGACACCTTCAGTTGTTAAATCAGACTTTTCTGTCATCAAAAATCCCAAGGCGACCGCAAAGTATCGGCTATGACATCGGAAATAGATTTATAAGCCAGTATTATGATTAATGAGGATATTGCCATGTTCAACTACATAAAACGGTCTTAACCCTTAGAAAGCTGGGTAATTTTCCATAAATAGATTTTTTGGGCGTCTGCTTTCCAAATCCATAAACTATCTGCTTAGTTTTGTTGAGGAAAGACATCCAGATTAGCAAACAGGTTAGATCACAGGCCAGCCGCCAATTTATTTGAACCTCGCCTTGATATAACCTGTTTGTATAAGCATGAATTCGATTCCAGCACTATAAGGGTTAATGGTCTCAATGATCTATAATGCATTTGTCTGATTTTTATTCTAAATAAGAGCCTCTGCCCAAAATTTTCAAAAAATCGAGCGATAACTTTAGCGCCATCGTCATGTCAAATTTTGTTTCTTGAATGATGTTTGGTTCATCGCAGTTGAGTGGGTTGAGTTGTTAATATACAACATTGGTTGAATTGTTCAATGGGTTATTGTTTTGTTTATCTTGGATTGGTTTATCAAATTGTTGGTTTTTTTCGTTGATAAGTTGTTTTTTTGGCGGGATAATTTGAATGTTTTAGATTCATATTGTTTATTGCATTTCAGACCCATTCACAAGAAACAACATTTATACAAATAATAGCATTTCTACAAATTTTGGATGGCTCCTTCATTAAAAACTCTAAGTATTTTTTTCATATATCAAACGTATGTAATAATTCAAGAAAACTTTTATATACTACATACTTACGCTCGCAAACTAACTGTAGCTGTCGATGTGCCTTAACCTTTTCCCAAACGCCAAACTTTCGACTGTCCCAAATCATAAGAGATTGCAGACGACATTTTAAAATGTGTTGTTATTGAAAAAAAGATCTTCTGATAGGGCAGAAAACATCGTGGGCAAAGGAGAAATTGCTCGTTACGGGCAATTTCTCCTTTTGACACAATGTTTTCCAGAGTTTTCCAGAGTCGTCTTTGCAACAAATTGGTTAAATGTCGTCATTGTTTGGTAATGGGTTAAATCTCTATTCATTTATTATACATGTCATAAAGAGATGAATATGAATACTGGAGCATCCAATAACTTGTCAATTAGTGTCTTATGGTATTCTCATCTTATAAATTACGAGGGCATTATATATTTCTTTTTTCGAATGGGCCAAATGAGTGTAAATTAAGTTCGTGCTGCTTTACCGTTCTTAACAATTTATCCTTGGTTAACCCTTATAGTGCTGCAACCAACTTCATGCTTATGCAAACAGGCTAGATCACAGACCAGCCGCCAAGTAATTTGGAGGCTTGCCTTTGATCTAACATGTTTGCTACTCTAAGTATCTTTTTCAACAAAATTAAGCGGAATATTAAGGTTTTTAATAACGGCCGACACAATAATTTATTCTTAAAAAAGAACCCAGCATTCTAAGTCTTAAAAAGTTGGACTTAATCTTCTTCTCAAAATGTTCTCTTCTACCATCACAATAAATGTTTATATAAATTTTCCGTTTCAAAATTGTAAAAGGTTACAACTGACAATTAGAACCGAAAAGGAACTTGGTTTTCTAAATGATTTCCGTATCATGTGATAGGAAATTTGTAAAGGAAAACGCCTCATTTACGCAATAGTTATGGTAAAACCCTTACAATGAATGTATCACCTGACAAATTAAGTATCACTGAAAAGGTAGTAATGTAGTCTTATCAAATTACATTCAACTTCATTGTCCTTGTGCGAGGAAAAACTGCTATCACATTTTATGATTAATGGTATAAGGGCGATTTTTGTAAGATTAAATAGTTATACACACACATCTGCTGTTATCCTCAAGCTGATTAAATCTGCCAAACTTACAAAGTAGAATTCACAAATTATTCCCGTCATTCCCATTTTTGAAATTGGGGATGAATGACGTCATACAAATGTGGCAAACATAAAGTCACATACATCATATTCGTCCTTGTTTTAGTTTTGATCACACCTACGCTCATAAGTTTACATGACGTCACTTTTGATGTCTCTTTTAAGTTTTGATCACATTTACGCTAATAAGTTTACATGACGTCAGTTTTGATGTCTTTTTTAAGTTTTGATCACACTTACGCTAATAAGTTTACATGACGTCAGTTTTGATGTCTTTTTTAAGTTTTGATCACATTTTCGCTAATAAGTTTACATGACGTCAGTTGTTTTATGTCTTTTTTTAGTTTCGATCACATTAACGCTAGAAAGGTTAAATGACGCCAGTTTTGTTGTCTTTGTTTAGTTTTTAAGACATTCACGCAAGTTATGTGATATGTTTTTTTTATCGCTGAAAGTTAGGTTTTGATGATAAGATTAATGATGGTCTCACACCTCTTACGAAGTAGTACCAAAAGTAGTCCCATTTAGAAATTTTGAGTTTCGACTTCTGGTGCATACTTTTGCTGGTAAGAGATGAGCTGGTAGAACACTGATGTGTTTCCTGTATTGTTTATAGTCCTGCAATGCTCCCAAAGCTATTTGTTCGGGATGTATGAACACAAATACCGGTACCTCGGATAGATTTGACAGCTAGTGCACTGATTTTAGGACGGTACTAATACACTTTGCTCCGTAGAAAAAAATGAAACGATTGAGGTGTCCATTTTATTAGTTTCTGAGAGTTAAATAGCCAAACTTGATGTTCCTGTATATAGCTAAGCGTAAAAACACTATTCTTCACTCAGCAGAGTCTTGAAAATGCCTGATTTAACATTGGAGTCAATGTGAATTCAAGATCTCAAAAGTAACAGGTGTATGACCTGATACAACTGATAGAAAGGTAAGATGGTGTATTTCATGAATTATTTTTCAATATACATTTTCTACAGTTTTATAAGGAAAAAGAGGTAAGCGTTCGTGGCAAAAATGTCAAAATGACCATACCATCTTTAAAGGTAATACATTTATTTCTAAAAGGTCAGTTAACACAAAAAACATGAATTCATACATCAAATACTTCATAATTCAATGTCATTTTAAATGACAATTTTTGAAATACAAATCAGTTTTTCAAATGTTTGTATTCGACAAAAAGCAAAGAAAATTGATTGGTATATTACTAAAACATGAAGATATTTAAAAATTCCATTTATCGAATTTTCCTTTTTTTTCAGTATGTGAAGTAAACTTTAATCTTGAAAAACTGAACGCAAAAAAAGAATATGTTGCCGAGATAGTTTTTCTATAAAATGACAGTTTCCATGGTAACGGTATTTGAAAAACATTTATAATCAAAGCGCTGATAGCGCTTAAGGACTAAGGTGCGTTTAAAGCAAGATGATTGAGAATACATTTGAAAATTTCTTTTGGCAACACTTCGAGGAAAGGAAACCAGCTGCTCCTTTTACCACCATTACTATAAATATTATTTCTGTGAACAGAGACTGAACGAAAGCCTATTTTTTTTAACATCTGGGCATTTTACGATTTCCCATGAGGCAACAGTAACAATAATATAGATCAAAACAAAGCAAGTAAATCCGGACTACATTCCTAGTTCAAAGAATGTATTACTCTGCACAGTGAAGGCGGATGTTTAATGAGTAATTGGGGTCAGACCGCTGTTTTTGTATCTATAAAGTACTGTCGCTCAAAAAGTGGTATGTAAATTCAATGGACTAAGGTGCTGATGCGCCCTTAGTCCAAAAACGACTAAAGATACTTTAAACTTGAAAAAAGACACTTGGGGCTTAATATGCATGAGAAGTATATTGTAATGTTAATAACCTTTTGTAGTTTTATGGATTATATGATTATTCTTTGGAAAAAAATGCATACAGTCAATTTTGTTCGAAAAACACTGGTTTCAATTCAGGATAAATCACCGAATTCTTTGTACAAATCATCTTCTCTATAAAATGAAAATTAAAAACAACCCAATGTGTACTTTTTGTAAAAGAGAAACAGAAACCATTCGTCACTTATTTTGGAACTGTGCGTTTACTAGAAATATAATTCAATCAATTTTTTCAAATATACAAGAGATACAGGTTAACAAAGAAATCTTTATTTTAGGCCATATAGACACCAAAAACACACCATTGACCAAAATTATGACTTTTACTACAATTTACATATATCAATCTAAAATGAAGGAAATAAAACCCAGTTTTGTTGGAGCTAAAGAATACATAACGTACCGTTATAATTTATGTGAAAATACGACTCAAATTGATTGGAATTGCATAATGCGGTGTGTCTAAAATGCTAGATGATTTTAAAGAAAACCATGTTTTAAACCCCCCTATGACCTTTGCACTTCAAATGTGTTCATGATGCTTTTCGTACTATCAGTTTCTTTATCTTTTTAAAGAAAATGGCAAATTAGTTATATCGTGGCATTGGATATATCCATTTCTTCTCTTTTTTTACAATAAAGTGTTACAATGCTTTTTGACTACGTAACCTTACGACATAACATATCCTATACTATCTCTTTTTTCTTTACTTTGATTTCTTTTTTCCATTATCTTTTTGTCTTTTTCTCTGCTTCTTTTCTTACTTCTTGTTTTCTTGTCACTTTATTTCTTATTCTTTTTGTTAACATGTTTCTTTATTGATACTCTTGTATTAATCATGGCACTGTTGTTTTGAAGGAAATAAAGTTTAAAAAAAAGCCATGTTAAACAAAAGAAAAAAAAATTGTTCGAAAAAACGTGTATCCGACTTCTATGCAAGTATTCTTCGGTAACAGATTTATTATCTCTCGTATGCGCAGATGAAATGTGCAGAAAAAACTACCGAGAACGTCCTTAATATTGCTGACATTCACGATATACGGGTAACCATGCGTCATTTTTGACGCTTTTGTATAGTTTTGATCACATTTACGCTAGTGAGGTAACATGGCGTCAGTGTTGCTGTCTTTGTTCAGTTTAGATCGCATTTACGCTAGTTAGGAAACATGACGTCAGTTTTTATGTCTTTGTTTAGTTTTGATCATATTTACCCTAGAAGGGTATCATGACGTCAGTTTTGATGCCTTTGTTTAGTTTTGATCACATTTACACTTGAAAGTTTACATGGGGTCAGTTTTGATGTCTTTGTTTAGTTTTGATCACATTTACACTTGAAAGTTTACATGGGTGTCAGTTTTGATGTCTTTGTTTAGTTTTGATCACATTTACACTTGAAAGTTTACATGGGTGTCAGTTTTGAAGTCTTTGTTTAGTTTTGATCACATTTACACTTGAAAGTTTACATGGGGTCAGTTTTGATGTCTTTGTTTAGTTTTTATCACATTTACACTTGAAAGTTTACATGACGTCAGTTTTGATGTCTTTGTTTAGTTTTTATCACATATACGAACGTAATGTAACATGGTGTGTCTGTCGATGATTTTATGCTGTTAACTCTAGTATGGTTAAATGTCGTCATTTAGTTTTGATGATATAAACGCCAGAAAGGTACAATAGCGTCATTTTTAACGACAGTGTTTTTGATGACTTTTACACTAGTTAGGAGTCATAGTGACATTATTGCTCTTTTGAGTTTCAATGGCTTCACCGGAAGTAAGGTGAAATGACTTCATCATTGACACCGTTTTTTATTGATGGTGAAGTTGACGTATAAAGGTGCACACTTGAACACGTTCAAGTATTATTCGGTTGTAAAAAGCCTCTAAAAAGATGTATCAGAATACAAGCGATTTTGAATACATACTATTCTAATATGATGGTGTATATGTACCATTCTAATATGATGTTTTATATCGACTATTAAACGTTTTAGATGAAAGGCCAATGCGTTATTGGTACCCGCCCACATGAACGGGTTTATGGCAAAATAATACACACGTGTTGACATGGCTTATCTTTAGATTATAGTTATTTCCTCTCTTTTCTCATTAAAGAGAGGCCACACGAGAGCTGCTATATAGGAAATGTAATAAACATCTTTGTCATCAACGATAAGAAAAGCACCGTAAATATGTATATATCAGAACGGTCCTATCTCGTTAATAAAAAGTATATAGATACTTCGTTTTGGAATGAACTAGCTAGTTCCAGTTTGTATAGCGGACACAATCGGCGCTAAATCGAAAAGGTCTTAGCTCCTTAATTCTAATGAAGACAATACGACCTTTCCGAGTTTACATAAATGAATCAATTTCATTGAATAGGAACGGACCGTGTTAATGGAAAATGAAATACAATAGAGACTTTTCTAGGTCGTCTAAATACAGACTCGTGGATAGTTATGACTGTCACGACGTCCTTCTGCCCGCTCCGTATCCCTTGGTTACGGGGTAATTTACGATTATAACTGGTCGCACGCCAAAACTAGGCTACATTTCCATGGCCGTGGAGAAGTAGAATGGAAAACTAAAAAAGGCCCAGTCTCAAGATGTGGTCATGAAAAAAGATTCAAAGCTTCGCTGAAAAGATCTATCAAGCTGTTCGGCATTGAATCTGACTCATGGGAGGAGCTAGCCCGCAAGTCCCCAGCGATCAATCGTGAATGTAAGAGCCAAAACACATAAACACATGAGCAGCATACTGTAGGTTTAATAGAGCAAACAAGCGTAAACCGGGGGAGGGTGAGAACGAAGTGTTAGTTGTACCCCCATCTGGACCATCCTGCCCGATATGTATAAGGACGTTCCATGCCAGTATAGGACTCATCAGTCGTCTACCGTCCTTAGAACTCATTAGGATGAAAGAATGGGAAAAGATAGAAAACAAAAAAAGAGAATCAATGAAATGACGTTCCGAAATTAAAACGAACAAAGGATGACTGTCAAATCCCTTTCTTTAAAGCATCTTCTACATTTGTAAGTATAACTATTTCAAAAGAAGATTTCTCAAAGGATGCCTTACGCAGTAAGTTGTTATGAAATTGCTCTCCCAGGAATGTGTTACTGGTCCAATTTGTGATGGTAAACATACGACGAACAACAAACACAACGTGCATCATTTTCATTTGTTTGATAAAAGAAACTAGTTTGATCTCAAGGGGATCTAACCTCTACTCAGACAGTGATTTTAAACATAACAAGGTCTATTCGAATTTGCAAAAGGATTATATGGTATCTTATTTTACAATTTAGATAAATCACTCTCGACAATGCTTCTTGGATATATTACAAGTGCTCAGGCCGTCTTATTGGTTAGTCCCAACATTCTCACCACGCCGCTAATAGGAATCGAATTTGGGACCATCGGTAGCAGGCCCGACGTTCCACCACTGCACAACTGTCGCCTGACTTTGTTGGTGACCTTGGTAGTCACCAGTTTTGTACATGTCAAAGACTGTTCCCATGAAATAAGTCTTTTAAAATGATGAAGGTTCACTTTCTTAATAATTGAAACAAACATTGGGAAGGATTTATTTTTTTTGTATCGAACAATAATTCTAAAAGTACTCGAAAGAGATAGGTTCACTCATGTATTTCCCATATCTTTAACATTTTAAGTCTCATGAAAGAAGATTAATGCTTTATCAAACTATATTGTTTTGTGAAATTTTGATCAAATTCAAATAGTTATTCCTAAAGAAAAATCAGCACAACTTAAACGTGAAAGCCAACGAGAAATAACACAGGTCAGCCAATGTAACTCAGATTTCCTGATTCCTCACCTCCGACCTGCTCACGTAATACAAACATTTTTGAGCGACCTATCAGATTTGGTGTTTGGAAATATGTTACCAAAAAGAGTGTTGATAAACATGATTGAATGGGAGACAACTATGTTTCAAACACGAAATAACTTATATTAAAGGAGTTTATTAATAAGCGTCTCACCGAGTTTATAAATAATTTTCATGACTTGTATGAACATAACAAAATAACTGCATATACATGTATGTGTCAGTAATTTATTTGTACCCATATCCTATCATGTGACTTTAAAAAGTTTTACCTATAAATCACCTAAGTACCAAAATTATAGTTCTGTGAAAGAAAATGACTATGCTTTATGTTGAGATATGACAACGTCCCATGCCATGTAATTGATGAGGGGGAAGGTAAACACCGCTAGTATGCGGTCAATTCGCGTTTTTTACCACCACGCCTTTATTGATATTTCCCACGTCTTTATCAGGCCATCAATTAGTACCGGCGATCCTATTATCAATCAATGGTAATGATCCATGTCTCTCGAAAATGTACTTTTGAGTAGATACGCAAGATTTCCCCTCAAATCATCCTATTTACTACTCACTAACCAATGAGAACTCATCGGGTTTATCCAATGAAAACGTATTTCTCGGTGTGACGTCGGTCAGGAATTACTTCCGGAGGTCGTATAGTAAGATGTAGTTCATGAAAATGTTGTATGTTACTTTGTGTTTTAATTATATGCTTATATGATACACGAGGGGTCTTTTTTGACAGCTTTTGATCTTTTGTAGGTGGACATAATTTTAAAACTCTGTTTTTCTACCCAAGAACTTCTTGTCACGGAAGGTGAAACGAAAATGATGGTGCCCCTGCAGTTTTGGATGCGATTCTAGAGGGGGACATAAAGAGTTGGCCGATAGAGAAAAAAGTAGCTTTTGATCGCCATGCTGTGTACTCTTTGGACTGACTACAGAGTGTTGATAAGTAACAAAATGGGGGGTAACTCTGAAATTTGTCATTACTGTGAAGGGGCCAAAATAGTGTTTTTATTGTAAAGAATAAAGAAGGACGAAAACAGAGTGGGTTCACACCTCTCATACTACGGAAATACCCGAGTAGTAGTGATCGCTAACTTCTAACCCTTTGGTGTGGATTGAAAAGAAACTAGTACTGTTAGTACAGATTTATCTTGGTACAGACCTGTCTTCTGAATTCTACCAAACCTAACTAAAACTGATACCGTCGTCTCAGATTTTACTGCACTGAATTCGCGACTTCAAACACCCTTCTTCAAGTCCAAAACATGACGAAAATAGGCCATTACCTGTCACCGTTCAATTGTGTAATTTGGTCTAGATTATACATACATATTATGCTAAATGCGTTCTTCCGTTTCAGCTCCTATGCTGATTCTATTCGTTGCGGATATATGACGCTTATTATGTTTATTATGAATCACAAAGAATTATGTTTCGTCTTAACCCATTACCTGAAATTTACGACATTTAGCCAGTTTGTTGCAGACGACCCTGAAAAACATTGTGGGGGAAAAAAAGAGAAACTACTCTTTACGAGCAATCTCTCCATTTTCCACAATGTTTTCTGCCCTATCAGTAAATCAATTTTCAATTTCAGCATATTTTGAAATGTCGTCTGCAAACTCTTTCAGTTTTGGACAGTCGAAAAGTTGGCGTTTGGTAAACGGTTATAGCAAGTTTCTATATAATTAATGGCAGTCGGATAACTACCATTACGTAAGATGATACACCCCTTATTACAACAGGAAAGAATACATGAATTATCCTTTATATGTACAGGGGGCGTGTCACATAATATATTATAGCCTTAGTCTGAAACCCAATAGTTTTAAAAGGTTTAGAAAGTCGCCCAATTAGCAAAATACAGACGATTTGTTATATTGGATTATTTTTAGTGTAGCAAAAATTGAAAGTGTGTTCCACCCGAGTCCACTTTTCTTCGAACTCCCAAAGAAATTGACTGTCATGGCGTCATAAATGCTTCCTTGTTTATTTGAAGGTAATTGATATTTGTAAACTTTATTCCAATAAATCAAAACACTGGCTGAGTTATTAGCGTATACAAAAAGGACATATAATATGAGTTACCCTGTCGCTCCTCAAGATAAGATTAATCGACTCCTATTCTTGTATATCGATTGCAGCATTTTTTTTCGAAATCACATGCGTGGTTTCGGATTTCTCGGATTTATCAAATCTGTCATAGACTTGCTGTTCTCCTGACAACAGTAAAACAGCATCCCCGCCTATTAACTATGATGCGTAATATGAACGTCTTAAAACACATATTCGTGACAGACAGCATTCGAAATTGTTCTGACAAAATCGGTATTTTCTTACTTTGACTTGCAAAATCGACTTAGAATTCTTACAGGGGAGCGGTGGCGGCGCGTGATTCTAAACTTTGCTTTGTCAATCAATTTTACCTTAAGATTTTCCTAATAGTTACGAAACCTTATCCTGTCAATAGTGTCATTTTGGGACCGATAAGTGGGTGCCGTATAACATTTGTGATATTCGGCACTAACCATATAATACATGCACGCGACTAATCATGACGTCATAAGAACGATATGACGTCATGTTTACATCATTCTCTACTTATTTTTTCCGTTTTTCTCGTGTTTTATTTACATTTTGTTTTTTAAAAGTATACATAAAGGTAAAAGGATAAATAGAATAGATGGTTGGTGTCTTTTAATTTGAAAAGTTATCGGGCTCGGCTTCGGATATTATCCGTTTCGCCTTCGGCTCACCGGATAATAATCCTAAGCCTTGCCCGATAACATTTCCGATTCACGGCACCAACCATCTATTCTCTATTTATTGATCCTTTTGATCACTTTTTTCAGTTATGTTACGGCGTTCATGGATTCACCCAAACTGAGTTATGGCTAATTAGTGTCCTTCCAAAGGACGCTTCCACGAATCCAGATGTAACGATGAGCTCGAACACGAAACTTCCGGGTTCATTAACTGCCACCTTAACCACTGGGTCGCACAGGGTCCATGTGTAAGGCAGGCAGTGACTTGGAATAAAGCTCGTACACTAAATGCCAATTGGTATGCTCAAGCGCACGGATTGCTGCAATACGACTTACGTACGGTTGGAAGCAGCGTTTAACTTAAACGCAAATTTAGGAACTTTGAGTTAGTTTCATTCTGACAAAATCTTACAATATGAGTCGTCTACACGATTGTTCTATTTGTCACAATCAGTTCTTTGTTTTCGATGGTTCTCGTGTGCTTTGATGAGCATTCCCCGGTGTTGTGCACTTGGAAGGGAGAATGGAAGATGCTTATGTAAGATATTAGTGCGATAAAAAGGAATGTCTATTTCCATGGCTTAGGTCCGGACAAATGCTGCTTACTTCTAGTATTTCGCCAGAGCATAAGAGATACAATATTTACTTGTATACAGTATTACTTAAACAAAATAATGACTGTCTAAGTTAAGACCATTTGTCCCAAGTGTTTGACCTTAACAATTTTTGATACCCTGAAATGTTTGAGCAATGTGACCTCTATTGGTTCGATAGCAATTTAAATACATGTATCTCAAAAAGTATTAGTTGAGAGCTTAATAAAGTGCACACCTATTCGAAAAAAGACATTTTGTTGAATGGGTATCTTAGATTGAATGAGAAGTCGTATAAATTTCGATTCAATCCTATGATAGAAAACCTCCAAAAGATTATACTCGTACATGAACCTAGTCGAAAAAAGGCTTGTTGTTGAATGGCCATCTTGAGTTGAATGAAAACTATTAAAGAACTCGTTTTATTTCCATTATTGAAAAAAAAACTAATACATCAACGCACATATACGAACAGGAAACTTCATAAAACTATGAAAAATCTTTCATCCGGCTTCACTTTAACCTTTGAAGTCATACAACAGTTTTGTGAGAAAATAGTTCTCATAAAACAGGTGTCCAATTCAATTAGTACCAGGACACTCATGTCGAAGTGAAGTCCGTCAATTTCCCGGGTTCTATGCAATACTGTAATAAGGCCTTATCTTTAGAGAAGCTCTTATTATAGTATTGTATTGAACGATCGATCTATGGAATTGATGAATTCGATACTATCGTGTTTAACCCTTTCCCAAACAATAACGACTTTTGACTACTTTGTTGCAGACAACATCAGAAAACATTGTGGGAAAAGGAGAAATTGCTCGTGACGAGCAATTTTTCCTTTTCCCACAAGGTTTTCTGGTCTTTCTGAAGAATATTTGTCAATTTCATCACATTTTGAAATGTCGTCTGCAAATTCTTTCAATTTGGGACAGTCGAAAATTTGTTGTTTGGGAAAGGGTTAATAAGAGTCCGCAGCCCTTAGCTCGTTGCTCGCCATTTCTACCATTTTGGAACATTCACAAATGGTCAGAGTGCTCTCTAAAGGGTCGCACATGTTTCGAGTTCATGTTTAAGATGCGGCCCTTTGAAATCAGGACTTAAAGCACGAACTGCAGGATCAAACTCATATGCCTAAAGGCGAGAGCTGGTTTCCTTTTTGTATTTTCTTTTGACAAGTGATTATAGAATACGCTTTGCCGAGAATCCGGTGCCCTGGCTAAGAAGTCAATAAGATACACTCTTTTTAAATTCAATGAATATATGCTATTAACAATTACCTTGGGATGAGGCCTAGGCCTGATAATATTTTCAGTTTGGAAACCCGACTTGACTAATATACTACACATGTTAATAAAATTAAGTCGAAAAGGGAGATCTCTGTATGAATTTGACCCTGCATTAAACTGAACGATTTATCCACCATTGCCAAAAGACGACATGAGGTGATAGGATATAAAAACCAATGTTTACGGTTTTCAAAAGGAGAGCATGTTATTGGTATTTCGGTCAGTATTCAAATACTAGAAACCTGATATTTTTACCTTTCTATTTGTGGAATACTCTGCACAAAATAATGCTGTAACAACGCTTATCATCGAAGTGACCATGAAGTGTTGGTAAAAACAAAACACAATTATTTCAATTTAGTGTATTATTCTATTTTACCAAGACAGAAATAACACAGCGAGAAGTCCTTTTCCATTGGGAGAAAAGCACCGTTTCTTTGCAATACACCAAGTTCACTAGCAACGAGGTTACAGTTTTCCTCATTTCAACTCGTGTTAACTTGCCTACTTCAGAATATCTTAACGATCTAAGTAGATAAAGAAAGAGTTGTTCATCAAGCCTTCATTGCCACAATGATTTCTTCTTCATAGACCTTCCTTACGTCAAATGTCCTTCTGACATGATATTCCACACGTAAGCGACAAAAAGGTAATTAACCTTTTCAAAAAAGCATGTAGAAAAAAAGGTATAATACATTATATGTTTAAACATACTTACCCTTTCTATATAGATGTGTTCATTATAGATATCGAACAATGGAACATTTTACATACGTTTCGCTACAACAATTCTCATTCTCAGCACACATTTGGGATTTTTTAAGACTTCTAAGTTTCATCGCTCAAATTGCTGAAGCTTCTTCCCAATTTTGAGGAAAAAAGGCCCTGTAAGTGCCGTGACAGATAACCTGTCAGTTGATGACACATTTTTGATTGGGCACTTTTAAAAGTATACTCCGCATGACGATTCTTATATCAACAAAAAAGGCTTTATCCAATCGTAGGAAATGCTTCCTTTTCCAAATAACATAAGACAGTCGGGGGATGCATATGCCTAGGTAGAACTTTGACCGCCCCAACATCAATTTGGTATTAATTAGGCGCGTTAATTGTCAGTCTAGAATTGATTGATGAGAGAAACGATGTCAGTTGTTTTGGGGCTCTCCAAATCTAATCAGATTTTGGTTTTCTACTTTCTCTGTTTGTGCATATTCGTATTTGAATGAGAAAACAATAGAAAGTATTAGTAAAAACTAATTGTGATAAAGAACTTGTGTGATGGGTACATGGAAGTGATTCCATAACACCTTTATTCTGTACCAAGCACTCATTGGATTTGATGCCGTGACTTATATAAGCCTTGTTGAAAAAAAAGGAAAATGTCTCATGCGATTTATTTCTACTTTTCTCAACTCATTCTGACCAATCTGATTATAAGCTTCTAACTGTTTTCATGTTAACCTGATTTCTGCAAACTCAGTTGATATCGGCAAACGAAAGCATTGTTGTTCGGGAACATCCGATATGCAAATATTGACACAAGAACAGTTCCTGTTAATAAAGTGAATTCCGGCTGTAGCGCTTTGATACGACAGAATACGGAATATTTTTTCGCAGACCTTACTTGTGTACTTTAAGGGCTCATGGACTTAATGCGGCTTGTTCACAGAAGATCAATTATCAAAGTAAAAAAAACATTTTTGAAATAATACAGTGTCGTATCGTTATTTGATAAAAAAAACTAAAAGTAGCCATTGAAAGCATGATTTTTTCAAAATGCGTCAATTGATCTAAAAATGTACAGTTGATATGCGAAAGTTCTAAAAATCAATCTCACGCATTTGCATTAAAATACTTGTTAATTCACTGTCTACTCTCGTTGAAGAATTAAAAAGTTTCCAATATTGCTCCCAATTATCCCAATATCCCAATATCAGTGCATATCATATACCAGTTAAGCTGTTGTGCAGTTTTAAAGGAAATATTTCTTAACTTGCAAATTTACTCACAAATGGAGTAGGAGTGAACAAATCGTAACATATAAACACACTAACACAGGCAAGTGCACCGAGGGTCCCGAACTCGGCCTGGCGGAAGGAAAATGCCAGGACTAACCCACACATCGGTGCAAATACTGATCCTATAAGTATATACCCAGGAAGCAGTCATCGAGTGTGAATTTAATATACTCCAAGCTTCCCTCACACTCAATGTTAAAATGAATAAGTTGAAACTGAAAGACAGGCGTTATCAATGACACGACAGGATACCGTCTGTTTTCTGAGTAAATAAACGTTTTTAATTTAAACTGCGGCTTATCAGTTCGACTATATGTTTCCCTTTTATTATTTGGTAACATAAGTTTGCGTAATCCCCATTATGAAGTGAGATATATCGATCAACAATTTACCATACTGAAACAGGATAAAAAAAAGTTCTGTTAAAAAATAGGTTAACCAATTCCTGTATAGTTTTTGCCAATTTTTATTGGTGCGAATTAAAGTTTCAATATCGTTGATGCCGTGTCAACAAATTTTCAGTTATGTAACGGCTTTCCTGGATTCACCAGCACTATCAAATAGTTCTGGAGCACCAAGCCAAATGGACACTCCCACTTAAACTAGAGGTAGCTGAAGGACTTGAACCCGTGATCTCCCTGTTCTAAGGCCGCCAGCGTAACCACGGGGCTTCACAATACTCGACATTTAAGCAATAGCAGACTACAAATATCAGGAACATTTGTTAACTGTTGATATTAGGTTGTCAATTCATAGAATACTCATTAGTCGAAGATTATGCATACATGCAGCCTTCCTTTTTCTACAAGTCTGATGCAGAATTATATCAAGATAAAATACCAATATTCCGCCATTTTGAAACTCATTCTCCCGTCGTAATACTTCGATCATTATCGGTAAACATCGATCGTGGTATACCGAAAACGACCGAAGTAATCCGACGAAAGAATTGGTTTCAAAATGGGTGGTAATGAGTATTCTACGTTACAGTCCCTTTGACAAAACCATGAAATGAACCTAACGAGCAATTAATCCTTTCGTTACTGTGGTTTTTCACAATATATCACGAAAAATATGTTTCTTTGCTGTTTTCCCTGCTCTTGTCGCTTCCTATGTGGACCATTTACAAATTCACATATTTTATAAATTATAAAAAGCCAACCATTTCACCTTGTGGGCCTATCGATATCAAATGAAAGGCTGGTTGTTTAGTTTATATGGGGTTTACATCGTATCAACAGTATTTCAGTTACGTTGGGATGCAAGACTCTTTATGGTGGAGAATGACCCATACTCAACTGCCCATAAGGTATGGTCAAAGCAGGTAGAACCATTCTGTGAGTCAGTCGAGAGAATGGTTATTTAATAGTCTGCCTTCTCCTTTAGTCTTTAAGAAGCGGCACATTCCGACTTGTATGAAATATTGTCTTGGGAGTGTTGCAATTACATTCAAAGTGCAAGTTTTCCGTTTCAACAATAAATTTGTAATGTCAAGAAAAGGCGTTTAATAAACACGCAAGTTGCAGGATTTATTTGATAAATCACGAACATCTGACGCTTGCAACAGGATTCGTTGAGACAAATTCACACTATTTTTGTTTTTGGAAGACATACACAGCAAAGGACTGGGTGGTCATTTCTGCAAAATTGAAAATTGACCTTTAACATAGACGTCCAAATAAGAAATGAAAAGAATATGACCGTGCTAAGAAAAGCACTTTTGTAAAGTGGTATTGCTTGTGCTTGCTAGATGCGTTCGAGATACGAACGTGTTCAAGAAAGCGCCGTCCAGAATCCATTACAAAGCGCCGCTGAAATTAGCACGTCAACTATGGCGAAAAGTCGTTCATTGAATAGACAGACATTGATTGTTTGATTTGGGCAATCAATGTGTGCCATTACATCAACAATCGGTCAGAAAGGGTCGGACTATAACCACATTTGGTATGTTGGGATATGTCTGAAAGTAATAGAATATAATGTTGATATATCCAAAGTGTAAATACTTTATCAAAACTTATTTCATTAAAAAGAAAAGTAAAGGAAAGCTTTGTGACTAAAGGGTAAACTGCTTCTTATGCGCAATTTATCTTCGGTTTCAAAAGCCTTGTGCCGGAATGTTTTCTCGTCAAGCTGATAACCCTTTATCAAATGCCGAATTTTTTAGTGTCCAAATTTTAAAGAGTTTGCACTTTGCAGACGATATTTCAATATGTATTGAAATCTGACAATAATCTTCAGATGGGTAGAAAACCTTTCGGGGAAAAGAAGAAATTGCTCGACACAATCAATTTCTTCTTTTCCAACAATATTGTCCATAGTCGTTAGCAACAAACTGACAAGACATCGTTATTGTTAGGTAATGGAGTAATGGCATATGTCAAAAGGAGGCAAAGGGAGATTCTCACAAGTTTCTTTCTAAAAAGGTTATAACCGTATCATAATTACCTGTAGAAATATCAATACCAGGGAAATCAGCACTTGAGAGCTTTTACTGATAAAGCACGGCTTTCGCGTCGTTCGTCTGCCGGCGTTGAATATTCGGTAGATTCGATTCGTCTTCACCAGCAGGGGCGCGTAGATCACCGTAAACACCAGACTAAATCCCACCTGATTGACGTAACACTTGACGTCGGTCGGACGCGTCAGAAAACTACCCGTTAACGCAAACGTCAGCATTGTCCCGATTATAATCATAGAGGACAACTCTAGACTGGTACACTTCACGACGTGCTCGCTTCGATGCTTGAAAAGCACGCCGCTGATCCACACGCAGAACAGGATACCCGTCACAGCGGCTGCGCAAAGCCCGACGGAAATGGCGTTGGTCATCCCGAAATGCGCGGGAGTTATGCTCACACAGCGTACTCGATGGTTGTCCGGCCATTCTAGTTCCGGGCATACCTCACAGCGAGTGGCGTTTGTTGTAACGATCTCATTAGGTTTGCAAGTCACGCATTCCCAACAGCAAGTTTGTTTGGCGAAGTAGTAGATGGTACCCGGAAGTGCCGTGCAGGGCTCGGGGCATGCGGAGACTGGTACCCTGTCCCCGGGCCAGGAGAGGCTACCGGTCTGTATGTCCAACTGTTCGTCGTCCATGTTCCAGAAACCAACCTGTCGCAGATGGTTGTGATGGTGTGCTGATGGCTGACACTGGCGGATCAGGTATTTCGTCATAATGTCGCCGTTTTCGTTGAATTTCAGTTTACCAAGAGAACCGTTAAAGTTGATATGTTTGAGTTCATTATAGATGCCCACTCGGCTGATGCAAAGGGACAAGTCTTCTTCATGCTCTAGTTGCCAGGTATTGCAGTGTTTCTTCACCACATTGTCCAGAGCATACGCGAATGCATAAACGCTGTCAATCAGGAATGTATCAACGAAACTTGATTGTATGTACCCTTCACCATCCCCGGTATGGCTCCAAGCTCCGGCCATTCTCATTGTCGAATTATACCTCTCTGGATCGGCTAAAGTTTGTGCCGTTATTTCCTTTAACCAAGGATTCTTGCTCTCCCGCCGGCCGGTCTCGGTTCGAAGCTCGGACATATGCTTTGCGAACCGTTCAATAGTCCGTGAGTTTGGTTCTACGGTGAAGGAGCCAGTTAGTTGTCGACATGACTCGGGCGATTCTTCCAGCACCAAACTAAAACTATCGCTGCCTATCCACACGAACCTATCCTTCAGTCCGGATCTACTAATCGCCTGACTGAGCAGTACTGCATCCTGTATCTCAACAAAGGCGATCACAACAATCGTGTCTGTATGCTTGTGTAACGTCTGGATGACACGATCCACGTCTTTATCCCCAGAGTTATATAAAATCTCGAGTTTATCCTCGATGCAGATCTGACTGTTTCCCTTCTGCTGTAGGATATTGTCCAACTCCTTCACGCCCTCCCTACCATAACTCCCTTCCGAGTACACAATCGACACATGGGTCCAGTTAAACTGCCTTAGGAGGGAAACCATCACCATGACCTGGTATCGATCAGGGGGAACCATCCTGAAAAAGTACGGGAACCGCGTCTTGTCGCTAAGAACGTTACTGGTAGCCGTGTGACTGATCTGTGGTATCTTGAACAGATTCAGTACGTCAGCTACAACAATACTCAGTTTGCTCGTGTATGTCCCTATAACGCCAACCACGTCAAAGAAGTCTTCGTTTACTACGTTATTCTTGCTTCCATCACCACCGCCAGCGTCACCAGCCTTACAGACGTTAAGGGGACCAGTACAGGTTTCGCGGAGTCTAACACTGCTTGGCATAAACTGGATGGCGCGGGCAAGTGCAATTGATGGCGATAAGCAATCGTCTAAGATGGCAAAGCCGAGTTTAAGATTAGGTAGCAGGTCTGACCGTTTGTTGTTGATCTCCCGTACCGCGAAGCTTAGGGCCTCCACGTTTTGGACGTTACGCATATCCTGTATATCCGGTGTGCAGTTGAGGAGAGAGTTCGGTGAGTGAATGGACAAAATGGCGCCGATGTTGATGTCGCCCTTTTCGATCCACTTGTATTCGGATTTGTAGACGTCCTCCGGAAAGGAGGCCGTCTGTTTGATGATGTAAAGTAGTTGAATGATGAAAAGGGCTTTCCGTGTCATGGCTCCTGTAATATAAAAAAAAACCTGTTATATGTTATTTTAAAAGGGAACCCAGATCATCCTAGTATGTATCATTAAGTATTTCTAAGTTAAACTCGTGAATTCCCTCCTAAGGGTATTCAACAGTAACCGTGGTTATATATAGTTTAGAGGCTAGATAGTGAAATTTAAACGACATAGAAAACCCGTCAGTCGCTATCGCTCCTTCCTTGGGGTTTCTATATCGTTTAAATTTCACTATCTAGCCTCTAACCTATATTAAGTGTTTAACCTACATTTTCATCCAATGTAGGTTAAACACTAATGCTTATTCTAATGCAAAACTCGTGGCTCGGTTAATTTAAAATTGTTTGACCAAGCAGAATAGGGATTAATTGATTCAGCTTGAGTGCAAAATAAATTTAACCCTTAGAATACTGGGTAATTTTCCAAAAAAGGGTTTTTGTTTCGACTGCTTTCCTAAACCTCAAATATCTGCTTAAGTTTGATGTAGAAGATATTCAGAGTAGCAAGCGGGCTAGATCACATGCCCGTAGCCAATTTACTTGGTGGTTCGCCTGAAGCTAACCCATTTGCATAAGCATGAATTCGGTTCCAGCTGTTTAAGGGTAAAAGTCGGTCTAGTATTGATAAATCGAGTATAATAGGTTCAGCTTGAGTGCATAATATATTTGATTATCCAGACCCTTATCTACTGTGTATAGTGGTGTAATTACAGACGATTTAATGTGTATATCACTTAACTTTCGTTTTCAAATTCAGATCTTGGGAAATCTAAAAAATGTTTAATTTTATTGAGGAAACAGATTAAAAAATCACAACTTAATAATTTGCCATCTCAGAAAAGTTACCGATAAGAAATAATTTAAAAGCATGTCCAACACTTCCATGAACATTGATCTACTTAACGTGGACGTTTAAAGGAAATGGGTTATATGCCGGGTCGATTTACCAGAAATATTGTAAGCCTACAGTTATAAATAAGGGGTACTTCTCAGTTTACGGAAGTACCCGAGTAGTTCCGATTGCTTAGCCATAGGCCAAGCAGGACCCCTGTAGGAAGAGAAGCCGGAAAAGCGTATTAAAAGCGTATAAAAAACGGTTGCGTATTATGTTTTAACAGTGTTGATTCTGGGTTTTTGTGTGTGTTTTTTAGGATTAATGACGCAGTTCGCGTGTCTATGGCATGCATATTAAGCCTGTCGAGATGTCCAACACTTTCTCTTGTGTGTGTTAGATCTATCTTTTCAAAAAAGTGTCATATTAACCAAATACATGATTGTCAAAATGGCAATAATACATACATCCATACTCAAAACCGTTGTGACAAAAGGAGAATTTGCTCACGTTGAGCAAATTCTCCTCTTTTCTCAACAATTTCGATGGCTTCAACACAACGAACACATTTAAGCCCGATTCTATGAGGAAGAAAGCCAACACGTGTTTACAGGTTGTTATATTTATAAATGAATAATCGACGGTAATGTTCACACAACGTGTGGTAAAATGATAACAGTTTCAAAAACATCGCAGCCGTACAGTAACTGTTTTGTTTCTCATCGGTTTGAATAACTTAATAGTTTTTCTCATTGTGTTTTTGTGAGCTTTATCTACTGTTTGTTAATGTTTCCTATTGTCTTTCAAATATACCGGATCGATTAATGTCTACTCTATATGCAACGTCGGGCTTGAAAGTTCCAAGTAGATAAAAATTCTTTATACTCATCTTCCGATGTCTGAAGGCACATCCATGCTACTAACATGGTTTAACCTCCCTTTTTAACCTTTATAGTGCTTAAACATACTTCATACTTATGCAGACATGTTAGATCTAGGCCAGCCGCCAAGTAAATTGTTTGCTACTCTGAGTATGTTTCCTCATCAAAATCAAGCAGATATATAAGATTTTGGAAAGCATACGACACAAGGGTATTTTTTCCTTATAAATCCACAATTCCTACCTCATGCTGTACACATTTCACCTGAGAGAATGAAAGGAACGTTCTGTTCTGTTGAAAAAAATTAGTTTGCTCGCTTTTCTTCGTTGAAATGGATTGAACTGTTGAACGGTGCACAGATGTAAAACGAAAATAGAAATTAAAACTGCAATACAGCTGTATTGTCATGTCATATGCACTGGAGAATTGCGATTGGAAGCAAGATTTGATAGTTTTGATTTCCATTAAAAGTGTATACAGTGAATAAACACATGTCATAATCCAAAAGCATGTCATCGCTTTGAAATAAAACGCATAAAAACATTCTAAGATAAATTGGCGCTTCCTTAATAAATGATGCTTTCAAAAAGATACTTCTTATTGTACACAAAACAGCAATACAAAAACTGCATTGTCTCAACAACACTTTATGTCTGTGAGCAGCAACCTTCCAATTATCTGTTGGTTTGATTTTTAACATTTTTCATAATTCGTTTCTTTCTGTCGACCTTGCGTGCTTGTTTTCTTGTTAGATTTCTTGTTTGCATGCTTGCTTGTTTGCTTGCTTGCTTGCTTGCCTGCTTACTTACTTGCTTGCTTGCTAGCTTGCTTGCTTGATTGATTGATTGATTGATTGATTGATTGATTGATTGATTGATAAATTGTATCACTGGCTGTTGGTACCGTTATCCGCCATTTTTGATGAATATTTCTTTGTTGTTTTGTTACGTCTTTTCTTTTTGCCATTTATTTCAAAATACTAGAGACCATGCAGGCGGTCCGTTTGTTTGTTGGCAGAGATAAATAGTAAAATCAATCTTCACTCTTGGTGTGCTGTTTGACGATAAATGCACTTGACATTTAAAGGTTTGGAAACATGGCATCATGTTGCTTTGGTAATGAGCTATTCCGTTTCCCTCAAACGATCCTTGTTACTCCAGCCTTAAATCAAAGGCCTAATGGAGGTTCTGGGCAAGCAGGTAGAAATAGCATTTGCTTAGAAATCGCAATTATATTCAATCAAAGCGCTTTCTCCCCCTGTAGTCGTTTGATAAGTTGATTGAGACAGCATCAAACACACATTTAAGGAGTCCTAAATCTTTCCCTCGTATGAAATCAAATTTGGACTTGTCAATCTTAGAGGAATGTTAGACGAACATACTAAGGATAACGTGTTCACAGAGCATCGGGTGAAAACTATTATAACAAAAGCAAAGATTGCTCATGAGGAGAAACTTTCTCTTTTACATGCAGTAGTTTCTTAATTTTTTGACAGCATTTGCTAAGACACCACCATCTATGATATAAAGTTTAAGCAAAAGACATTTTATTTTAGGAAGTTTTTTTTTTCGTCAAAATTTGTTTGATAACTATTTATTTTAAAACAAAACGAAGAATTCTCTGTATGCGACGAAAGAAAAGAAATGATACATCAATTGCTGCAAAAAAAAACAGTTAAACCCTTTCCCAATCGCCAAATTTTCGACTGTCCCAAATTGAAAGAGTTTGCAGACGACATTTCAAAATGAGATGAAATTGAAAAATATTCTTCAGATGGAGCAGAAAACCTTGTGGGAAAAGGAGAAATTGCTCGTAACGAGCAATTTCTCCTTTTCCCACAATGATTTCTAAAGTCGTTTGCAACAAAGAAGTCAAATGTCGTTATTGTTTGGGAAGGGGTTAGGTTTGAATAGCCAAAACGCTGTAAAACCAGTGGTTACGGTCGAATACCAATAGTATGCCATTTTGAAAATCTTTCTTTCGTCGGATTACTTCGGTCGTTTTCGAAATACGTCGGTCCGGGTCGAAACTATTCGGTGAAAAGCTAATAGTTCCAGCCCCAACCGTTGTATACCGAGAACGATCGAAGTAATCTGACGAAAGAATGAGTATCAAAATGGCGGATTATTTGCATTCTTCTCTAATGTAGTATCCATCTTATTGTTCAATAGTGCATCTAAGGTGCAGTCATTCAAGTAAGTGCAGAGGTGCATAAATGCATTTCAGGCTTCTCTGCCAACTGCGTCTGCGTTTATTTTCTATCATGCTGCGTAAACATTATGAATGTGCTGACTTGATGGTTTAGGAACGAATCATCAAAGCCAAAAAAAATCAGTTGTCAAAATAATTTTGTTTTAAAAGGACTATCTCATAGAAGGGGATTTTAGATTTTAGACTTTAAGAATGAATTGTCTCCTACCGATAAAATGACGATATTGGTTTCTAAAGTAACATAAGACGATAAAATGACGATATTGGTTTCTAAAGTAACATAAGACGATAAAATGACGATATTGGTTTCTAAAGTAACATAAGACGATAAAATGACGATATTGGTTTCTAAAGTAACATAAGACCGGATATCCTACCCCTTTTTATAACCGCACAGAAATGATATAGATTATTTGTATTGCAGCTATTGCAAACCGTTTAAACGGGTTCATTTCGTAAACAACAAGCTAAACTTATAAGAAGAGGCGCTCTATATTTAGATACAATCGTCACGTGGGTCTTTGGAAACGTTTATCCTCTCTTGTTACGTGATGTTAGCAAGGTGTGTGAGAAGGAATCCCTGCGTTTATTTATAAACCGGCTTTCCCATTGAAAGCGCTGCACGGGATTTCTGCAGCCATGAAATAGAAATTGTAAATACTCTTTGGTTTAGTGAAAATGACTAGATAGTTATATTTATTTCAATATTGAGCAACAAGACAATAATCAAAACCACATACTTCTAAAATAAACAAGACATTGTATAAAATATGAAAGTTATATGATGTTGTTATGAACCATGCCAGAATAACATCAAAATCAAAGACTACACATAGAAGGCAAAATCCCTTTTTTACGATCTTATGTCAGAGCAAGATGGTCGCTTCCAGGTATTTTTCCTTTTTTTACCTACTTTTGTCAATGATAGCTACATTGTGTATACCATGCATTCGTTGACCATCAACGGCAGAGAAATCGTAGTTGAATGACGTGCATGTCCAAAACAGTTGGTCTTCGACTGTGATTTCTCTGCTGAGTGTTAGACATAGCGAAGTTATAAAGCATGGGTTATCATATACAGTGAAGCCTCGTTTATCCGGACCCCGATTATCCGAATGTCTCGCAATCCGAACGAAAAAGTAAGGGAACGGACGTATTTGACCAGTTTGTTGCAGACACTTTTTGAAAACATTGTGGGAAAAGGATAAATTGCTCGTGACGAGCAATTTCTCCTTTTCCCACAATGTTTTCTACCATATAAGAAGATTATTTTTGGGACGGTCGACAATTTGGCGTTTGCTTAAGTGGTATAAGTATACACGTGCATACAGACCGTTTATGTCTTAATGTGTATAAGAACATGCGCTACTTCATAAGTCCGGATGATTCGGTAATCCGGACATTTTGTTAGGAACGGACGTGTCCGGATTAACGAGAAATCACTGTATCTGTATGACCAGAACCGTAAAGCTTACTGTTATCATTAAAGTTTTCATGTTTTTGCCTCCAGACCACACATCTCTGAAAGTTTATTTATATATTTTGCATGTTAGACTTAGGGTTTCATTGTATATTCATTTTCACATAACAAGTGATCTCAATTGATTATAAAACTATTTTAACCCATTACCAAGCAATAACGACATTGAACCAGTTTGTTGCAGGCAACTCTGGAAAACATTATGGGAAAATGGGAAATTGCTCTGAACGAGCAATTTCTCCTTTCCCCACAGTGTTGTCTGTCCTATCAGAAGATTATTTTTCAATTTCATCACATTATGAAATGTCGTCTGCAGAACCTTTCAATTTGGGACAGGCGAAAATTTGGCAAAATTTGGTAAAGGCTTAAACATCAAGTTCCGTAAACCATTTCCAATGCAGTTGCTTGAGTAAAACTCCACTACATTAGAATTCGTTAGTTTTTATTCGAATATAAGAAAAAAACTTGCTTACCACTTCTAAATAAGAATACCTTTTTATATGTACATTAATTTTAACACATTTCTAGCGACACAAATCACACAGTTTAAACGATACAAAACGATGTGTATGAAATCCCCGCAAAATCAAGCACTTATCTGCGTGTTTCTGTAATCGAATTTCAAAGCACTATGGTCGGCCTGCAGAGAGGCTTTCGATACCAATATTTTATATCGGAAAACCCCTTTCCCACGGAACAACCACTGCATCTATCACGTGCTGCTATATCAAACAGTCGTATCTCATACTTAACACTAGTTAGGGTTTAATCCTTATAGTGCTGAAATGCTTATGCAAACGGGTTAGATCAAGGCCAGCCGCCAAGTAAATTGGCGGTTGGCCTGAGATCTAACCTGTTTGCTACTCTGAGTGTCTTTCCCAATCAGAAATGAGTATTTATCAATGGGTTTGGAAAGCAGACGACACAAAAATATTTTTTTTTTAGAAAAGAATACTAAACATTATTAGGATTAATATATGATATTGTTTGACTTTGCAGCAACGAATTGTTGTCATTGGTACTGAGAAGTGATGAGCTTAAGCCATTTTAGCTAGGCTATTCGAAGAATAAGGAGATAGAGCTATACTACTTACCCGGGCGACGGCGTCACAACTTCGTAAAATCTCTACTAGCATTATTTTATCTCACGAACTACTGTATGGATTGGGTTAATACATGAACACACGTGTTCAGGGTCATACTCTAAGAGCCTGGAGCAGTTTCATATCTCTCGTTTTGAATTTAAATGTAGCTTGTCATTCAATGTCAAAATGAGCATGATATCAATTCTTTTTTTATGTGTTAGTGTTGTGGGTGCGTCGAGAACTGATTAGTCTTATTCTTGCGTCGAACGACCTTTTCAAAATCGGGCAGGATGGTCCTGATAGTGTGCAGACGGTATGCATCTAACGCTTTTTCAACCTTTTGCTTTTCCAATTTTGCTCTGTTAAGCTGACGCGATGCTTCCCATGTTTTTTGGCACAACGGTTCTAGGCTAGCTCCTCCCATGAGTTAGGTTAAAAAGTCGAACAGATTGGTAGATACTTTCAGCGAATCTTAAGACAGCTTCTTCTGACCATACCTGGAGCGTGACCCATTTTCTAGTTCCCCGTAGAAGTTTTGGTTTGATTCCCTGTGTCGTCCATTCTTCGAACTTGAACAGTCTAGCGGAGATGCCCTGACACGAACATCTTTACTTAATTCATGTTTTCAGCAAATGCGTCTCTGCATCTCTGCTACTATATGAACGCAGTTTGGTGGTGTGAAATCCTTTTATTTCTAATTAAGATGTATGTTTACGGCATTATGTCGTTCATTCAATACTTAAGTAATATATCTGCGACAATTAATATACCATACTTCTCGAATTATTTCCAAGTACTGGGCAAAGAGATGAAAAGCCCTAGACATTAATATGATGATCGGAAGCTGTGATTGGTCCGGCATTTACCGGGTTTCTCTGTCAAGGAAAGGAGATCTGGTTGGCCTTGTGGTTGGAGTACACAATTTGAAATCACATAACCTTTTCCTCATTTGGGTTCAATGGAACTTGTCTTGGAAACGATATCTATGCTTATGTGAAGAAAATGAATAAAAAAGCTGACGCAACTTTCCCAATTAATCTTAATTATAAGTAAGTTAATTATGGGCCTCCGTGACCTAGAAGTAAGAGTAAATAACTTGAAATCTTCTCAGTTCAATTCCTGATGGCGGTATTTTATATTTTTTATTATAGGCAGTCTCCCAACTGACTCACGGAGTACCGATGTTTTGAACTATTGGTCAGCTCTTATGGACAGTTTAGTTTAGATAAGCAGCGATGGATGGTTATAGCTGTTGTCGGGATATTTCTTGTTTCCTACAAAGCTAATTCCTAGTAAAGGAATTACCTGCTGCAGAGATTTCCAGGAAGTCGTGAGCCCCGGGGGCCAGATCACCGGGAGAAGCTCATTTGTGGATCACAACTCTTCCTGCTTTTTCACAAGGATACGTTTACGTCGATTGGCTGTGCCTAATGTTGGTAATTGAGTGTTACGGTTATATCGCACCAATACATGTTGTATTCGAATGTGCTAGTTCGCAAATGAGATTATATAGAAAGGCAAAAGGTCGTTGGAACAATGCAGTTTTTGTATTGATGTATGCTATACGATTTAAAGTAGTTATTGAAAGAGCAAATAATTCTAAACTTTTATGTACAGTGGTAGATCTCAAAGACTATAAAACGCTTCTGAATATTAATACACATGAATTCTCTCTTTACAATCTCTTAAAACCTAAATTCAAACTTATTTGCTTCCATTGGCTAGTCTATAAAATGTATTGAACAGTTATAAGGAAACTCACTTTCAACTTCCAAATAGCCTTACTTCTTTGAACCAGTAGCTTGAAGTTTTATCGCGATGCAGCTATCATAATCGTATATAAAAGAGCACCAAGTTGTACTGCACGTAGGGCTTTTAGACCCATATATACTTTGTAAGGCAGCCAGGAGACTTCCTCGAACGAGTTTTATGTTGCAAATTACTGAACATTCTTGTTAGCGCTCGTGTCACTATAGGTGCCATGTTGCAGGCTTACAAACTTAACATACAATCAGTAAAGGTATGAAAATGTGCGCATCGAAGTGTTTTGATCCATTAAGAAACAGAACCCTTGCGAAATGTCAATTGTGTGGGAATTCGTGACGTGCTGTTGCCAATGCATAATGACACAGGGTTTGGGGTTGAAATATATGATGTAATTAAACATGGGACCAGTTATATTTGTAGTGGTATATGAGTAATTGTTGGTTTTATGAGATCAGATGACTCAGATCGAGTCACTGTGGGGTTTTTTCTTAGACAATTCTCACTTTCCTAGCCGTGAACGTTAGACTCCCAAGGAGGCTGGATATAATTAACGACGTTAAATCTCAGTTTTTAACCGATGAAACACTATCCTTACCTGGTAGGTATTCTGCATTTGGCTCCTTCCATTAGAAAATAAGCAATAAAAAACACCAGTAGTCTTGTTGGTGGATTATAGAACTAAAATACAATGACCCCTCTCCGATTGGGTTCAGGTCTCGGCAGCGATATATTTGGATTATATGAGAGATGGTTTCCTGAATGACCTTAGAATTGCTGATGGTCGTTTAATACTTGACAAGCCTCTTTAGGCAATTAGGTATGAGGTCTTCATATATTGCAGTATAAAGGTAAAGGTTTTGTTTATTATAGTGTCACCCTTAATGAAAGGACCATCCAGTTTGGCTTATAAGACACTTTTACACTGATTTTACTAAGTATAGATATAAGTAAATTACAGTTGATGCGATGAAAAGCCTTTACAAACTTACGAATAGTACATATTGCCCTTATAGTTTCTTTAACGGATTTCATAGGATTCGTGTTATCATTATTATTAATCTTGAAGGTCTTTTTTGGATAAAAACAACTTAATTCATGAATCTTATTATGTTACAGCCTCGATATTTGAACTAGAAAGTGATGATAAATACCGACACTTTGGCGAACGTGCCCAGTAATAAAGTCTTGGAATTTGTCGTTTACAGAGCATTTTCTTCCGAGAACTCGTATAGCGTGTTGAACTATGGTAATTTTGTTTGTATCGTTTATCAGCTGTTTCCAAGAACACGGCACTCTGGTGAAAGCTGCTATGTGCGATTCGTATTGGCCGCTGATAGTGTTACGACAGTTAAATGAGATTTATTTTACGTTGATGTAAATCCAACGTACAAAAAAAAATCAGTTCCTACTTTGTCATTGTTCCACTCAGTCTAATACTTGCAATGGTTAGTCGTTGAATGCCTGTTTGATTTCAAATTGCTTAAAGTGGCTCATTCACAGAAGAGAAATTTTGTGAGTCAAAATAAAACGTCGTTGAAACAACCCAGTTTTTGAATTTTTGTGATATACAATCAAAAGTAGCTATTGAAAGTATCACTAATTCAGGAATTTTGCTATGTACAGTTTATATACAGTAGATCTCGAAGGCAATGCCTCACTTTTACATCAAAATACCTGTAAATTCACTGTATACTATAAAGAATTTTAGAAAACGATACAATTTTGCTACCATGATCATTCTTCAATGCGCATCAGTTACCAGTACATCTGGTTTAAAATAAATGGATTTAAACCAAATTTTCTTACATCTGTTAACAAGCAGCTTTTAAGCGATACAGAGCTTGTTTACATGCTTTAGAACATTTTGAAATTAAAAACCAATTTCTTTAAAATTAATCATGTTTTCAATGGTTATTCGAAATTGTATATCAAACGAACATACACAAAAACTGTATTGTTTCAACGACATTCTATTTTAAATTTCAAATGTTCTCTTCTGTAAACAAGAACCTTTAATTCTACGCCGACATTAGTTTTAGACGTCTAGGAATAGGCGCTCCCCTGTGGCCAGTGCTAACATTATCATACGACACTCATAGACGTACGTGGATCATTAAGGAACATTATCACTTCTAAAAAAGGATCTCCTTTAAAGTCCGCTTCTCTTAGCCTAGACCCTGGGACTATAACCTATTAGACAGACCAGCTAAACTGTGAAGATCGTGTTGCGATGATAATGAAAGGTATAATGTTATATTAACAATAACTCGTGAAAAATAAAACATGCTAGAGTCATGAATCACCGATAGTGCTTCTTTCGTTAAATAGGTGTGAGAGAGAGAGAGAGAGAGAGGGGGGGGGGGGAAGAACAACTTGCTATGACCTTACAATAGCATTTATGCCTTTTTCATCAAGGGACGAGTATGATCTGTTTTGTTTATCTTGCGAATTACTAAATGATCTTCAATGGACAATCAATGGTCCAGAATTTGGAGCCCAATATAGTTTCTAACGTTTAATGCAGTCAATATGACAGGAATTTCATTTTTACCACATTTCAGTTGTGTTCATGTCAGAAACCATGAAAGAGATTTAAATATACTAGTAAAGTAATATCAGGAGAATAAACATGGCGTGCTCGATGCTTGCTGCCTGATGTACCGTTCATATAAGCAACAATCTAATCTAACCAGCATTATCATTAGGCCAATTTCAATCGACCTGTAGAAGTCGGTTAACAAATATCGGCATACCCATTCCCCTCTCCCTATGACGTCCATTACACTTAGTTACAAACCAAACTCTTTAACTATTCCATAAATCGGTCACCAAGGGATGTCATGAACTCTTGATGGTGTTGCTCCGAATTTTCTTGTAATCGAATAAAGAGAGTGAGAGATTAAGAAGTATATCAGAGAAGTCTGCAAGTTGTTTTTCAAAAAGGAATGTAAAAAAAAAATGTTAGCGGTGATCGAACCAGGAACACTTGGTAGCAGAGGCCTAATACTTCTATTGTCCTGTCCCAATGTCTCCCTCATTCATAACAATTCTTGAAAATTTGCAAGAAATTAACCCCACCATAACTCTTATCTGACTGTCAATGTGTTACTTATTCAAGTTACTAATACTATTGTTTTGGTCTAACAAGATTCCTTAGAAGTCGGTTAACAAATGTTAGCAAACCTATTTCCCTCTCGCTTTGACGTCCATTACACTTCGTGACAAACCAAACTCTTAAACTACTCCATGAATCGGTAACCAGGGGACGTCTTGATGGTGTGATTTCAAAAATAATTTTTCGTGGAATCGATTATTCAGCTTGAAGGGTTAAAACATCATGTGGTACTCTATGTGTTTTACATAGGCATTGCGAAGATGAAATAAGAATACTCAGTAAAGTATAACTAATGTTGATGACACGATCATGCAGAGTATCCCAATATAGTTGTTAACCCATTACCAAACTAGAACGTCATTTAACCACTTTGTTGCTGACGACTCTCGAAAACATTTTGGGGAAAAAGAAAAAATGCTCGTGACAAGCAATCTTTCCTTTTCCAAATATGTCTATACCCCTTCAAAAGATATTTCTCCAATTTAATCACATTTTAGAATGTCGTCTGCAAACTCTTTCAATTTGGGAAAGTCTTAAAGTTGGCGTTTGGTAAAGGGTTAAGGAAAATATAAGGCAGTTAGCATGGTTTTTTGTACTTCTTATCTAAACCTCTGTTGATACAGCGACATTATTGACATTTCCACGAATCGGGGATGACCTGTTTTCGGCTTAATTTAATATACCATACTTGTTGAAATACCTCTTGATGCCATTAAAATTATTGTGCATCTAAGGAAGCTATAACATTGTTAAGGTCTGGCAACATTGCAGGTGTGTTTCTTGGTCGACAATCTTTGCAGAGATGTCCAAATTATTTTTTAGATTTTCATGAAAGATACTCTTTCGTCTAACTAACGGTATGCCGATGGTTCTATCCAACATGAATGGCCTTTTTGAGCAGTTTAGTAAGAGACTATCTTCCATGGAAGTTACTGTAAAGAAGTTGACACTATGTAAAAGGACTTATAAGGTAGAATAATCTCCCATTTTGGAAAGCATTCTGTCGTCGCATTACTTCGGTCGTTCTTGGTAAACATAGGTCGGGGCCGAAACCTTATCCCGAGAACGACCAAAATAATCCGACGAAAGATCGATTTTTTCAAATGGTGCATTATGGATATTCTACCTTAAACAAAGTTTGGACACACCCCTAGAATTTTCCCGAGCGGGAATGTGTCCAAGTCATTAAAGGACCATTCTAAGCGTAAGCACTGCCTTAATGATCAGTCTACTCCCCATTGTCTGTGAACGTTTTATCGGTTTTCCATCGTTAAATACGTCGGTTGTCCAGCGTCAACGCATCGTTTGTAAACAGACCTCGGCAAACAAACGCCAACACGCGGCTTTACTTTCCTGTTCTGCGTTCAATACGTAAAACGTTTGCGAATTGATCTGGAATATTTGCTGAATTGTAATTAAGAGAAGGCAGGAAATACAGCAAGTATCTAAATTATGTTTAAGCTCTAGTAATTAAAGAATTGAGCGCTATTTAGCTGTGATTACATCATAAGCAAAACGAGGGCCAACAATAAATGTGGTCCCAACCCAATGGGGTTACATACAAGAAACAGTGCAAACCTCAAATAATAAGAATGGGGTGTTCAAATTTGATTAGCTAGTCTAAAAAACCGGGCTTCAAAACGTATCGCTATATGTCCTTCTCCCCTGGGAATGCCGACGGAGACTGTCAGACAAAAATACTATGTAACAACTATGAGGCAGACAAACAAGACCTTGTGGGGTGTATAAGAGCGAACAAGCATTACCATGCACCAACATCGCTTCAATGTCACCTTTCTGAGATCATTACCCAAAACTATAGATAACATTCAATGACGGTCTAGGGCAGAATATTGTTTCAAGTTTAGCCTGAAGGTCAACCAAACATAACCCACTGTAGCCCTGCCACCAAAGTTCAATGTTCCATCTCTCGAGTGCCAGGTTAGTTCCACCAGGACGGGTCCGGGAGGCTAAAAATGCGTTCTTTACTATGCAAGAGCCTACGATCCACATTAGTTTCTTCGGATCTACAATGAACCCTGCATTGTATGAGACAAAAGCAAGCTTAGAATTAAAATAAAGATACAAGGGAAATTGGAAAATATATAAGTAAAGCACTTAATTGAAACCAGTACCCATCGAGTTTCAAGTTACGACACATTCTGTTCTTTAGACAAGCACGGGTATTTTGATGACTGAATTTCCAACGTAATTGTTTAAGGCTGTATAGTTTCATTGGCCTGCAGGCTGAATTTAAGTTTCTGGATAACCAAGTGCGAATTCACCTACATCGTGAAATCGTTCGACAATGTCTCCGCGAAAGTTCGTGATTATGGCGATGTGGGAACGGGAGTAGGGTTTGACTCGCGAAAGACAAAGAGACGAATAGAAGTGGTGGACTTTGTACTCTTTTACTGGTTGCTGAAATGTTTTCATTGATTTTGTAATAAACACAAGGCTTTTCGTTATAAATTCTAAATGCAAGTATTTCGATTGTTTTAGTTTTAATTTATACCAAAAGAAATCTAAAGCTTTAGTTTTAAAAAATGTAGCTTCGTGATCATTATCGCGCACATAGTTTCAATCATGTTATGCTTACTTGTCTAAATTCTTCTGACAGGAGGGTCTCAGCACTTTGCAGGTATTCTGTTTCTTTCTACTTTTTTTTCGTTCAACAGTACTCAGCTAGGTATGTTAACTGTACTTGGGCTATGGACGTTTTTGAGTCTAAGTACGAAGTCGTTGCTTTCGTTAACACAGGCCCATGATATGGCATAAATCTTGTTGAAACGACATTAATTCACAGACAACAACGAGCAACATTAGAATTCTTACATATGAAGTGCAAACTTTTTTTCACAGGTTTAAATGTGTTTCTAGTTCTGGATTTGATGTCGCGAATATTTGTTAAGATCAATTTATTTTAAAAGCTTTAAACCATCTCTATCGATGGGAGCAAATAACGATGTGTTTCATTGTGTCAATTTATTTCTGACACAAGGTTTATAAGCTAGAACATTTGCGGAGGAGAATCGAATGCACTTTACACGTAGCACATGTCCTAGATTTTTAGAACCAATATCAAGGCTGTACTTGTCCATAAGATTCGCAACATTTCGGACATATAATAGCTACAGAAGTTTGCCGAGTTGTCCGAAATCCATTTGGACAGTCTGAACACATAAACTTTGTAAGCGATTTATACTCTCAAAACATTGCGGAATCATTGCTTGGTTAAAAATCATGTCATTTGTATTGAGAAGCCGACTTGGTTCTTAGCCTGACATTAGGTCTGTTATTTGAGAAACGTTTCTGGAGCATAAATGTACATTATGTAGTTAGTCTTAGCCTCATTTGTCAATTAGAGTCTCTTACCGACTTACACCCTTCGTGATGCTTTTCAGTGGCCTTACACGACGTAAAAGGGACGTTAAGAGCTTGGCCTTACACGACGTAAAAGGGACGTTAAGAGCTTGGCCTTACACGACGTAAAAGGGACGTTAAGAGCTTGCCCTTACACGGCGTAAAAGGGACGTTAAGAGCATGCTAGTTGATGAGATGCGCATTACCTTTGCAGAGTACTAGCTTGTGATAACTCTTTGCTGTAGAAGATCAAATTCATTTAGATAAAACGAAATCTTTACTGAAATGAAAAGTTTTAGTAGCCATTTAAATAGATTCTTGAAACATGAAGTTATCCAAGGAAAATACTATTAAAGAGGAACAATTAAGAAGCAATTTTGCGTAAGTCTGCCTACTAGTTTCTACAAATATAAGAACTACACATACGAACCATGTAAGGGCTGGACTCCATGATCAATTTTACATTCTGATTTGTCAATTTTTGGCTGAGTTTTACACTCACCAACCAAAAGTTAGAATGATTCAACATGTCTCTTAGTTGGGCATGCTTTGTATTTCACAATTAACAAAGCGCTACGGTTTATTACGTGTCCATGTCCTATAAAATCGCTGTGATATACGTTTACCTTACATAGTTAGTTTAACCTGTGGTAATAAGGAAAAAGTCTTAGACTTATACGTCGGCTGTACTTTTCTCGGCTAGGATTGGTTTCGTATTCGGTTAAGGAGAGGTCTCCTGCTTTACTAGAGGGTGGTAATTAATTTCCTTCATTGTCTTAGTGTGTGGTTTTAGAACAGTAACCCCGGAGTAGAACGTCGGTCTAAAGACACAAGCGTCTTGAGCTCAAATTCCATCCAGAGCATTTCAGCCGGGTTAAGGTTGCTGGATATGTATCTCTGGTGGTCCAGGTTAAAGCACCACAAGCAGCAGGTTTCGTTGGATTGTCTTTTGACAAGAGACTTCAGGACAATACCGCAATTCTGGCTAAATCCAAGACATGCGTTAATTAACTGATATATTGTTCAAATGCAAGGCATTTGTTAAGTAACTGATATAAATGATAAATTGTTGTCATAATGTTAGTCTTACCATAGTACAATACTTCATTTTAGAGATAATAAGACATAAGTATACGTATCACAACATCTATAATATTTCATACTAAAGAAAACTCATTTAGGTTAAAAAGAATCCATTAAAGGAATTATATATCTATATGATTGTTCCTGGGCAAATGAATTTACCTAAGAAATAAATTATTCAATACATTTCACCAATTAGCCAACCGATAAAAGCTTATGAGCCCATGTCCTTTTTCCAATTTCGATCGGAAAAAAAAACCAACAATGAAATGCATAGCACGATTCCATTTCGTGGATGTACACATTAATTCAGAGTCAATTGTATGCAAATACGCATAGGCAATCATTATTTACGAAATGCATCCCCTAGATTAGATACAGCAATCAAATGTCAATATAAACGATGTTGCACTGTATTCATACACGGGTGCTAGTGCCCTTAGCTTTTATGCTTTAGTATTTGATATCCCGAAACAGTATTGACTTAGTTTTAAACTCCCCGCCGCTCTTTAATGCTGAACCCCCATTTGTTGTTATGGAAACTGTTGTAAACAATGCCTTGAACGTTTTAATGTTCTTGTATACTTAAAGGATGATATTGCGTTTTGATGTATGTAGCCTTATTACAATCAATCGTCAAAACAAAAAAATATTTTACTTTTATATTGAAAGGAAACATAGCAATATTCGAGTTTTATTTAAGAAAATATCATAATGATTTAAGACATCTTTAACTCATAATATTACTTAGACATATCTTTTAGTTCATCTACATTGAAATATAAGTCATCATTTAAAATGTATGTACATTGTAATCGTACTTTGATTATTGACCATTATACATTCCATGTTTATATGTCTTGTGTTGTAAAATGACTATACACATATTTGGTGGTCAAATAAACGATGAATATCTATGTGACTTTTATACCCGCCGAATCTGCGTATATATACTTTCTTTCTAGGATGGTACATTGACATCATTTGTATAAAAGAAAGGGGTGGCTTCCAGATTCCAGGGTACCGTTTTACTAAACAGTTTACGCTTAAGATTTGCGTAAGTCTAAAACAACAATTCCTCTTATTTCAATATTGGACGAAGCAATATTGCAAAGTGACACATCATTGGAATCGTCTCTCCGAGACGCTTCCAATGAAGTGCCACATTGCAACATTGTACTTTCATTGAAGATGCTATCCATGTTTATCAATTATGACTTACGCAAACATTTTCCGTAAGTTGTTTAGTAAAACGGGCCCCAGGTTCGTATTGGACACCAAAGTGATTGTCGACATGCTAATATATCTGTTCAAGCGTCCCTCCGGGAATCTAAAGGGTGTGGGGTCAAAGGTTGATTTATGGGAACTTAATATTTCTATGTCTATGGAGCGTGAGAATCGGGTATGTGGGCCAGAGAACCAGAAACTAGATCGATGAATCTTATCACCAATTGTTTATTTTGTGATCGATTTCGGATCTTCACAGATAAAGAAATGAACGACAAGAATTGATACGAATCTCCGGGCAGAAGCTATCGTCAGAAACGGTATGGAATCTAGAATAAGGTGTATATTTTTTTATGATAATATTCAACAGTATTCTAAGCAATCGATGGCGCAATGAACAAGACTTGTGCTTCAATAAAACTGCTCTTTTTCTGCTCATTTAAAAAAAAAGAAAAAAAAAAAGAAGAAGCATACTTTCTCCGAATGGTTTCTGTTATTCTTAAGTTTTAATCGTTCTTCACGAAAGAAAACCGTTTAAACGGTTTTCAAATTTTGCAGTTAAAGTGTTCTAAATCTTTTCTGCACGGTTATGTACGAGGTTGGAAAGCTGTCAATAACCTAGTCTTGTGTAACTTTAGAAAACATTTTGTCCTTTTATCAATAGAAAACAGTTTGCTTTAGAAAGATAAAATCAAAACCTCTGAGATAGTCCTTTTAAGTATAAACCTCATGATAGTGTGTGGGTGCATATTTATGAGTTATTAGCTGCACTCTCAGCTGAAAGCACGTATTGCTGCATTGTGATAAAGCAATCATAAAACTGAAAGGAAAGCTTTCAACATTAGCTTTACAGACTATCTCGTGTACCTTGTTTACACTATAAAATGTGATTTTTATTTTCCGTTAAACGGCTTCTCTTTATGTCCCATGTTGCAATTAGAAATCTAAATTGAAAACAACACTGTTAACAACAAACAACATCAATGCAGCGATCAAGAGGTCAGGTGACAGCCTTGTATCTTGGAGGTTACAGATTCAATACACGAACCTGGTCGTGCCAAAGACCGGAAATTAATGGATTCCCTTTGTGATGATCTAGGAATGAGGTATTTATCGATAAGCTGGAATGGTTGCGTTAATTTAGCATGTTAAATTATGATATTCTTCTAGGGGTTTGTGAATTAGGCCATTATAGTCAATATCTATTACACGACCGCCCCAAAAATCAGGCTCGGGCCTCCATTGGGGGTTAACACTCAAACAATCAAACAAACAAACAAACCTTAACCCTCTACCAAACGATAACGACATTTGACCAGTTTGTTGCAGGCGACTTTGGAAAACATTGTGGGGAAAGAGAGAAATTGCTCTTAACAAGCAATTTCTCTTCTTCCCACAATGTTTTCTGCCCTTTCAGAAGATTAGTCTTCAATTTCATCACAATTTGAAATGTCCTCGGCAAACTCTTTCGATTAGTGACAGTTGAAAATTTGGCGTTTGGTAAAAGGTTAATTGCATGATTGACGACAACATGAGAAGTTCTAAAGAAAAGACGAATTATAGATTTTCATAACGATTTTAATGTTTTTGCTTAAATGTTTATTATTAATTCAGTGTTATTTATTTCCGAAGATGTTTTGGCATGCTCCCTTTAGAAATCATATTTTGATGAGATCATCGACGTTATATCCAAATGAAAAGGGACGCAAGGGAAGCAGCTAAATAACAATGGAATAAATGTACTCTTGCTTTGTTTTCTCGGTTAATGCGGAAATTTATGATGTGACATTATGGTTTATTCATTAATGTCAATGGTGTTGGACTTGTATAAGCTTTGTGACTCCTTTAGATACATCACCTCATTAAAAGGCTTCGTTAAATCACTTTGTTACCTTCTAAGGACGGGAAAAGTGAAAAGAGAATATTACGAGACCATTAGTGTCTAGTTTAGTCATAGTGATTTATATTTGAAATAATGAATAAAAAAAACAGTCGCTATACCTCGCATGTTATGTCTCTCAATCTTTTCCTGTTACAAAACTGAAATAGGTAATATCCCGGCTGCTTTACGGAACGTTGATGACCCTTCTCTGCCATACTTGGCATTTAAGTGTGGGCTTTGTGACCATGCTTAAAACGATTCCTATTTCTATAGAGAATTCGCTCGAAAACATAGTGTAACTGAGAACTGTTTATGCAGTGGAAACAAGAACAGGCACCCTATCTGTCGTACCATGGTCAATCCACAGACCGATATTGGCCCCAAAGTACTAACAAAAAAACCCATGACAAACCGACGACTTTGTATGAATTGGATTACAATGACGCTGTGATAGAGTATCTGCCGCGAGTTGGGATGGTTGTTGGTTCAACCCCTAAAATGAGTTATCAAAAAGATAAACTCAATGGTAACAATTGATTAGGAGGGCCCAAGTTGCTTTGTGGTTAGAGAACAAGACGTAATAATCTGGGTTCATATACCGGTGACGTCATTCGGATTTTCATGAGAGATAGCTTCCCGACTTACATACGTAATGCCAAACTCCTCACAGTAATCTCCCCTTGCTACGCTGCATCGATCACTGCCACCACAAGATTTTTCATCCAGATTTGGATGAAATTCAAATGATGCTGTTTTGTTAAGACATTATCGGATTTCTTAGTTAATTTAGTAACAATATCTTGTTGTATTGATTTCTGACCAGTTAAGTTGAAAAAAAAAATTTGGTTTTGTTTATAAATAAAGCACAAATGGATTACAAATTTTTAGCTTCGCCGCCATCTTTTAACGCCATTTTCGTTTCTAAGTAGGTGGTCATGTGATATTTGTGAAAGGGAGATCACTGTGAGGAGTTTGACGTAATGCCACTGTTTTTTTCCTGTTTGCCCAGCTCTTGTGGACAGTTTATTACGAGGTCTTCCTCCATCATCATGAGTCGGACATCGCAACGTAACCGAAATAATGTTGACGGAATATAAACGAACCCCATATAAATAAACACTACTGACTTTCCTGAATGGTACTCTGGATAATCAAGAAAACAAACATATTAAAGCTTTTGTTGGTTGAGCAACTACGCATTAACATTCTCCCATACACTTAAGGACCTTTCTTTTAAAAGGATACGCGTGTTTTTCATTCATTCGTTTTGACCGATTTTTGTCCATTATAACAATGTCGTACTGCCATTAATAAAAGGAATTCGGACAACAAGGGAGTGGGGCTCTACTAAAGTTCCCGCCTACTGACGCAAGATGTCACGGATAATATGGGATAAGCCTGAGTTAAGAGCACGTTATAAAGACCGGTTAGTCTTATCTTCACGAACTTGATAACCAAATATCTGATGTTATTTTGACTGTTTATCTGTGAATAAATTGTAACATTTATCAACCAATCACAAGCGAGAACGCCGTCGTGTAATGTACCCATGTAGCCATTCGATTAGCATCATTCCTACATTTATTATTGTCACATTTTTTGTATATTTTCAAAATCATAATTATTCCTATAATCATTCCCATCGATATCGATTGGATAATTGTCCATGATCTGTTATATGTTTATATAGGTTCCGATGTACACATGTAGAAAATTTGTTGAAAACATTTTGACATGAAAAGGAAAATATCCGGGATCAAACATTGACACTTTTGCAACAATATTTTTAATCGAATTCCGAAAAGAGTTTCGGGTTCAAGCCCGGGTAGGGTACGAACCAAAGAAAAAATTGAAAAGACGTGTAGTTAAGGGTCCCCTGCATCGTTCTCTATGTGATTAACCTTTAGAAACAAGTTCCAAATAATTCTCGATCCGACTTCCAGGGTACATAACCAGTACTTGTGCCGACCTGGGGTTATGGGTTAATTCGACATTTTTGACCTCGCCGCTAACGGGTGTTGAACCCGGGACCCTCGGTACCAGAGACCGATGCTCTATCATGGTACCTCTGTCAACCATAAGGTTGTTCTATTTTTTTGTTAATGAATTTCTGGTTGAGCATCGGCCAGCTTAATCCGAATAACACAGACGTAGAAATCTGATTCAACACACAGTTCCAGGTTGAATCATCCGAGTTAGGACTAGGTATAAAATAAAGACCCAAATCCAAAAGATGTATAAGTTTTTCTTACTTCCATGGTACCCTTGGTAAATACAGATAATATTACGACTGGAAATAAAGACTCGGGTAAAATATCCCGTATTGATTAAGTTCTGAACTTCTCGACGTTTTTAATGTTGACTTTCCATTTGTCGTTATGGAAACTGCATTTTACGTTGGCTTAATTATTTCAAGTTGTGCTAAAGAAAGACCATAAATAAGATGAGCATTTCCTTATATTACGTCCTTGTTTGATTTTAACCTTATATATTAATACGATTTGAAAGAATAAACAAAAGATCGGTTTGATAAAAGAGTATGCAGGAAAGATTATAAAATGTATTCAAAATCTTTTGCTATGCATCATTAAAGGTGTTCGTTCGCACATGGTTCAAGTTTGTGCACACATGGCCTTTTGTATACAATATTGTATCGACTATTTTGGACATGTCGTCGACTGCGATTTCTCTGCCGAGTAATAGACGTAACGCCCTTATAAAGCATGGTTTATTATATACCACCAGTGTCGAAAAGTTGATGTTCAACTCATGTGGCGTACACAGTGTTGCTACCATTGATAAAAGTAGGTGAGAAAAGGCAAAAATACCTGTGGCGTGGCCATCTTGTTCGGACATAAGACCGTAAACATTGGTCAGGTGACGCCCCGCATGTTTTCTATTCTTTCGTATTGTATAATTTTTTGATATCATTATATTCTGGACACACACAATAAAGGAAATTTATCTTTAACTACATATACATTGCGTTTGAGGAATAAGTTTTGTATTCTAAAATTACACTAAATAATTTGGTTTCTTCCTTATTCTATATTTAAACAATGACTTGAACATCTAAGATTGGATAAAATACAACGATAAAAAGCAACATGTCTTTAGAAAGATATTATTCTACATTTAATTGAGATTTGAAGTGTTTTTATAATCTTGATTTAGTCGCATATTTTTGTTGTTATAAAGGTTTGAAAAGGAGAATATTTAAGTCTTTGTTTGAAACACTGGCATTGGAAAAACGCATCGGAATCTCCTTCTCCATTTGAACTCAATACATTACGACAACCATATTCATATAATAGATTCTTATCTTTAGTTACCCTTCTATGACTTCCGTTTTCGTCACGTTTGCTTAATAATGAATATCATTGTTTTGGATACCTAGTGATTGACATTTCAGTTGGTTAAAGCAAAGATTTCACTTTGTCATATATGTAATATTCATTTGATAACGACCACATTCAATCAAGACAAAGAAAACATGATCAAAAGATTTGATTTGAAAACGACATGAGTATAGTTGGCCATTGTTTAATACTTTTTGGTTGAAGGAATTATTGCAAATAATAAACACGCCCTCATTTTGTTTTATTGGTTTCCTAATCAATAAACGCCTTTTGAAATCTTCTCTGATGCCGAGAGAATGAATTTATGCATATTTCGCTCGCTTAAATGTCAACTATAGTATGCTGTTACTTTCAATTATGGCTAACTATTGGAAGAAAACCTAAACGGGATTACAAGCATTAGAACAGAACGTATCGTTTATTTTACCCAACTTTAAAGATTATACATTATAATTCAAGATGATTTAGCCAATAAGAGCGGAAACGAGATATTTTAAGAGAGGCAAAGACAGTGACAGAAAGAGGTACAGGAAGGAACAGTTTCTTTTCCTGTCAATTTTATTGCTTACGTTCTTTTCAATTCTGTTCAACTTAACGGTAAACCTTTGTCCGTTGTTGCAGACGACAGATTGGACCAAGTCGATGCGTTCAGATATTCCTTTATCTAATTCATTTATTCTTGTAATAAGCAATATTGCCGAAAATCTTGCTTAAACCATTGCTCAAAAATGCTAACTTTGAGGCTTACTGCAAAATAATTTAGAAAACATTAAGACAAAACTATAAATATTTCCTGATAAGAGTTTATCAGTTTGCCACAATCTTTCTTTTTACATGTCATTTTGTCACATGTATTAAGGACATGTTTTTGTCGTTATAGTCAACTGTTCTTTTCAATGCGGACCAATAACAAATTCCCATTAAGATTGATGTTTTAACAAAAGCCAGAAATGTCTTCCAAAAGTAATCACCCTTTTACCCAAAGTCAACGTTAAACATTTTCTGCTGCCGAACTATAAATCAAATGACTTGTTTGTAGGTTTTTGCCATTTCTGATTCCACAAAGTCATTTTGAATTGAGAATAAGCCACATTAGATCACATGATATCGAGTTAAGTATTCAGCATT
>OX401410.1:33881960-34006960 GCA_947846245.1 Cerastoderma edule
CAGCATGTTCTCTCAAACAATGCATTAGGTTCCTAATTTGCGTAACCGTTCAACGATTTACACATTTATCATGTCAGGTAGACTTTAGTTGGTACATTTACGATAAAAAAGAAAGCGCTTCTAAAGTGTAGACGTCTGTATGTTTCAGTCTATTCGTTACGGCCGTTATGAAAAGTTAGGTTCGGAAATATACTTACACTTTTATCAAATATAAATCATTCAACCGTTATTATTTCATCACACGTTTCATAGTGTTGCTATTAATGATAGATGATATATTTTTACCTTTACTTGACCGTCCCAATGTTTGCATATAATCCTTTCAGGGTCATTTTTGAACGAAAATGCAACTGCAGAGTAAGTGGTTCCAAAGTCGATTGCCGCTACAACCATTGTTTTATCTTTAGCTGTCCTGTTGATTTCCTGAATATTAATGAAATGAAACTATGATTAAGTCCAGGACGATGGTAAACTTTCAAAAGATAATGCTATTATAGAACCAGGTTAAGCCTTCGAAATGTGACTCAGCATAACTATATAAGACTAGCGTTAAAAACAAAGGGTACTCCATTAAAATAGACTTGTATAAAAATGGTATATGCTTTTCTAGCACCGACTTACACAAATAGAAAACAATCCCTTTTCTGGCGGAGAATGTTTTACACGTCCCATAATCAATCAGAAAACAGAAATGTGGTGCCCAAGGTATACATGTAGGACAAAGACTGTTTTCCACATAGTGCATATTTTATTCGAATCAATTCTTGAGTATATGCAGCAAATTAATTTCTAGACCGATGTTACCACAGTCAAGCATTTACGACACATACAAAACCAAGCGCATATTGCGTAATCAAGTACCAAATATGTTTCTGTAACTGGGTTTTACATATCGCCAACAGGACTATAAGTTTTATTGTGATAGCAAATATTTTAATGGATGGAAAAAGGCTACTAACTTAATTACCCATAAGCGTCTGTCAAGTCGAATAGGACCATTGCCATTCGTTAAGGCAGCCTGGGGATTACCTCTCATAAATATATAGCACAACAGTGATTTGAAACCACGCAGAGGGAGAACTTGTGATTTTAGGTTCCATTCCCTAATTTCACTAACCACCAGGCCATGGAGGCCAAAGCAGAGACCAGTACATCAGACTAAATCATTTTACTATGCGCGTTAGTCGTTGGAATAGGGCAATACGGTATAAACTGACACTTTATAGACACGCATATATGTTATCAGCTTCATTAGAAGAGACCATCACCTGCACAGGAATCAACTGTCAGAGTAAAGATTATACCTTGCGTATAGATTCGAGTTTATTGAGTTATTAGTTTTCCGAGGATACGTAATTGATTCATCAACGGGGACCTACGTCCCCAGGCAATCAGAGAACACTTTAACTCAAAAGTCCAATCTTCGCCTGGTGACAACATTTTGATTTTCATGAGATGTAGTCTCCGGGCTGACTCACGAAATCCCAATGGTTCTATTCGAGTGTACCAGTTCTTATGGGCAGTCGAGTTTTGGGAATTGATTGAAATACTGCTGACGCGATAGAATATCATGGTAAATATAGCCGGTAAGAGATATATGGCCGACGTTGTGTGCTGAGATACAATACCCGTGTGGTTGGGGCTGGTCTTCGTTCAGCATTGTCATGTGTCGTTGGTTTCTGAACTAAAATTGAAAAAGAAAATAGGTTGGAGTAAAGAGTTGCTCACACATAGAAGATGTCAGGAAAATTGGGAGATCAATGTCTTTAAAATTGTATAACAGCTGACTTTTTGAATGATACACATTGGAGAAGAACCATTTGATAAACACCAGTATGTTTTTAAGTTTCTTCATGTTGCAAAGTTCATGTAACAACAATAACTGATATAAGTATTTGTCCTACACCACATAAGATCTTCTTTCAAAACAATAATGAAGATGGCCAAAGAAAAACCTACAGTAGTGTTACCTGAGTACATAGCGTTTGGGCCTGCGTCACCTGATAATTTTTTGCCTAATGCATTGCGCATTCCTTCAGCGATCTTGTGTTTGATACTTTCTGCTATCTGTTTAGATGCCTCGAAGGATGATTTTACGTTTGTCCTTCTTGGATTTGAGGTCTCATGCGCCCCGTCATCTGTTTCCAAAGTTAAGGGGTATGATTATATCTTCTGTAAGCAGCCGTTTATCTTGTGAATGGGAATATTCAATTTTGCTAATAATGATGCAAACTATTTCCTTTGTCATGCAGAAAGTCTCCTACAGCCCCCCCTCCCCGCTTATTATGTGTCTGTAATATATATTGTATACACAAAAGCATGGGTCAGGTTATGGAAAGAATTCTCGTATAGACCTCTTCCTTTCTAGGATTATTTATACAGCTTTAGACTATTTAACCAAACTTTATTCTGTAGAAATATCTCCATTCTCCAGATTAGTTACACATTAACAGGTTAATAGGTGGTACCCAGACCAACAATTAATTCATCAATCATATAACACTTGTGAATTTGTCTGAGCTACACTTTCTTTGTGTATCTGAAGCTTACGCTTGGTGTGACCAACAAACGACTTCGTCTTTTTCCATTAAAACTTATGTTTCATTATTGTGAAAAATGTGTGCCTAATCAATCAAACGTTGCTCCACCGTTTGGTACGGAACTAAGGCGAAAACCATATTCATACTAGATAATGGGCAACCAAGAAGACTGAAGAATTAAGTAACTTAAAGTAAGGCCTCGGAAAGATACGGGAATCAGAGCAACATCAAATAATGTAAAATAGCAGTTCCTGTATTGACAATGTAGTACAAGATTTGGTTCGCTTCATCAGACGAGTTGGTACGGCAATGACTTGCAAGGCGTGTTAACTCTACGATATCAACACTTATTTGGATAAATAGAGTCTCCTATGATTCCTTTCTCTGTTAAAGTCCAACAGTTATCAAGGATCATATTGAGGCTGTGCGGTCCGGGTCAGTGTTGACCGTTAAAGATAGGTTATAAAGTAAAGTAAAGTTATGAAATCGGACAATTTAAGGCCGTTTTTTAGTCTTGCCGTTGAAAGGCTTGGTATTTAGCCGTATTGAAAGATATGGCAAGGCCTTCCGTGTACACCGTGATCCTTGCAGATAGAGAAATGCCGTGTTTGTAGTAGAGACCTTTCAATGTTAAAGGGAAAGCCATGTAAATGAACACCTAAGGTGTTGGCCCGGTGTTGAATCACTTCCGGGTCGTTGTGGCCTAGAAAGCAGTTCTTTGAAATATTGAAAGTCCAACTTCCAAGGTGTTTTCACAGGAAATTGTTACATTTAGAGTATATATATATTGGTACAGTGTGATTGCTTTGTCTTCTCCTGCATGTTTTAAATGTGTTTTGTTTGTATTTTACAGGAATACTTCTCCATGCGGTGAGAACCAAAGATGTCTGTTATCAGTCTGGGCGTGACCTCTACCATTTGAATTGACACGCCGTTTCTCTGGAAATCAGCCGATAGCAAAAAAACGGATCGGTCATGATGCACATTTAACCCCCCAAATGTATTGTGTTAAGATAGTTTAATTGTGACATGGTCACGAGAAAGTACGGTATGGGAGCAGTTTGTCTCTGTGACTGCTCAAACGGTTGCTATTTAACATGGTGGAGATGGGTGGAAGTTAGACCAGGCCGACCCCATAAGTTTCTCCGGTTTTATTCTGCTGTGCATTGCAGCCGGTTATTTAGCATCGCCACGGGCGGTCACGTTACAACTAGTGGCAGCAAGGGATTCATTGATAATATCATCATCACAAGACCCATTCTCCGGGACAATGAGGAGCTGCAGATGCACATGCAGAAATCGGAGTACGAAAATACCCAATTTCAAATCATTGTGAAATAACGCAGTTAGATCAACATCTTAGCAACAGGTTTGAGCAAGAGCAGAACGCAAATGCTTTTGAAGAGCATGATAGAAGAATGTCATGAAACGACACTCCTTGAAGAAGACACATATGTTGCAGTAGAGATGTTTCTAGCAAATGAGTCTCTTCCAGGCATGTCTCTGCAAAGTGTGTAACTTATGATGGGACATCGTCATGGTTTGGTTATAAAGCATATTTTGAGACAGTTGTGGGCATAAATGATTGGAGCTATGGTGAAAAGGTCTACATTTAGCTGTATCGTAAGGAGGCACGGCACATGATTCCTTGCAGAATGTTTCAGATTTGTTTCCCCCAAACAGAACTGTAGGGTACAACTATGGGGAGGTGTCAGAAAATGTCTGAACTCTCTGAGCAAGGCCAAAAAGTAAGGAGGTTAACAAATCTCGCTTATCTGTCGGTCTGAGCTTATATCAAAGATACTTGCAAACGACCAGTTAATGGACACCATAATTCTGATGAGAGTCTAAGAGTAAAACAGACAGGACATTAGGACTTAAACGATGATGTACGCAATGCGTTTGAATTATAAGACTTCAATAGGAATGAAAGAACAAAGCTGGAAGGACAAGCAAAATAGCTGAAACCTTGGGAAATTATTAATGAAATATCCAACAATTGCCTTACAGTGCCAGTCGTAATATCTTCACATGATAGCAATGCAAATCTTGAGAAACAGGTCGAGCTTTTATTGTTCAACATTGTTCAGGATTGGAAGAGATTACCAACCAAAAATTTGTCACGCTTGTGGATCAACGTATCTGCATACCAAAAGTCCCTCACAGAGCATGGAATCAAAAAAAAATACCTCAAATGCCTGAGAAGGCCAAAATACAGAATGACCGTAATTCTTAAGATGCTACTTCAAATATGTATTCAGTAGAGATCGGCCTTTTTGTCCCTATCGCTTTCATTAACATAATTCGCTCGTTGATACTGGAATCACGCTGTCCATATTGTCATCTCAAAATTGGGATTGAAACTCCTGAGCCAACAACGTCTCCTTGACAAATATGAAAAGACATTGATATCTGCCTCAGAAGCTCCACTAAATGTAAAGGGGAAATAGGCATTGATAAAGCTTGGTTGAATGTGCTTTAACGCTGATCTAGTAATGAATAACATAGAGTGTAGCAATTTGATAGACAGAAGACAAAAAGCTTAATGATGTCTTGTAAAGTATTCGTACCCATTACCAAGAATTTATTAATCTGTAGAAGAGTTATCCGGAGCAAAATGATTTTCCTTTCAAGACCTCAACGTAGTACTGGCAGTTTTGAGTAGATTAGGAGAACAGCTGTAGGACAGCATCAGTTTAAGAGGAGTTTTATTTGAGTTCAAGGTTATGCCCTTCGGATTAATTAATGCACCGTCTACCGGCAAAAGACTCATGGAAACAGTTAAAGATGGCCTTAATTCGAAATCATGTCTTATCTATCTGGATAACATTATGGTACAAGGGCTTACCTTCGAGAGAATGGTAGAAAACTTGGACCGTATCATTTCAAAGCTTCAAAGGGCTTGTCTTGAATTGAGATATATAAGGTGCTAGTTATTCTGTGATGAGGTAACTTATCTTTTACATTTTTTCGACATTTGAAGGCTCAAAATGTTTTTGGGAGTCATAATCAGAGCGCCCTAATTAGATAAGTCAACTTATACAGACACTCATAAAAAAAAACTTTTTTTCAAAACGGACCTATTACAGTTTAAAGGATATCTTAATTTCGACTCACGTGTTATATACCTCTAGCTCGTTTGTTCTTTTCGTTCCTGTTACATATTTCTACCACTATCAAAACGTTAAAAATATATTGTGTACTTGAGTAAAACATGTCAGACAGATTTTCACGTTTGGCAAACCTTTTTTAGTCGGTAGAATGGTGGTACATTATTCCATTACAGAGAAATGATATCTTGTCACAAGTTTAAACTAGGCAATAATGCGTATTGAATCTTCTATATAAGATTCTTTGAGATACTTCAATCAAAAATGGTTTTATTCAAAGATGTCTACTTTCAATTAACCAGAGATATAGGCCTTTTCAGAAACGTGGTTTGTCTCCCTTTGAAAAATCGGGCCACATTCGGAATACCTTCACTTCCGGGTATTAATTTCGAAAGCAGAATGTGGGCAAAGGCAAAGAAAACGATCGCAATCGATCGGATTTTGAAATTTATAAGCTTTATTACCCAAATTAAAGATTTACATACGAAAACATCAACAGAATGATTTGTTGTTGGCTGTTGCAAAGCCTCGTTATAAAAGGAAATTAGGTTAAATTGAATGTAATGAGACCCGAATAGCGCACCGCAGTTCAGTTAAAACATGACATTCTGTGTGGAAAAAAAGGCAAATAAGTTTCTGTTTTTGTCTGAATTAAATGCTTTGACAGATCAAAAATGTGTTAATCGGCTGGTTGATGGAAGGAAAGAATGAATGAAACACATATTTCTAGAATGTTTATACAAATTTGCATTAAATTCGATTTACGGATTTTAAATAAGATAGAACAAACATCAGCACTTTTGTCAATAATGTGTAGAGGTTATGTTTCTCCAATAAGTATATACTTTTTTCTTAAAATTGAAATTTGTCGTATAAATAAAGTACCTTAAATAGAGAATTAGTTGTTATATGAGGTTCTCTGTCAGCCTACCTTTGATGATATATCGTATCCAAATATTACGGGCTATGAAAACAGTCCCAGTCCATTTTTTCCACCTGTTGAAACTACATTCAAATAACGCTTACTAAATAACAAGGGACACAGGATTGTGGAGATCTTTCAAATTCTTAAAGGACCTCAGATTGCCGATGGTTAATTACTCTATCTCTCGATCGGCTAAACAATAAAGGGTGTGACTAGAACATATGGTGCAAACGTGGCAGTTTGGTGTTAATTTGCATCAAGACTCTTAATCCCTGTGATAGCCAAAGTTTGTTAATTGACCCTTTGAATGTAATTAAGAAGGAAAACTGGCAACAGTCCATTGAATTGAAAAGAGATTACAAATGTGTAGATTATCATTCAAATGATATATAATTACAAAACAAACTCAAACAAAAACACAATCGTTCTTGTTAAACAACAATTATAAGAGACATTTAATCATAAGATTACTACGCAATTAATTAAAGTTCAAAGTAAGAGAAACAATATTTTCTAGCAAATCTTTGAACTATTTATCAATATAATTACAAGGCAAAAAGTCGTCAACAAAGAAAGTGAAATGTTCCAAATAAACCCTTATTGCCGAAGCAGACTCTTAAGTCTGTTTAAAAGTTTACTTCAAAGACCAGGGGTGGTCCAAAGTTTTTTTTTGTTTTTTTCTTTTTTCGTTGCTTAAAAGAAGCCTCATTTTACATAATGTAATTCTGTATTACATCGCATGAACCATAAAGTCATAACTATTTGGGGTAAAACAGAACAAAATAAACATACATGTCTGTAGATCAAGATATACGGGTTCAACAAATATGAAACATAGTACATAGGCAAATGAATTTTCTACATAAGGACTTCCCATTTAGTCTACATCCCATAAAGGTTTCAATTCCCACGTTGTCTACAGATTAAATTGCCAAAAGATCTACAGTTTAAAGAAATATTTTCATTTCATTTTTAATTGATTAAAATATCTTTAAAAGATTTAGATAATTCTGAATCTGCATAATTTGTTAGAAGCATATTACGAGAAATAGTGTAGACCAACATAAGAAAAATCTCAGATTAGTTTTAGAGTCATAATCGATTTTTGCATTTTATTGTCTTTTTCTTATCTGGATCTACACTTTATACATATTTTTCTTTCCCACCAACTCTCCATAGAAAAAGTGATTATAGGTTGGATTGATTTTCTACTCAATTAGTGTCAAAAACAACCCAATTTTCACATGTAGGTGAGATGGAACTTCTGTCTGAAATGGTGTGAAAATTGGTAAAATAGACTGTAGACAAAATGGGAATAAACCTTGCACATAACAAAACGACCTGACAATCAGTAACATAGGGAATTCACCTAATAAAGGGTTGATGCGTATTTGGTCGAATAAAGAGGGTATAAAAAAGATCGTATATGTTATTTCCTACGTTATGCAGTTGACCAATAAAAGAAGCAATAAAACCCTCGACGTGAAAGATATGTATCTTTTGAAGCTTGCCGAAATACACAGGCGCGCATCACATCATGTTTCGTTGACACATAGTTGTGTGTTTTATGGCTTCCAGGCATGCCATTGGTTGCTATATAATGACGGAATCATATTTTGATTGGCGTTGCAAAGTCAGATTAGGATAAATCGTTCTGCTTGAAGGGTCTTGGAAACAGTAATTCAAAGTAGAGTGAATGGTATGGACATGTTTTAAATCAGAGGAATCTAACGTTGACTCGGTAGGTGTAATTATTGTTAAAGACCGATCATAAAAAAGGAATAAAATCAATTCCATATTCTCTTTTGAATTAACTTTTATTTGTCACTCTTATTGGACAAAATTTGATGGAATGTCCCATAAATTAGTGGAACATTTATTAAGTAGGTTCGATCAGCTTGCATCATATTATCTGTTCTATGTGTTTGCATTTACATGGTACAATATCATTTGAAAATGTTAGATTGCGAAATGGATTTTAAATAATGTTATCATAAGTTAAGGCAATAATCAAACAGATCTACATCATCGTATTCTATACTTTAATTAATGTTTTAGCTCTTCTCACTGAAAATGAATCGCAACGTTGTACCCGCGTTGATATACAGTGTTTTATCTCGGGAAACGGGGTAAATTGTCCGCTAGAGAGTAAACACAAAGTAAGGATATACTTTGATATTTCCCCTCCTGAATCTTTCCAATGTAGTTTTTACAAACACGACTTTCGACGGCATTGTTAAAATACCCGCAGCAGTTTATCTATGTTTCTCAATGTCAGCTGTTATTATTTAATACCCGGAAGTCTTAAACCGGAAGCTACCGAAAATTTCGTATCTCCGATTAAGAGTATTCAAGAAAAGATAACAACAGTTTCTGAAAAGGCCTATACTGCGAATGCATACAAGGAATTTTTCCTAATTGTCGTGGCTGCTTACCTTTGGGAAGAAATGTCTTAAAGACAAAGGGTGTTCCTGTGTGATTATGAAACAACAGTTGCAAATGTTAATGAAGTCCGATCAAAATGCCTTTGCTTTATGGACCAAATGAGGACACTGAACTGGTGTGCCTGCATTTAAATTTTAAAAGTCTTCAAGAAAACTGAAAGGTGATGATCTATTCAAAATACTTACTCCCAAGTGCCATAATCACTCTGAAGTAATTTGGAACTACAAAATGTGGTAAATGAACATTGATCTGCCACTTTGGCTGAGAAAACCTTGTCGACCTACACAACTGGTTTTAGGCAGTTTAGATCTGCATCTCCTATATATGAAGAAATAATATGTATATATTTGAGAAAGCCGTACAGCTTCTTGATAAAGCAGTGACTTCTAGATGCATTCGATCTAAACCTCTGTCAGTTGGCTTTTCCACCCCTTCGCGACATCTGTATGAGAGATTAACTACAGTCAGTTTTGTTTCAGGCGGTCACTCTTAAACATTGTCTAAACAGATTAATAGTCGGAAGAACTCTTAACACAGGAGTCGAGTCATTCACAAAGCGTTAAAAATATTAAATGCAATATCTATACCTTTCGAGGCATTCAATGGGGAACTCAATATTGTATCAATTCCCAACGACGACCCCTCCGTTTGTTGAATTGTGTAATGGAATGGTTTGCTCAGACCTGTTTTGGCTGATCGTGGTTCTAGTTTTGGTGTTTGAACAGGGGCCGCTGCAAGTATAACATATCAACTATATAAACTTAATTTTTCTATAAAAAAAGACAGTGTTTAGTTACAAATGAATATTGGTACAATGAATACTTGCCATTCTTTGCTGCAGCCTCCTTAAAACGAAGTTTCGACTTTCGAACAGAATCGGATGATTTTACAGAAACTTCTCTCTTACTCGGTGTCGGGGAAACTTTGGAGCTCGCATTCATTTCTAAAAAAAATAAAAGCAATCGTTTTAGCAATGTTTCGGTTATGCGTCCTGTTGCTTTCGATTTAGACCTGTCATACATACCTCTATGCGGATAGATTCACGTACGTGTCGAGGGACACTTGGCAAAGGAAGATATCTCTGGAGAGATGCCAATTGAAACATTTAATAATGTTTACAAACGATGTAGCTTTTGGTTTTATCAATTATCAAAATTATTCCAAAACTGTATGGTGGAATTGGATAACGGTATTTATGTATCAAATATATATACCCCCACTCCCTATCTAACGTCTATAAATTTGGTTTTGATTTTCACGTTGTAACAAAAAATAGAGACTCAAAAATCAAAAGGCCTTTAAGTTTCATCAATATTCATTCGAAAGTATTTTATACAATAAGGTATGCTTAAAACTGAGTTGTATGTAAAATGTATGCGAAGTAATTGGTAAATGCATGTTAAACTAAAACAACATATCAAGTGAACCATTCGATGGGGAGCGCAAGATTGCATCATTTACCAACGAAACCTCCTCCGTTTGTTGGTTTGACCTTTTGAATGAATTGCTCTCACCAGTTATGGTTGACCGTGGTTTTGTTTTTGGTTTTCGAAGAGATTCCGCTGTAAGTAGTACATGTCAACTATATTAACTCAAACTGGCTTATCTTTTGATATATTTCCCTGGTTCCAGCGATTTTCAAATAAATTACTGATATAAAGCTTATTGGTATCAATTCTTGGGTCATTTGAATCGTGTTTTAGGCGCCTAAATCTACTATAATACTATAACATTGAAACGTATATCTGTATAGAGGGTTTGATGCCTAATGATGAAAATGAAATAACATTACATTGAGGCAAAACCAAATCACGTGAATAAATCGAACAAATAGAATATACGGTGTGCTGATCTATGAACACGGAGGAAAAGGAAGTTTCTGATAATTAGTTATTTTTCCTTTTGTGAGTATATTTTAAATCGTCTAAGTTTCAAAACGTATCCATGTCATTGGGGTTTGCTTCAGACTCAAGTTATAAGAGCAGTAAACTTTGAGACTTTTCATTTATTTATGTAAACGATGAGTGCATGTTATGCATCAGAAGAGTCGATGATGATTTAGATAATTTTGCTATATGATCTTTACAGAAACTGAATCTCTCTTGCTTTCTGATGGGGGAAGGGAGCTCATTTCCATTTCTATATGAAATTGATATTAACTAAAATGATTAAGTCATGACATAGCAATACGTCATTTGGTCATGGGGATTTATACTCTAAATAAAACACATAATGCAAATCAGTTGAAAAAAACATTAAATGTGTTGATCGGATGTGGCCTATAATTTCGACAATGTGTCCTATTCATACAGACTTATGTGCGAAGGAGTTGGATAAATTGGATTTCGTGATGGTCTGTAAATTTTTCTTTTGTTCTAGTTAACAACTTGTATCCATTTTGATTCACTTAACCACTTCTCTGATAAATGCCATACTATGTATTGACAATGTCTGCAAACGATATATGCCATTTCAACTCCTTCCAATGCTAACCGTCATGCGATAATTATCTAAACAACCTCGCTCGCTTATCTCAATCTTCCAGACACTGCATTTGAAAACATGTTGCTATATGTTCTATACAAGGTGTATAGAGGGAAAGCCATTTAGTGCAATTCTAAGAATATATAGAAGTCTTAATTACTAGAAAGAAACAATGAAAATGAGAAATCAAAAACAAACTTCAATGGGCTGATTTAAGAACCCGTGAAAATGAGAAATAAAAAACAAACTTCAATGGGCTGATTTAAGAACCCGTGAAAATGAGAAATCAAAAAGAAACTTCAATGGGCTGATTTAGAAGCCTGTGCTGATGTTGATGGTACTGTAGGGAATTGGAATCCGGTATTACGTGTAAGCTACCGAGTAGAGGCTAGTTTAGGTATTCCACCTCTGATGGAGAAAAGTTAGAACATTCAGAATAACAAAGTCAAAGATTTAACAGAAAAGAATACTGTTACAAAATTATGTTTTATAACAAGAATTTTTTATTGTATGGAAATCTTACTTGCCCCCTTCCATTTATGCAGTTTTAATTCAATGTAAAAATTGATAATTAAGATAAGATATTTATTATGAATTTAATTTGTTAACGGAATCATTGATTTTCATTTTGTAAATATATATTCAAAAGCAGACAACTTCGAAAAAAGTGGCTTGGCGAAAGCCTTCGAAATGATAAAAACCTTCATAATTACTATTCAAGGTATTCTTTAACCAAAGAAAATGCAAGTTGCCGTCAGAGGTGTACCTTAACCCGAATACCTTAACCCGAATAATATCAATACTGAAGTGATAGCAGTACACAACCCCATTGCGACAATAAGCATGGACACTCTTAGACAACACATTTACGATGGGTATGGCAATAAGTATAGATATATTCACAATCAATGTATCAAAAGTAGCAATAACAAAGAAAGGAAAAATGAACAAAGAAGTTTGGGTAAGACTGGTTTGACTTTGATAAGTATTTCTTAATTAGTTTATTAATCTACAGAAAAGAGATTTCTTCCTAATTTAAATTCGTGTCTGTAGTAATGGATGCTCGGCTGAGAAGTGGCCTTTAATCTTTATTAGGTAATTGGACGAATTTAAACAAAGTGATGTGATAGCGATACGTTACTTGCAAGTCTTTGACTAAACGTTAATTTTGCCGGGTCGTCCGTGGAGTCATCAGATTGGGCAGGAGGAGACTGTGCGTCGGTTGTAGTATCCCTGTGAATATCGGCATCGATCCCCACTACAGGTATGGACTGACTAAAACCACTAGAAGTATCTACTGTTGCATTGTCATCAGATCTTCTATCTTCGGAGGATGTGGTTGATGAAATAGTCAGGGAGGATGACTGGGTAGGATCCATGATCGACTCAATACCTTGTAGGGAGTCGTCTTGTTCATCTTTTACAATATCGATTCCAAAAGATAAGGAGGTCAATTCGTCACTTGATATCAGGTGTTCGTTTGATACTGTAAGAGAAAAAAAAGGATAAACTATAACATTTCAACCGTAGGTACAATTCAGTCCAGCCAATGGTGAAATATGTGTTAACTTTCTTTAAAATTAATGGTCACCTAACCCCTAATATCCTCTTTCATTTTTACAATTACATCTTTAAACATTGACATGATATATTTCAATCAAATTTAAAGAACTGTTTTCAAAACCTACGATTTGCTGAGAAAGTCCAGTGTTAAGAATGAGTGACAAAAACTTAGTTCACATTATACTTTACATCGACGTGTTATATTCATCCCTTTTCACCCCTAGATATCAAACAACAACGGTGTCATCGGCATTACCTGGCAGTGCGGAATTCTGGCTACAGTATGGTTCGCCATGCTGAGAATCCATGATGTCGGCATCGTCATTCTCATAGATTATGGGTATAAATCCCGATGTAGAATCTATTAAGAGATGTTCACTTGATTAGAGGATTTATACAATTTCTTACATAGAAGAAGAAGAAGAAGAAGAAGAAAAAGAAGAAGAAGAAGAAGAAGAAGAAGAAGAAGAAGAAGAAGAAGAAGAAGAAGAAGAAGAAGAAGAAGAAGAAGAAGAAGAAGAAGAAGAAGAAGAAGAACATTTTATTTCAAATGAAGCATATATAGCTCATGGTTGATAAAGAATATAACAATACATTCATCTTCGCATACAATTGTAGGAATGGTAAATATACATACGCCCACACACACTCCCACAAACCCCCCCACCCACACACACACCCACGCACACCCATACATACGCTCACACATACACACAACAATTCTTAATGCATTTAATATAGAGCAAATAACATTTTAAAACACTCCCCTCCTAGGTTTGCATTTGTATTGCCTGAAACATCGATCTTATCGGACAAGCTATTGTTTAAAAAGATAAGAGATATACACCGCGTCGATATCTGTTTCCAAGTTGGGTTTCAAAGTGTAGTCATTCAACCAAAGGTATTTTTTCTGAACATTGAATAGGGCTATTAGGCTATAAGTCAATGAGAAATAAGGAAACTAATGTTTGTTAGCATTTGATTTCTGGCTAATTTTCCAAACGTAAAGTGCAACGTTTTTCAGTTGTCTCTCTTCATTGAACAATGACGTTTATTTAAGTAACAACTGGTGCAGACATAATGCTTTTACAACATATAATGATGGTAAGGGGTGTTGATGGCACGTCATTTTGATTAAAAGATGAAAATAAATCAGAAAGAGGCGATTTTCATAACAATCCCGTCTGGTTAAAATGCCTTTTCACATATCAGAACATTTGAAGTTAGGATAAAATGTCATTAAAACAATGCAGTGTTTAAATGACTTTATGATATACAATAAAAAGCAGTTATAGATAACATTACTGATTCAGGAGGTGTCAATATATCAAACAATGTTAAAGCGCCTTTGGATCTACTAACTTATTAAATCACAGTATGCTTGCTCTGAAAATGTAGACTAGTTTTGAACTCAATGGCTCTTCTTCCATGTGTTTCATACAACAATACAACTCTTGTACAATTAAAAAGAAATTAATTTTTGACTTCCAAAATGTCTTCATGTCTTTGCAAAATCAACTTCCAAGTATAATATAAACTCACTTTGACTTTCTGTTTGATCCCCATGTTGAGTATCGGCGTCATCCTCGTCATTTTCATAGATAATCCACACATTTCCCGGTTTAGGATCTGTAATAGATTTTTATTTTGAAGAATAATAATGTAAAGGGTAAATAGTTATCTATTTCAATTATTGTATTTTTTTGTAATTAATCTACATCTGATTGTAAACTCGTCATTTTGGCTGAATAATAAAATCAAACAAACAAATCTAAAAAAGCACCTCTTATTTTAAGTTTAGCTGAACCCGTTTAGAATAGGTTTGCAATATCCGCAATAGAAATGACCTATATATTTTCTTCATGGTAATAAACGGGATTTGAAAGCTGTCAATGACGTTATGGTTACTTTAGAAATCTATGTTGTAATTTTATCGATAGCTGATAATTTCAAAACTATGTAAAACCCAAATAAATCTATGAAATAGTCATTTTAAGAGTGAGCGTTAAATGACATCGTGTTTCAAATAGGTTTCTACAGGGGACGAATACTGATGAAGTAAGAAGTACATGCTTCTAAATGCTGCTTAAACAACGTTTTGATCAAAAGATGAATTAATCGAAAGAAATAACTTCCCAATCTCTGTATTATGACTTCTTCTTGGTTTCCTTACATTATTAAGGATTTCTTTATCATTATTGTGAGCTGTAATTCGTAACGTGGCCTTTTGTCGGGTTTGGTTTAAAATGTAATCTACCATATGGGTGTTAACACGACATGCGTATATTAGGAAGGGTTGATATACGTGACGTTATCGATTTAGATTATTAATTAACCTAGTATAAACTTGTTTGTACACTATCACCACCCTTCACTTTTATGACTGTTTAAAAGATTGCTGGAGATTGATCCCAGTTCCAACATTCTCTCCATTTTACCATGACATCATACTAGCGTACAAAAGACTGCAAAACTGGGTAAAATAAGTTATATATTATGAAACAACATCTTAAAACAAATCGAAACTCCACTTTATCGAAACAATATATTGTCTGTCTTATTTGTTATCGACGTTTCAACGTGCTATTTTCACAAATTTGTTCACATTTTGACCTCATTGCTTACATCAGAAAATAGCGATGATCGATCGGAAAGACAAATGGCGGCCACCTGGTTAGAAAAAGTATGTAATACACACATAAATGATGTCACTTATTCAACACAGCAACGCGAATGATTAAAATTATGAATTTCTCAGATTTTATTGATCCCCGACGTTTTAAGAAATTTACCCCTGCAATTCTTGGCTGATCTCGTTTTTTTTTTATTTTGCTTATTGAAAACAAACCTTATCGTCTTAGCTCTTTCAAAAACATCGTGCCATATCAGCCACTCGTTAACATGTTTCATTGCTTATTGTCAACTATTCTAAAACTTACACTAACAGTCAATTGTCCGTATTGCCCAGCTTGTCAGAAGGCCTTACAAGAAAAATCAAATTTTACTGAAATATACCATGATACGGGCAATTGCAGAAAAAGATTTGGCATTTACGGACAAGTAAATCAAATTGAGATTGAGCGACCCCTATCGATATACATGTAGGCTGTTTTCTCTTGTATTTCATGTGTCCATAATTGATGCAGAGAACTGGGTGTAGAACTAAGGGTCATATATCTAAGTAATACTGTTATCACTTTTCTAACAATCAATTTAAAAAAGATATGTTTATACTTAACTAAACAGACTACTTTTCCAAATGATCGAAAGGAATAAGTGGTGAACGGTGAAAAGACCCTTACTTCATGAAAACCTCACATTGCCGCATCTGCGGCAGAAAACTTAAACATTATAGGGCTGGAACCGACTTGCTTAAGCAAACATGTTAGATCCAGGCCAGCAACTAAATTTGTGGCTGGCCTGTGATCTAACCTGTTTGCTACTCTAAGTATCTTTTCTAAACAAAATTAAGCATATATTTAAGGTTTCCGAAAGCAGACGACACAAACATCTATTTTTAAAAAGATTACTCGGCATTCTAAGTGTTAAGAAAACCAGTGCGATAAAACAGATGAATTTTTCCTGATTGGCTATTCATCATGTTGCATTAGATGTTGCCATTCGAAAGTTTATTAAAAGCTTATGTTCTCATGCTATATGTTGTCGTCTGATTATCATTTGATATATGACCATTCACAAAGTTCGGACTTTTTAATGGATTGAAAATGGTTGACTGATATATATCGAAAACAACAGAAGAAGGTAAATAAAAAATATTTGAAACTGGTTGGACATAATTGTGAAAAAGCTATGAGCAAGTCATCGTGTTTTTCCACTGGTTTTTCAAAGTATTCTACACGTCGAAGTGAGTACTATGGGGTAGGGGCTTAAACAATATCTGATAAAACGGATATTCGATATTCTATATAAACTGTTATCGACCTACATTGATAAAGATTTCGGTTGTTATTGTAATGTTGAATCTAGATTCTCGTGTTACCAGGTGTTTACAAATATGTTTATGATTGAACCCATTCATACATATGGGTTTTTACATCGCGTCAACATTATTTCGGTTATGTTGCCCTGTCCGGTTAACTGTGATGGAGGAAGAGCCCAAACTTGAATTCCCATTAGGGCTTGTCAATCCATGTAGAACCATCGGGAAATGGGAAACTACCTCTTATAAAAGTGCAGATGCCGTCAGCGAGATTTGAACTCAAGCAGAGAGAGGGCAAAGTGATTTCCAGTTATGTAATCGTGCAACTTGGCAACAGAGACTGCTGTATTTGGTGGGTAAAGCGCTTTGTAAAAGATAACAGGCGAACTCGTTTAAAAATGTATAATCACAAATACAGACACAAAACTCGTTCATTTATTGACATATAGGAGCCCTGATAAGCGAATTTAAATAGATATTTACAAGGATATACAATTTCTGGGAACGATCAAAATTCCTAAGGACTAATTCCTTTTACATTACGAATAGACATCATATAAATCATAAGCAGATATTTACAAATCTACGACCCTAGTTGTTCAAAATGATATATAGTATAACTATGATTTACAAAATGCATGTTAGTTTATGTAATTCTGAAAATCGTCTGCTTCAAATTGCTCCAATGATCAAGGAGTGAAATCGGTACTCCATAACGCTTATCTATTACGCATATATCACATACGTTTTTAAACCTTTCCCAAACAATAACGACATTTATCCACTTTGTTGCAGACGATTTTGGAAAACATTGTGGGAAAAGGGGAAACTGCTCATGATGAGCAATTCCTCCTTTTTCCACATTGTTTTCTACTCTATCAGAGAATCGCTTTCGAATTTCATCACATTTTGAAATGTCGTCTGCAAATTCTTTCAATGTGGGACCGTTGAAAATTTGGCGTTTGGAAAAGGGTTAAAGACATTTGTGACAAAAGGATAAAATGCTTAAAAAGAGCAAGTTATTCTTATGACACGACGCTTTTTATCTAAAATCCTACAGCCAGTGTTTTCTTTCTCGCTATTTTTCGTCTTCTACTGTTACTTTCAAGTTCCACCAATCACCAAGTACCATGTGGGAGAAAAGCTTCACAAATAAGATTTATATGCTAACGACTTGAGAACATCAAATATACTTTTTCTACGAAAAGTGTTACCCTCAGCCAGTATATATATAAGTATAAGTATATTTCCAACCTTAGGGGGAATTTTGGGGGTAAAAATATATACATTAGGGCGAACTTATTTTAAGGCGACCAAAACCTGGTCGCCTTAAGTTTTAATTGTAAATAATTACTAAGTAAGATGTTTCACACCCCTGAAACTTATCAATGATAAAGATGACATACACGTCATTGCAAACTGAAAGTTTGGTTGACTTTTAATGGTTATCATGGAAAATATAGGTCATTAAAAAAATGAGGGCCTATACATCGGCTCCATAAAAGTATCACTTACGGGCATCATTTATAAAACGTTTAATTGTTTTAAAACCTGTCGATAGAATTACTCTCTTTTATCCAAAATGAATCTATTAAACGTTAACAACACATATACTCAACGGAATAGTTTTATACTTCCTATGTCACGAGTTATAACTGATAATTCTTTATACCTATACATTTTTAAGAATATACGTTCGTATTTATGTATGCAACAACAAAACTGCTAAGCGCTCCGATATCGTTGGTCTATGACTGATAATTCAAATGCATGTTTTAATCAAATTGTGTATGGTTCAGTTTAACAAATATTTTTATTGGTTTAAGCCATTAATTTTGCTATTAGTGCCTTATCTATCAATGGTTTCTCCATTTATGTTTTGATAGATAAAATGAACGTGCTGGGAGCCTCCCCGTGTTTTCTTTACAATGGTTTTGTATGTGTTATTTCATTATTGTGTATTGGCTGGTCTAACATAAAAACATTCTACGACAGCCTCTAACATAACACATAAATCCATAAGCATAGCCCTTCAAACAAAGATGCCATAAGTGGTACTTTTAACGGTATCGGATACCAGAATAAGACACTTAGACTTGCTGCGATTCCGCACATCCAGCAAAACATAGGTGTCCCATCATTGCAAGGCGGTGCATCATGTCATTTAACCGGCAACAAACAGTTGATATACTGCACATCAACATGCTAAATGCCGTAAATGGTAAGCCATGGCTACCGAATGTCAACCAGACAGTGAACGTATAGGACGAACTCGAGCGTAGAATGCAAAGAATAATAACTCATCGACAAGCTTTCGTCCGAACAAACCAACGGGGGTCATGTACGTGTGCTTTTCATTATTTTCGTGAATTACAACCAACACGTATTCCATCATTTAAGATTTATCTAAAAGGAACGTCATTCGAGCGAACATTGGTTGTAATGATTACTGCGATATGTCCTTTGACTAGTAAAAAGGATATCGTGATTAAAGAAACTCTCTCAGAGATGGAGATCTTATTTTCTTTTTAAATAAATCGTCTTCTACCGTAAAAAGAACAACAAAGATTTCTGAATAACATGGAACTCGATTGTCGACAGCTTCCCAACACTGATCGTAACTATACAAAGAAGATCAAAATCGCAGACATCTAAGACCGTTTAAACGGGTTAATTTTGTAAACAACGTCTAATCTTAGAATAAGAGGTGGTAATTTTGATACACCATTGTCACGTGGGTCTTCGGAAAAAATACATTTTCAACGCATGCGCATGGAGGCATACATCATTTCCATCAAATGAAAATGGGTGAGGAGGAAAATAATCAGCATAAATATTAAAAAAAAAAATAGATCTTCCTTAATTAGATTATAATCATAGTTTTCAGTTTAACCTCACCGTTTAGGCATTTGCCATTCTGTGAGCAAGTAAACACATTGATACATAGGATGTTAGGATACATCTACGCTGAAGATTAAGAAGAGGTATTTTCAGGATAACAAAATTAAAGATTCACCAGAACAAATGCCCTATTAAACTCAAGTTACTTATCATAAAAAGTGGTCGTGGATTGAAAATTTCCATGTGAAAATTAAAGATTAAAGGGAGGTAATTAATATGAAATATATAATTAGCTGTCTCTAAAGCAAAATTCGCCGACAGAGAATTCCTCCGTTTATTAATAAACGGCTTTCCAAAGAAAAACATACAGGTGCGACGGCGCACTTCATGTTCAATAACGACATAACCAGATTTTTTTACTTCATAAGAAAAGAAATAGAAAATTGTCTTTGGTAAAGTGACAAGGATTGTGAATAAAAAAAATGACAATTATTGCTCCAAATGCACACATCTCTGAGAAAGTATGTTTTTAAGGAAATTACAGCACTTAAATAAATGCTCGGGCAACAGTAAGGTTTTTTTGTTTTTTGTATGGGGTTTAATGTGTGTTGTATTTTTCAGTTGTATAGCGACTTTTCTTTTTTTTTTGTATTGACCGGTATTAGGTTAAGTCTAACCAGTGTCTTGCTTTTTTATCTAAATTCATTCAATGTAATCATTGTGGATATTTTCCTCTAACATCCCCGAACAGTGGTATATGTCGTAAATATCAACCCCCGCGCGCTCCAACATAATTAGATCTGTCATGGTACTATATACACCTTTTTAATATACGTATCCCTTTCCGCAGATTTCAACATTATTGAACCAGCCTAATAGCATGGTTATACCCCTAAATTCACAGCGTTAAATTGAAAAATAAATGTTAATGTTTAGTATTAATTGTAGATCAAATCTTGAACATGAATGAACGGACCATAACTAAGTATCAATTGGTATCAAATGAGTTTTAAAGATAAGACTGAAATGGTGTGTATAACTGCAACCGGTATTATCAAATCTGTTCACACTAACACTTTCAGTTTGATAACTAATATTTACGTTTAGCTGTCACTTTCCACAAGCTATAAACCGCAAATAATTTCACCTTTTCGTACTTTGCGATTTTAATTTTGGTACTTCCTTAATTCAGGAAGATTGTGTTGCTTTATCATACAATAATTCTGACAGCAAACAATATATATCCGTAGAATGCATCTGTAATAACAGAGCTAAATCAAATTGTTTGCAATTAATGGAGACATCTAATTTAACCAATCCGCATTTCAATTCCAGCAAAAAGACAAACTGAAGAAACAAGCTAAGTTGAGTTCGAACAATAAAACGTAATTTAATTCAAAGTCGTTTCAACATGTTCCTATTATATTCGTCTTGAATGGTAATCGTCGAAAACGGGGCTAGGAAATAGTGTCTTGCTCAAGGATACTACACTGGAAAAATATGCTACAGAAGGGAATCGAACTTGGTTCCTTTGGTCTCAGATTTATACCAAATAATCTCATGTTTTTAGAGAATTGTCTTTAATAAATAAAAAAGACCTATAAAACAACGATTTTTTATAACATACAATAAGTTAAATTGTTCACCCTCAATGATATATAAAAGAAAATCACTAAATCTCCATGTGTCCGCCTTAAGTGATATTGTTTTGCTCACCGTTAGATTTACAATTGACATGACAATATGCTAAAACGAATTGACTCTTTTGTAGGAAATTAATACAAAGCAATATGCCCGCCTTAATTAATGTTTTGTACCTATCATGATTTAATCATCTTATTGAGCAACAATCAAATTGTTCGCCTTGAACGGTTTTTCTTTTGCATACTTTGAAGTCGTGCAATTAAACCAAATAATTGTCTTAGGTTAACTTTATTACTTTCGGTCGTAAAGTTATCTTTGATTCCAAAAGTAATTTCAAAAGCATTCTGTAAACAAAGATAATGCAAACCTCAAATTCGCTGAGTACGTTGAAGGGGGGAGTACTAAGACAGAAAAGATCGCGTTTCACTAGAACTCTCGCCTAGAAGAGGAAAGACAGCCGTTCCAAGTTTCACTCTTTAATTCAATGAGAAATTTGAATCGTTTAAAAGTGATCCGATCTCGACTTAACTTGCTGGTAAGTAGAGGGGAGCGTCCCAAGACAGAAAATATTGTATTTACCGGGGACTCGTGCCTAGAAGTGGAAAAGCTGCCATTCCAAGTTTCGCTATCTGATTAAATGCAATCGAAATCCTTTGATAATGGTTTAATCTCGCCAACACTCGCTTGGTATGTAGTATGGAGCGTTCAAAGACAGAAAATCCCGTTTTCTCGGGATTCTTGCCTTGAAGTGGAAAAGCAGCCTTTCCAAGTGTCAGTCTTAAATTCATTGCAAAATTAAAATCTGTCAAAAATGGTCCAATCACGATCAAACTTGCTGGGTACAAAGAGGAAAGCGTCCCGAGACAGATAATATTATTCCGTTTTCCCGGGACTCGTGTCCATAAATGGAAATTCAGCCGTTCCAAATTTCGCACTTTTATTCAATCCTTAAATGGAGATCTGTTAAAAGTGACCCGATCTCGACCAAACTCGCTTGGTACAAAGAGGGAAGCGTTCCGATGCAGAAAATATCACGTTTTTCAAGGACACTTTTCTAGAAGAGGGAAAACAGCCGTTCCAAGCATCGCTCTTTTATTCAATGTTTAATCGAAATCTGTCAAAAGTGGTCCGATCTCGACCAAACTTGCTGGGTATAAAGATGGAAGCGTCCAGAGACAGATTATATCACGTTTCCCAGGGACTCTTTCCTAGAATCGGAAAAGCAGCCGTTCAAATCTTCCCCATCTAACTAAATGCATAATCGAAATCCGTTAATGGTGGTTCAATCTCGACCAAACTCGCTTGATATGTAGTATGGAGCATCCAAAGATAGAAGTAATCTCGTTTTCTCGGGACTCTTGCCTAAACGTGAAAAAGCCGTTCCGAGTTTTGCTATAAAACTCTATGCAAAATAGAAATCCGTTGATAGTGGTTGGAGTTCGACCAAACTCATTGGGAGCGTTCCAACACAGGAAACATTGAGTTTCCCGGGGACTCGTGCCCGGAAGTGGAAAAGCAGCCCTTTCACGTTTCCCTGTTTAATTCAATGCTTAATCGAAATCTGTTATAAGAGTCTAATGTCGACCAAACTCGCTGGGTATGTAAAGGGAAGTATCCCGAGACAGAAAATATCAAGTTTCCCCGGGACTATTGCTCAGAAGTGGAAAAGCAGCCGTTCCAAGTTTCCTTTTATAATTCAATGCAAACTCGAAATCTGTTAATAGAAGTCTAATCTCGACCAAACTCGCTGGGTATGTAGAGTGAAGAACAGTGTATCCCGAGACAGCAAATATCGAGTTTCCCCGGGACTCGTGCTCAGAAGTGAAAAAGCAGCCGTTCCAAGTTTCCCTCTATAATTCAATGCAAAATCGAAATCTGTTGATAGAAATCCAATCTCGACCAAACTCGCTGGGTATTTAGGGTGAAGTATCCCGAGACAGAAAATACCGAGTTTCCCGGGGACTCGTGCTCAGAAGTGGAAAAGCAGCCGTTTCAATGTTCCCTATATAATTCAATGCAAAATCGAAATCTTTTAAAAGAGGTCTTATCTCTACCGAACTCGCTGGGTATGTATAGTGAAGTATCCGTAGACAGAAACTATCGCGTTTCCCCGGGACTCGTGCTCAGAAGTGGAAAAGCAGCCGTTCCAAGTTTCCCTCTATAATTTAATGCAAAATCGAATTATGTTAATAGAAATCCAATCTCGTCCAAAATCGCTGGGTATTTATAGTGAAGTATCCCGAGACAGAAAATATCGATATTCCCCGGGACTCGTCCTCAGAGGTGGAAAAGCAGCCGTTTCAATTTTCCCTCTATTATTCAATGCAAAATCGAAATCTGTTAATAGAAGTCTGATATCGACCAAACTCGCTGGGTATGTAGAGTGAAGTATCCCGAGACAGAAAATATCGCGTTTCCCCGGGACTAGTGCTCAGAAGTGGGAAAGCAGCCGTTCCAAGTTTCCCTCTATAATTCAATGCAAAATCGAAATCTGTTAATAGAAGTCTAATCTCGACCAAACTCGCTGGGTATGTAGAGTGAAGTATCCCGAGACAGAAAATATCGCGTTTCCCCGGGACTCGTGCTCAGAAGTGGAAATGCAGCCGTTCCAAGTTTCCCTCTATAATTCAATGCAAAATCGAAATCTGTTAATAGAAGTCTGATCTCGACCAAACTCGCTGGGTATGTAGAGTGAAGTATCCCGAGACAGAAAAAATCGCGTTTCCCTGGGATCGTGCTCAGAACTGGAAAAGCAGCCGTTCCAAGTTTCCCTCTATAATTCAATGCAAAATCGAAATCTTTTAATAGAAGTCTAATCTCTACCAAACTCGCTGGGTATTTAGAGTGAAGTATCCCGGGACAGAAAATATCGCGTTTCCCCGGGACTCGTGCTCAGAACTGGAAAAGCAGCCGTTCCAAGTTTCCCTCTATAATTCAATGCAAAATCGAAATCTGTTAATAGAAGTCTGATCTCGACCAAACTCGCTGGGTATGTAGAGTGAAATATCCCGAGAAGAAACTATCGCGTTTCCCCGGGACTCGTGCTCAGAAGTGGAAAAGCAGCCTTTCCAAGTTTCCCTCTTTAATTCAATGTAAAATCGAAATCTGTTGATAGAAATCCAATCTCGACCAAACTCGCTGGGTATGTAGAGTGAAGTATCCCGAGACAGAAAATATCGGGTTTCCCCGGGACTCGTGCTCAGAAGTGGAAAAGCAGCCGTTTCAATTATCCCTCTATAATTCAATGCAAAATTGAAATCTGTTGATAGAAGTCTGATCTCGACCAAACTCGTTGGATATGTAGAGGGAAGTGTACCGAGACAGAACATATCGAGTTTCCCTGGGATCGTGCTCAGAAGCGTAAAAGCAGACGTTCAAGTTTCCCTTTATAAATCAATGGAAAATCGAAATCTGTTAAAAAATGTCCGATCTCGTCCAAACTCGCTGGGTATGTAGCGTGAAGTATCCATAGACAGAAAATATTGTGTTTCCCCGGGATCGTGCTCAGAAGTGGAAAAGCAGCCGTTCTAAGTTTCCTTCTATAATTCAATGCAGAATCAAAATATGTTAATAGAAGTTCGATCTCGACAAAACTTGCTGGGTATATAGAGTGAAATATCCCGAGACAGAAAATATCGAGTTTTCCCGAAACTCATGCTCAGAAGTGGAAAAGTAGCCGTTCCAAATTTCCCTCTCTAATTCAAAGCAAAATCGAAATCTGTTAAAAGTGGTCCGATCTCGTTCAAGCTTGCTAGGTATGTAGAATGGAGAGGTTTTTTTTGGCATATCTGGAGTACACCTACTAACAGACACACATTTGTACATGTATGATGCAGACCAAAAAGATGAAACAACTGTTCTTAAACTTGACACTTAAAGCGCGTCTTTGACGTTAAGTTCTTATCGGTCATTGCCGTACAATTGATGAGAAAAGGGTAAAAATTTCCTCTGAAAATCACCCTTAGTCGTTGATTTCTGCACTTAAGATTTTTGTAAGACAAGCGAATAGACAAACATGGTAGGATATAACAGAGTTCTATTCGGTGGTTAACTTTTAAGACCCGTTTGGAGCTTGCAATCGATGAATTGAATTATTACTCTTTTTCTTCTGATCTGACAACTGGAATATCCATCACTGATCCATGCAAACAGGAAGTTCGAATAGCATTGGGTTTCGATTTTCAATTAAAATACGTTGTATGTCAACCATGTTTAATTCTAAGATGGGGAATCTGGTGACTATAATCTAAAGACATTTTACCAGAATTTGCATCAATATTAACTTACAGTTGACTACACATGTAATACTTAACCTGATTATTTGCTTTAAATACTATAGTTACCGTTTTCATTTATCTAATTGGAATCCAAAATTCTTCGTTCCGTCTGTACCGAAAAGAATCATGAAAAGCATTTAACTACCAAACAGCCGATCATTTTCTCCGTTTTAGATGTTTCTCGTTTAAGCATGTTCTATAAGAGTAGAACACCGTCTACTAGATCTTTATCATATCATTTTTTGTCACAATGTTTAACTCTTTTAAAGGGTCTGTATTGATAAAATATATATTTGTCATTTGTTTTTTCTTAAAAGAAATATTGATGCCTATTTTTAATATTTTTGGGGCGCAATTTAATAACCAAGTTAGTATGCATACCCTTTTGTATAACGCTTTTATGATTAATGAAAAAGTAGGTGCTGAAAATAGTCAAAAGGTTTTATTTTGAAGGGCTCTTTTTGAGGGCCTTGAGCCTGCGTACTAGCCATTGCTCACGTACTGAGGGTCTGATGATCAGCCATTTGTGTTAGAATTCTACTAGGATAAGTACCTACAATATATACCAATATCAGACAATTTTCTCATCTGTCGCGGGTTGGATCTCCTTAAACATCGAACAATCGCACATTTTCGACATCAAACCATATCCTTCTTCAGGTACCTACAACTTTGACATTTTGAGTCGATCATTCAACTTTTGTTTTGTTGTAAGACTTTATCTAAACCGATGTAGGAACTGAATCCATTGAAATATAATTTATTGGAGTTTTCAACAACTTGAAGTTTTGTTAATTGGCTCAAAGTTGATTGTCTCATTGGTACCTGGAATGGAGAATGAAAGGTGTACAACTACCCACATCAAGGCCTTTAAAAAAAGACGACTTTTTTGTCTATTTCTCAGCGAATTTTCTCCTTTTTTTATTCTACAAGCTTGTTTTTAACATTCGTTCTTGTGTGAAACATATGCGGCAAGGGTTATTGTACATTGCCGCTGACCTTTGCGTATAGAACACGGCTCTGTTATAATGCCCAAATATTTGACTAGATTGGGGTTTATACAGCTTACCCTTATCCATGTACTTTTTGCCGATAAGTATAAAACGTATTCATCATATATGATAGTTCTACGAGTCTATGAAAGGCATAATACAAGGGTTGAAACCATTGTAAGAAAAGTTAAGATTCTGCTATACCATAGGTGTAAATAAATCTAAACGTCGTCTGCTGCTGCTGCGTTTTCTTTAAAATTGGTCAGAAAACAGTCAATATCAAGAAATTGACCACATGCCACCTAGTACGGACGGGTATACGGACACTTGTTCTCATATGTATTTGTTAGTACAAAGTTGAACTAATATCTTATATAGATATTGTGCAAGAATAACCCCATGCTCATATGGAGATTGAATAAAAAATGAATACACAAAAACAAAGTATCTTGATGGTCCGTTTTGCCTCGGTTTGATCACGCAAGCTAGCATTGCTCACGGACCAAGGGTCCAAAGACCGACTATCTTATCACGTATTACCCCCAGTGTATGTACCTACAACATATATTGAGATGAGACATCAGTCTTATCTTATGCCGTTCTTACTGTCTCAAGAGTTTGCTTGACGACATATTTCCCGTAAATTTAAGACCAGAATTTTAACCCGAAACAGCACTTAGCCATTGCTCGTATCAAAATGTGTATACAGTTGTTTTTGGATTCGTAGACATTCGTAAAATGATATGCACTTTCCATAGGTATCAACGTATGATAAAACGAGAAAATGGGGGATGAAAATAATGAAAAAAATCGTAGTTTGATGGTCTAAATTTAGGGGTTTTGAGGCGGCAAACTAAGAAATTGCTCACTTACCGAAAGTCTGATGATCAGTCTCTTTGACTAAGATCATACATAGGACATGAACCTACAACGTATATCAAGATCAGACACTTATCTCATCGAAAACAGGTTAGAATTCCCATACAATAACGAAAATGCATCATAATCGACTCATAAAACCAGTTTTCCAACCCAAGTTCGAACATCTGCTGACACCTAACAATAGCTCATATCGGAACAGATCGCACGTTACTCTCTACATATGTTCCTAAGCTTAATGAATATATAGTTTTTTATTGAAAAGACCTACTTTTCTCACAATATTTGGTCAAACTTGGTCAATATCGAGAAATTGACATGTTACCTCGCACGGACGGCTGTACGGACAGATGGACACCTGTTCGACTTTGATATGTATATATATATTTGTTAATATAAGGCTAGCTTAAAATATTATAGAAAAAAATGTGCAGGAAAAAATGGCATGAAAAAATATTTTTTGTACCCACCTATATATACTCTATAAGACCATTTGTAGAAGTCAAAATGGTCATAACTTAGGTGCTTCTCTAAAGAAGGTCACAGAAACTCTATTTTGGTTCTACAACTTGCCTAGTAAGGTCATCATTATATCTCAGACCGTTTTCAAGCATTATAGTCAAATTTTTCTCTTCAGCGGCCATTTCCTATGTTCGACTTACCCTCAAAACTTTGTCCCTCACCCATATTTCTTTTATTTCATCTCTTAAACCCCAAAAATTGCTCTCGACTCTTCTACATCCTGTTACAGGAGTGTCCATGCTACTATTTCAAGAAAACTTCGTGAAAATAACAGTTTTAGTAGAAAAGTTTTTAAGGTTTTGTGAAATAATTTTTGCATCATACCTCCATTTTCGCCTATTTTCAAACACCAATAAAATCTAAAGCAATGTAAAATTCAACATTATTCTTTCCGATTCTGATAGTCCATTATGTACTCTAAAGATTCAATATGTTTGAAACATTAACATCAAAGGTTTAGAAACATTGCGAGTCGAATTTCCGACCCCTAGTCTAGTGACACAAAATATCCCAACTTCTCCAAACAGCAGCGAAAAAAATCATAAAATATTAGGATTCAACGCTTAAAATTCCAAAACCAGTCTTGGATAATACCCGTCTATTCTGACTATAAAGGCATGTTAAGCCTTTTAGCGTTCATATGCCTGTATGCCCTAGAAACCACTTTAATTGACACGAAATCGTCTCAATCTTCCATTTTCCCGCCAATTCTCCCCCGTTTTCCCTTTTTCAAAGTCTTATCGAATCATTAATAAGACACGTATCGGCAGCAAACTTACCATAAATACAGCCTTAAAGTGTCTGCTGTTAAAATAATGTCGTTTTTCTTTTTTTCTACATGTATCCAGCAGTGAAATTATTATCAGTCGTTGTCCATTGTCCGGACGTCTGTCCGTACGACGACCTATACTCCATTGTTCTGTTTTCCAAAACCATCGTCACGGACACTCTCTCATACGGACAGACGAACAAAGATATGGTAATATATCACATATGATAGTCTTCTGCTTGAACTTTCCAAACAGAATACTTAAACGTTTTAGAAAAAGAAGCATAACAACTGTCTACAAAGGGTGTTGAACATATGTCAAATATCACATTTTCCCCGCCCTTTTAAGACTTTTAGGCGGGAAAATCGGGGTCACGAATAACGCCTCATACAGACGGACATACAACTACAACGTAACGATAAGACGTCTCCCTTATCTGTATTGAATTACACCCTACAATGAAAAAAGTAAGTCAATATCTTACCTACTTTTCCCTCAATACTTACCCAACCTTTGTAAATATTACCATATTGGTGCTTCCCGACCACGCAAGGAAATGTACAGACATATGGACGATTGAAAAAAATAATGATTCTGGCATTGAATTGTTGAGTTACGATAAAACTATATTTTCATGAAACAGTTGTAGGTAAACGAGCATTATCTTTATCTACACACCCTGTCAAACTTACCAAAATAAGCGGGTGTTTTCAACAGATTTATAGACTGAAAATAAGGGTCTGCTATAATGCTAATCACACACAGACGGACAAACACATCTTCATGAACTTTCATTCTTTTTTGGCCAAAACCATACATAAACAATACAAAAGGGTTTTTATTCGGTATGTTCTCTTCTTTTCTCACAATATCTCTGAGAGAGTATCTTTAAAGAGAACTGGTCTACAATGGGCGCATTTTTATAGAGTACGCTAAAAGCAATGTATTTGTATAGGTATGCTATTCTTATGAAAAAGTCACTGAAGAACTGATGTCATTTGAGGTATGTGTGAAGTGATATATAAGAGTATGTACTAAAAACTGAATAAATGGCTCCCGAACCTTTTATCTTTGAAATTTATCGAATCTTTAATACCTACACCAAAGTTATCTCAAAATGCAATTGTACAGTGAAATGAAGCCTCATCTAGACGCATTTGTAGCGTATGGTTTTCAACAATTGTTTTGCCATAACGTTTTTCGTTTCAATTTGTATTTTAAATGTGTAAGGTGTAGCCATACCCAAATGTCGAAAATAGCATATAGTGCATGTATAGTAGTTGTCAGGTATAGAAAAAGGGAGACCCGCTGTTTGACTCCCCATGGCTACCACGTGACTGTTCACGATAAGATCCGATGCTAGCCGAACGGTTGAAGCATATCCGTTGAATATTCAAAAAGAATATCGTTCTGGTCATCATCGATACATAAAAATATTATAATGAACCCTACATGGACAATCCAGGAGTTATTATTTCATTGTTGGTAATCATATACGACACTTAACACCACAGACACGATTATTTTGAAGATTACGGACCTTCCATTGTAGACCTAGCCTGGTAGAGCCTGGCCCGTTCGTATATACCGCGAACTAGGGCCAGGTGTCAGAGAAAGTTTACCGAACACAATAGTGTTCGGTTATGCCGAGGTATTCCGAATGAAACAACATCGACTGCGCATGCGCGTCGATTAAGAGTCATCAAGCTTATTCATGAGAAAATGCACCTATTTAGACACCTTACTTAGCGTTGGATCCTTTTGAGATGAAGCCGTGACTCCGGTTGTTATTGTATTTTTAGCGTTGTGTTTTGTAATGAAACACAAATGCAGTACACCGCGCAAGTCACGAAAACAGGGTTGTGTTTGTGACACAAGTATTGAAAAGTCAAGCTCTTTGCGTCGTGTTTTACCATATAACAAATCCGGAGTTTATCAAAGTAAACTTTTTTTTGGTGGAATTTCTGTAATAGATGGTGTCGTGTGCTTAAATTTGTTATAGAAAGGCACTTAATATTGACAAGATAGTTACAGAATTAAGGAAGGCATGTCAATCCAAAGTTAGAGTTAAACGTGGTTTTAAAAGTCGAGATATGACGAGACAAGAATATATCTGGAAAATCGTTTGATGAGCAATATATATTAGAATAGTATATATTCTGATATCAAATTCTTGATATCTAAATGTGTCCAAAGCATTTTATTTTTAGATCATGCGTTCCCCCTCTTCTTGATGACTTCGTCAACTACAGGTTCTTATGTTAAATCAGACTTTCAAACAACACTAAATAAGCTTATAGCGATAATGTTTAATACTAATTATAATTTATTTTGTAGGCGTCATATGATTCTGTCATAACGAAAAATAAAGGTGTTTAATTTGTCGAGAAGCTTGGCTTTTGATTTTTATTGAAAAAGAAAAATCACGTTCTTTTTCCTAGTTTGTTATTTAACTTATGACTGCATAAAGGGAATAAATACAGATGCCGTTTCGTTGATATACCAAAACTCTTGTCGGTGGGATTCTTATCTTTATTGCCTGTTAATTGAATTCGTGATTGTTTAACCAGAGATAAGTGAAACCATTTACCCTTTCCTTTTATGTGTCGTTGAATTAGATTAAAAAGAAGATGTTATGGGAAAGATAGAAGATACTCCCATTTTCCCCACATTATTATGTAGTCTTTCTTTCTTCAAAGTCGCCTATTAACACTTCACAAGCCTCAAATTTAAGCATCGAAGGAAATAAGATGATATGTTATATTGATTGGTGGAGATATATGTTTCCAATTTGTTTCCATTAGATTTTTTTGTGTGTGATTTAAAACTCATTTGAATATATATCTAAACAATATTTTTGGTAGAATTCATTCAGAGAGAACTACTAAAGTAAAAAGTTTGATCCTTTTACAAAAGATATTAATTTAATCTGATATTTTGAATCCCAATATTTAAATCCAACAATAAATTAATAGAAAAATTAAGTGAAATGAACAAAATCCATTTAAGTGCAATTATTTCATTACAATAGAGTATTGTATGGGAATTATAAAAGGTAAGGGCTACCCTGAATAAGTATGTATGCCGTACTTATATCTACATGTGCCTATGTGTTGTAGACAAGAGTAGGTTGCCGGGTCATTTAGGACGGTCTAATCACTCACGTGAAGAATTTCTTAATTTCATATCTTTGATAGGTCTCTGCTGCTGTATGCAATACTTATATCTACATGTGCCTATGTGTTGTAGACAAGATTAGGTAGCCGGGTCATTAAAGACGGTCTGTTTACTCCTGTGAACACTTTCTTAATTTCATATCATCGATAGGTCTTTGCTGCTGTATGCCATACTTAAATCTGCATGCGTCTATGTATTGTAGACAAGATTAGGTAGCCGGGTCATTTAGGACGGTCTATACACTCTTGTGAACACTTTCTTTATTTCATATCTTCGATAGGTCTCTGCTGTATGCCGTACTTATATCTACATGAGTCTATGTGTTGAAGATAAGAGTAGGTAGCCTGGTCATTAAGGACGTTCTGTTCACCCCTGTGAACACTTTCTTAATTTCATATCTTCGATAGGTCGTTGCTGTATGCCGTACTTATATCTACATGTGTCTATGTGTTGTGGACAAGAGAAGTTAGCCGGGTCATTTACGAGGGTCTATTCACCACCGTTTGCAAACGCTTATGTTTAAATGTATTTTTCGATAATCATATGTTCAGATGCCTATTGATATGCCTAACATGTGCTAGTCTTATATCTCCTTATAACATACTTTGATAGAACGTTGATATCAAACCCACCTGTATATGTGTATTTACGTTATTATAACCATAAAAAGGGATTTATAGGTTCATAGGGCTGGGTGTTACTAATTATATTATAATAAACATTAGTTTAAAATCGGTGCACATGTCACTAATATAAAGCTTTACTTATTTGCCTGTTAAACCTCAACACGCCAATTTTCTTACTTGGCATTCGGAAATAAAATACGTCAACGATAAAACGATGATAACCTTTAAGTTTAACACCATCAATAGCTTTTACACGTACCATACTTTTCTTATACACAACAATATAAATTGATTAACAAATCAAAAAAATGGTTATGTGTTTAATTACGTATCGATGGGATATTTATGTTTATCATTTACTATCTTCCCTTGGCTGAACATGTCAAGTGAAGTGACGGTTAGCAATCTGAACATCGGGTTTATCCAATGAAATGTATTTCTCAGCTCACGGAAATACCCGAGTAGTTCCGATTCGACGAATAGTGCACTGTGACAAATAAAGATACAGTTATAAAACCATGGCTATAGAAGTTTATAAATAATGTGTTTTGGATTACGCCTATTGGTGAAAAATATCATTTACAAGTCTGTGGTATGACTTATTCATCCTAAGACAAACCGTCAACCCATAACCAAACAATAACGACATTTAACCACTTTGTTGCAGACGACTCTGGAAAACAGTGTGGGAAAAGGAGAAATTGCTCGTAACGAGCAATTTTTCCTTTCCCCCATAATGATTTCTGCCCTACCAAAAGGCTATTTTTCAATTTTATCACATTTTGAAATTTCGTCTGCAAACTCTTTGATTTTTGGACAGTCAAACATTTGGTGTTTGATAAAGGGTTAAACGACTTTAAGTGAAACTCTATAGACACTTTTTGAAAAAAGCATGTTAAAAAAAGGAAATATTGCTCATATATATTTTTTCCTTTCTCAGATTACATTTACTATCTGTAGTGGAAGAGGAAGTGGAAATAAAACTGTGGAATCATCTTCAAAAGTTCTTTGATATAGATTTAACAACTGCAATATGAGATTGGAAAAACCCTGATGTGACAAACTGAGAAAATACTTGTTACAAGCAATAGGAACTATTCGGACTAATGCGAATAGTTCCGGCACGACCGATGTATACCGAGAACGATCAAGGTAATCTGACGAAAAATTGTATTTCAAAATGGCAATTTGTGTGTATTCTACCTTAACGAAAAAATGTTGAAAACCATCGCCGAATAATTAAGAATGTTATGTGTTTAATTACGTATTGATGGGATATTTATGTTTATCATTTACTATCTTCCCTTGGCAATGACGTGTCAAGTGAAGTGACGGTTAGCAATCTGAACATCGGGTTTATCCAATGAAATGTATTTCTCAGCTCACGGAAATACCCGAGTAGTTCCGATTCGACGAATAGTGCACTGTGACAAATAAAGATACAGTTATAAAACCATGGCTATAGACGTTTATAAATAATGTGTTTTGGATTACGCCTATTGGTGAAAATATCATTTACAAGTCTGTGGTATGACTTATTCATCCTAAGACAAACCGTCAACCCATAATCAAACAATAACGACATTTAACCACTTTGTTGCAGACGACTCTGGAAAACAGTGTGGGAAAAGGAGAAATTGCTCGTAACGAGCAATTTTTCCTTTCCCCCATAATGTTTTCTGCCCTACCAAAAGGCTATTTTTCAATTTTATCACATTTTGAAAATTCGTCTGCAAACTCTTTGATTTTTGGACAGTCAAACATTTGGTGTTTGATAAAGGGTTAAACGACTTTAAGTGAAACTCTATAGACACTTTTTGAAAAAAGCATGTTAAAAAAAGGAAAGATTGCTCATATATATTTTTTCCTTTCTCAGATTACATTTACTATCTGTAGTGGAAGAGGAAGTGGAAATAAAACTGTGGAATCATCTTCAAATGTTCTTTGATATAGATTTAACAACTGCAATATGAGATTGGAAAAACCCTGATGTGACAAAATGAGAAAATACTTGTTACAAGCAATAGGAACTATTCGGACTAATGCGAATAGTTCCGGCACGACCGATGTATACCGAGAACGATCAAGGTAATCCGACGAAAAATTGTATTTCAAAATGGCAATTTGTGTGTATTCTACCTTAACGAAAAAATGTTGAAAATCATCGCCGAATTAAGAGATGATTAAGATATGATTGAAAATCGATTTTCTTAGCGTTCACTTTTAGATTGCGGGAACCGATTTCATTTTTATGCAAACAGGTTAAATACAGGCACGCTGCGAAATAAATTGGTGACTGACCTGTGATCTTACCTGTTTGCTACTCTGAGTATCTTTCCTTACAAAATTAAGAATATATTTAAGGTTTTGGACAGCAGACGACACTGAAAATCTATTTTAAGAACGTTACCCTGCATTCTAAGGTTTAAATGAGTAAAAGAGCAGACTTTAGACGCGTCTCTGACTAATTTTCATCATCATAATTAAGCAGATATTTAAGGTTTTGAAAAGCAGACGACACAGAAAATCTATTCTTTTAGAAAATTACCCAGCATTCTAAAGATTAACCTGGTATGCTTATTTCAATCAAGCTTTACATTACAAGTTTTCGGTAACAATTAAAACACAGACGTTAATCAGATGTAGCGTATAAAACACATGCGAGTCCAGCCAGAAAGAAACACTAGATTCGAAGAACGAATTATCATATATACATGTAAGAATTTGCTTGGTCGCGCTTATGCAAAACGGGGTAGTACACTACTTATACCGATTCCAATAAAGGAAATAAGAAATTGATTGTGTTATCCTTGATATTGATGTTATTCTGGCATGGTTCATAACACAATCTTTTAAATTTCAGTATTCGTACACCGTATTGCTTCTTTAAGATGTATGTGTTGATGTTGATTATTATCTTGTTGCTTAATATAAAAAAAAACCTATCTATCTAACTATTGTGGATGTCCTGTACAGCAGGTAATACTTGTATTGCTATTAACTGGCTTCGTGTCTCGGTTAATTCATCCTTCAGTGAGACTCTTTCAGAGATGTGCGCTTTGAGAGAAATAAACGTTGAATATTTGGTATTCACAATCCTTGTCACTAAACCTAATATTGTTATCAATTTCTTTACTTATTGGTTGCTAAAACCCCGCACTTCCGTTAATCAATTAATTGTATCTACCCCGTCACAACTCGGTAGATATACCTCGTAAGCAGTTCATGAATACACCAGAAATCCTGGGTTAATTCGGCTGTTTTCCGGCGGATAACACACATGATGACAACATGCACACAGGCACTAAATATGTATTTAAATACACACATATTGATTATATATACAATTGAATGTTTTTTTTACTCTTTTCATTAAAGAGTATCATATCGACACATCTTTGTTTAATATTTTGTCAATCGTATCCTTTCGGCAATCCCCGGGTTGGCCGGGGATTTCCGAGTAGATACGATTGCAAACGGACAAGCCCTTCGTTGCTGACCTACTTTCAAAAGTGGCTCCCGATTACCTCCAAGGTTATTTTAACAAATGGCCGAGGTGTTCCGATTGATAATCAATGTGAAGTGAGCATTCACGTCTGTCTATCTTTCTTTGTGAACGCCAGTTCATAAATAGACGGGGGAATCGCTTCTCATGCAGTTTTAAAGGTATTCCACGCCTGATGTAAAGTAAAACCAAGCACTGGTTGTAATAAATGCTAAAAAAACGATCTGGCGATACTTTACTAACGATACTTCAGCATGCAAAAACAGAATGATAATTTTCCAATATCTGAAATAAATCAGAAGAGTCGGAAAGGGTAAAATTTCATAAAAACCTTCTAATGTTTTCGGAATTTTTTGAAAAAAGAGATTGCGAAGACGCTTATGGGACGACATAACTGACGAAACTAATGATGCCTGGAAAACAATAATAAAGGAAGAAACAGACGAATACCCAAAGGTGATTAACCAATAACCAAACAACAACGACATTTGACCAGTTTGTTTCAGACGACTTTGGAAAACCTTATGGGAAAATGAGAAATTGATCTTAACGAGCAATTTCTCCTTTTCCCATAATTCTTTCTGCCCTACCAGAAAGTTATTGTTTTATTTCATCACATTTTGAAAAGCCGTCTGCATACTCATCCATTGCGACAGTCGAAAACTAGGCGTTTGGTAAAGGGTTAAAGGGGAAACTTTGGGTTCAAAGAAGAGGGGAAGAGGTACAAAAGTCAGCCAAGACTAATTTGTCATTTTCGGAACACTTCAAACACTTCATCGCTTACGCATTGTTTTTTGAGAAATAAGTGAATAACTCAATGAAAACACTCAGATGTATCCGGGACTTAAACCTTTCATCTTCAATCATAAGTGAATACTTGACAACATGCAGATGGGGGCTCTTGACCTAGTGGGCATGTGACAATCCCAAATAATGGATACAATGGTTACATTGTTTTTCATCCTCTATAATTACGAGGGAACCGATGGGTGAAGGAGACTATCTGTCGTCGAGGGCGGAGACTCTTCAACACCGGAAGTCTGGCCATTTTAACACTTAGAATGCTGGGTAATTTTCTTAAAAACGATTATAATGTCATCTGCTTTCCAAAAGCTTAAATATCTGCTGAATTTCGTTGAAGAAAGATAGTCAGAGCAGCAATCAGGTTGAATCACAGGCTGGCCGTCAATTTACTTGGAGGCCAGCATGGATCTAACCTGTTTGCATACGCATGAAGTCGGTTTCAGCACTGTACAGGTTAGGCACTAGCTCAGAGATTTGTGCTCTGAATGTAATACACGTTGGTAATTTGATATGTACAACCATTGTCACTTAACCAAAGTTCGTTATAACAGTTGATAAAACCCGGAGAATGTGTTAAATATGTGAAATGAACCTTCGAAGGACAGGAATTCCTTTCCGCGCATCTTGCTGCATGTAGCGTCACGTGACAAAAACGGTTAGACGTTTCGGAATACCCACGTATAGACAATTTTTTAAGGCCGTCAAAACCCTTCAGCTCATACAAGTCGACGTTTACTCAAAGCATATAAAAGCATATAAAGGTAGGGACAAAGGAGACTAACCAGAAATCAGAGAAGAAGATGGTGTGGAAACATTATCCCATGCATTAACTCAGAGAAGTCTATGTTGCGATAACATTATACCATACATTAATTCAGAGAAGGCGATGTTGCTGAAACATTCTCCTATGCATTAACTCAGAGAATACGATATTGTGGTAACATGATCGAGACGTTTTCATTGGATAAACCCGATGTGTAAATGGAGCCTGTCGACCAATGTACAATGTATGTAAAGGTAAGGGTTGCGATAAAAGCATTACCATGCCTTGCATATTGTTATTGATCAATATAAACTTTATTCTTATTCATTTGTTTAAGTGTTGGAAAAGGTGACCTATAGGCCCTACGTGGCCGGGAGTTGTATTATTATCACTTTAATAGAATACAAATACCCACACAAAACTTACTTGTCTTTATAATACAGCTTTGTGACCGGATATGACATCTAATAACATCAATCTGACACAATTGCACTTTATGGTTAAGTCACAAATCCTTTATTGTTTAGCCGATCGGCGGTCTTTGTGATCAACCATTGGCCACCAAGAGTGTGTTTTACAACATATCAAAGCAATCATGTCTCATCAAACTCTTTATTGTATCCGGATTAAGTTGCAACAAGGAGATATGTGTTTGTCTTTTGCGCTTTAAAATTTGGGTACGATACATCGATCATTACAGGTAGGCGGATTGATGAGCTATAATTAAAAAAAAGTAAATTATTTGTTTAAGTGCTCTCAGGTTCCATTTAAGAACAAAACGTATTAATTAAAATCTAATTTGAAGAATTTGTATATATCTAACTGGAAACCATGTCCTCTCACATTATTTTCGATCAATAGTGTCATGTATTTTTAGATTACATTTGATTCATCATCCAATGCAACTATTGACATTTGTCACTATGTGTTTATTCTGTTCTTAAAAACATTGAATATTCGTTTTCAAACGAAGATTAAAGAAAAAAGACATTTATTTCATTCTGAAAGAACAAAATTAAAATAAAACAATATTTCATATTTCTATTCTTTACATCGTTCACATTAACGGCATAAATTAACTAATTGTGTGTTTTTCTCAGACATTTCACAATATATGTGACAGAATTAGGAAACGGGATGAACTCTACTTCACCCACAAGTCTCTCCTTATATATAATGTCTCTATTGTAAGTACTTAAACAATATCTCTTAACAATTTTAAACAATATTGACAAAGAAATATCAAAGTACAACAGTGCTATGTATTGACGGAGTCGCACAGCTTGTAGGAGAAAATGGCGGATAGCGACCGAAGTGGTCGCTGATTGGTCAGTTCAGCTGTCAATCAAAGTCTGTCGTAAGGTCAATTGAATTCGTGATTGTTAAACCAGAGATAAGTGAAACCCTTTACCCTTTCCATTTATATGTCGTTGAATTTGATGTTATGGGAAAGGTAGAAGAAAATCCCATTTTTTCACATTTTTATGTGGTCTTTCTTTCTTCGAAGTGGCCTATCAACACTTCACAAGCCTCAAATTTAATGATCGAAGGAAATAAGATTATGTAATATTGATTGGTGGAGATATATTTTTCTAATTTGTTTCCATTAAATTTGTTTTGTGTGTGATTTAAAACTCATTTGAATATATAAACAATATGTTTGGTAGAATTCATTCAGAGAGAACTACTAAAGTAAAAACTACTAAAGTAAAAAGTTTGATTCCTTTGCAAAAGATATTAATTTAATCTGATATTTTGAATCCCAATATTTAAATCCAACAATAAATTAATAGAAAAATGAAATGAAATGAACAAAATACATTTAAGTGCAATTAATTTATAAAAATGGAGTATTGTATGACAATTGTAAAAGGTAAAGGCTATCCTGAATAAGGGATGGAAAAGGCTAAAAAATGATAAGGGTAAAAAGGGGTAAATGCACAATTCAAACGCCATCTTTTCATAAAGGACGAGTGGCAATCCGTTAGCCAATCAGAAGCGACAATTCATTCTCTGACACCTGGCCCTAATGCGGGTTAGCATGGGCCAGGACTCCAGGCTATTGTAGACCCACTTCACTTTAAGATTGCAGTATTTAATATGATAATAATGCTTTAAAATCTTAAGTCTGTTAAGAATTACAAATAAGTCATTTGTAACGATCGCAACCTGATGCCACTGATTTTAATTTTAGGTGTTGATATTAGAGCATGAAACAAAAACACACCTGAGTAAAAGAAAGGGACTTTTACTGCTATATACATAAAAAAGGGAAATCCGTTTCCACATTTGTCATGATAACTAAATATAAAGTGCTTTTAAGTCATGAGACCAAAGCCCATAATTCCTGTAATGGTTTACTGCAAACTGATCATGAAACAAAAGCATTACAATTAACGCGATTGTTTCTTTGTTTTGCCATGAGAAAGGCATTTTATGCATATCTATGTTTATTTTGTATCGTTATTATTATGAGAACTTTAACATATCTTGAGTTGGCATGGAATTGAATCTCTGGCTTAGAATTGTTTCTACAACACATCCATGATGGGGTTAATTTAGATGGTTGGATAAAATATAAACGAGATAAAAACCATCGATTGTCTTAATGGAAAGAGTCATTTCCTATTAACACATTGTAAAACTAATTGTAAAATAAGTCAAAAGACTGTTTCATACAAAAACTCTGTCTAAGAGCTATCAGTTCTCCACTCAACATAAAACCTTCATATGTATCTTTACTGGACATGGAATTTACCGAATGAAGTATCACTTTAGGCGTACAGTCAGATTTCGAACCTGCTATTAAAGAGGCATAATGTGTTGTGATAATAGATATGCACTGGAGAAATATGCTACAAACGGGAATTCATCTTGAATCCTCTGGTCTCAGATTTATTCAAAATAAACTCATGATTTTGAAACATTCTCTTTGATAAAAAAAAAAACTATCTAAAAACAAAACAGTTCATATACGAAAAGAATGTCTGCTTTATAATGTATCATAAGTTAAAGTGGTCGCCTTAAGTGATATCTAAACTGTAATCAATAAAACCATTTGTTCGCATTACTAGTAAGTGATATTACTTTGCTCACCATCTTATTTGCAATTAGCATGAAAATACGTTAAAACGAAATAATTCTTTCTTACGAAAGAAATTAGGATAATATGCTCGCCTAAAACATGTCTTATCTACATAATGCTAAAACCATCTTATTGCCCAAAACCCAAATGATTCGCCGTTACTTTTTTCATACTTTAAAGTCATACAAATAAAACAGTTTGCTGTCTTAGGGCATGATTACTTAACGATTGTAAATCAAAGTTTTGTATCTAAAGGCACTTTTAAAAGCGTTATGTTTATAATGATAATGCAAACCTCACACACACATACATAGGATGCCTCTCTAATAATAGTACGGGAGTCCAATAGTTCGCCTCAAGTGATACTTAATTCAAAAAAGCTCAACTAAATCAAACAAATCTCACACAATAGAAACAGCATACGGTGTTTAAGGAATTTTAAACAAACAAAACGTTAAAATATTATATAACAATAATCATGACAAAGTACACTATATCTCCATAGTATGCCTCTATAATAGCAGAGCATAATCAAATGTTCGCCTTAAGTGACATCTTATTTACTCAATCTTAATGTTTAGTCCAGCAAAAAGACAAAATGAAATAACATGAACAAGCTATATTGGGTTCAAGCGATAATTCTGTTTTTAATTAAAAAGTGGTTTTAACGTGTTTCTGTTATATTTGGCATTCTTTTTAATCTTCAAGAACAGAGCTATGATATAGTATTTTGCCCATAGATACTAGACATTGCAAAATATGCCACTATCGAGAGTTCAACTTTCCGATCGTCCGCTCTCAGATTCATTCCGAATACACTCATGATTTTAAAGCATAATTTTGTTTATTTCGCAAGAAAATACATATCTTTTAACACATCAAAAGTTATTTTTTTTTCTTAAGTTTTATAAGTTTGCTTATCATTACATATGCAATTAGCGAGACAATATTTAAAACGAATAGACGTTTTTCCACGAAAGTAATTAGAGTGATATGCTCGCATTAATTAATGTGTTTTCTAAACCATGCTTAACTCATCACATATTTAATTGGTTGTCATACGTGATACTTTTTCTTGCTGATGCAAGTCATGCAATATAAGCAATATAAGCACAATAGTGTCATAGATTAACTTGATAACTTGAGATGTCAAGGGATTTTTTTTTATTCAGCGGAGACTTTTAAAATGAGTTGTATTTACAATGTTGTGGCAAACCATGCACCCATATGCATGCTGTTCCTCTTTGATAGCCGATTGGAATTATGACTGTTCGCCTTAAGTGATACATAATTCAATCAAAATTAATTCTGAGTCGAGGTAAACAGCACAGGGGAGAATTGTGTTGGCAAACTACTTATTATTGAAAAACATAGTCTAAATATGAACAGCCTTATGAATTTAGTTTAATTCTTTGTTGAAGATCTGTTTTAGAAAAGAACTCTTTATTTGAGATGGGTGCTGATCTTTGTTAGGTTTAAATTCTATTAAGCATCTATGATTGATACCATCATGTAAAAAAAATTAAAGTATGTCTTTCTGCTTTGAATTAAAGAGGGTATTCGGAACGAATCTGAGGCCGGATGACCGTGAAGTTTATTTCCCGATAATGGCACATTTTCCCTCATTTGAACTCAACTTAGCTTGATATCGTTTGTTTAATTTGTCTTTTTGATGGAATAGAAATTAAAACTTGATTAAATTAAGTGTCACTTGAGGCGAACATAAGTATTACCCACAATGGTATTTTCTATCCCTCCGACATGTATTATAACTTGGTATTTTCAATTCATCATTATGAAATGTATCATTTAAAAATGTTTCACATAAACAAAATATGCCAATGTTAAGTTGTTTATCAAGAATGTTCATCTAAGTCGAATATCATCAAGAAAGTGAATGTTGAGATGAATTACAGATAGTCCTTTCTTTGAAGTGCATGCATTCAGGTTGTGATTTGGATTATTTTTGATGATAAATGTTTACTGGATAAATCTAGTTCGCTGTTGATGACCAGGGATTTCACTGGTATCTGTTCCTTTCCAACTTGTTGTTTTAGTAGTTTGAGCAAGACATGTGGTGTCTGTTTCTTTGGTTATCGCTCTGGAGAGTATTTTCATGTACATGTAATATAGCTACATATTATATATGAAGGGCTTTGTCTGTTCGGACGGACAGACTGTTACACAATGGCAGATAGGGCTGGGGGGCATCATACAATCCGGAGTCGTAGTTTTATACCATATACAATAAATAGATAATGCCAAGAGTTGTACATCAATTACAACTAAACGATCCCGAAAATAGGAGTATTTATCCTCATTACATTTCCTGTCACAATATTCCACAATATTAAGATTGTGTCATTATTAGTGTATATTTAAAAGAACAACATTTCACATTCATAACACTGCATTATATGTAAAGGTACAAATAAATGTATTAGTAAAAAAGAGAGGTAACTCCAAAGATAATGCTTCTAATAAATTTATAATATATTTTTCTGTTATTGCCAAAAAGGTGATTAATACACGGTTCGTTAAAGAGCAAATGCATATAATATTTGCCAATTAGTCTAAGATAATTAAAATAAGCTTATCATAGAAGGATTTCAAAAGTGTAAGTTCATAGTCTTCTCTGCTGTTCTCCTTTATGTAGGTTTTACACTCATATGAAGTTTATGCCTCTTTTTAATAGCAGATTGGAAAGATTTGTGGTGTGAATACTATTAACTATTGAAAAACATAGTCTTAATATGAAACTGTCTTGTGATTATTTATTACAATATTTTGGATAATGTGTTTTGGCAGAGGACTCTTTAATTGGGCCAACAGTTTGTCTCTATCATGTTAAGATTCTATTTAAGCATCTAAGATTGGTTAATAAAATAGAAATATTTTTATGCTTTAAAATCATGAGTTTATTCGGAATGAATCTGAAACAGGACTATCAATCAGGAAGTTTAATTCCTGATAATGGCATATCTTCCCTGTGTAGTGTCTATGGGTAAAAAACTATTGCCCAGCTCTGTTTTGGGGAATTAAAATGTAGGCCTAATATAGCAGAAACATATTAAAACGAATTATTATTATCTTAAAAAAATATCATTTGAACTCAACCCAGCTTGATGAGGTTTCATTATTTTGTCTTTTTGCTGGACTAGAAATTAAGGTTAATTAAATAAGATGTCACTTAAGGCGAACATTACCAAATTACAAAAAATCAAATGATTCGCCTTAAATGATATTTTCTGGCATACTTTGAGCCCATGCAATAAAACCAAATTGTTTTCCTATGATATGATTACTGATGATTAAAAAACAAAACTTTTGTTCTAAAAGGTACTTTAAAAAGCGTTCCATTTATCCTGATAATGCAAACCTCACATATTTATGCAAAGGATGTATCTCTAATAGTAGAACGGAAATTCAGTGGTTCGCCTTAAGTGATACCTTATTTGATAAAGCTGAATACTTAGTCTACTGAAAAATCACAGACAATAAAAACAACATCATTCGGTGTTTTAGGAAATTCAAATAACACATAACTTTTAAACACTTCATTTCTTTACATTGAGCAAGAAGATACCTTACTTAAAACATATTAAAAGTTGATTTGTTCGCCTTAAGTGATGATTTAACTAAATCTGAAATTTCTTTTATTTGTCTTAAGTTCTATTACTTCGTTCACCGTGTGTATGCATTCTGCACGACAATAATTTAGAACGAATTGACGTGTTTGTACGAAAGTAATTCAAGTGATGTGCTCTTATTAGTTCATGTGTTTTCTAAACCATGCTTAACGAATCTTATTGGTCAATTATTTGTTCGGCATTAGTGATACTTTATATTGCTATTGAAAACTCATGCAGTATAATCAAATTATTGTTATAGATTAATTTGATGATTTAAGATTGTAGGGCAGTGCTTTGATACAACACATACTATGGAATGAGTTCTCTTTACAATGTCCGACAAACCATAACTTCTAAGCAAATTATTTCAAGCTGTCTTTCATCAAATCCTCACGATGATCGTTTGGCAAGTCATCTTTAATAAGGATAAGTATACCCCCACTATGACATTTTCTATCCCTTCGAAATATATCATAACTTGGTATGTTCAATTCATCATTTAGAAAAGTATCATTTTAAACGTTTCACAAAATGTGTCAAAGTTAAGTTGATTATCAAGAATGATTTTAAGTGCATTCTAAGTTTGAATATAGAAAATGAATGTTGAGATGAATTACGGGAAGTCCTTTCTTTGAAATGCATGCATTCAGGTGGTGATATCGGGTCTTTAATTTTAGATGCTTGACTAGAATTTGAACGTGAAAAAGACTGTCGATTGTCAAACAAGAGTCATGTTATAGCACCGCAATGTCCTCATTATTGTAAAGTATAGTTATAAGACTGCTCTAATAATGAAAAAAACAAAACCATTTTCGATAATGTAACTTATCTTCTCAACATAATATCTTCATGTGTTATCTTTAGTGGACAAGGAAAGGAGAAAAACCAAATGAGTATCCCTTAAGGCGAACATTCGGATTTCGAATTTGCTTTTAAAGAAGCATGATATATTCGGAGTCTGGTGACACACTGGAGAAATATGCTACACACTGAAACTGAACTTTTATCCTCTGGTTTCAGATTCATTCCAAATTAACTTAGGATTTTAAAACATTGTCTTTAATAAATAAAAGCCCAATTGAATAAAAAGCTCATCTGCCAACAAAATGCCTGTCTTGAAACGTATCATAAGTTAAAATGGTCGCCTTAAGTGATATTTAAACTCTATAAACAGCAATTGTTTGCCTTGAGTGATATTGCATTGCTCACCATTTCATTTGCAATAAGCATGACAAAACGCTAAAACGAAATGACTTCTTCCTACGAAAGAAATCACAAAAATATGCTCGCTCTAAACATGTCTTTTCTAAATAATGCTTAAATCATTTTATTAACCAAAATTGAAATGGTTCGCCTTAAATGATATTTTCTGGCATACTTTGAACCCATGCAATAAAACCAAATTGTTGTCCTAGCTTTTGTTCTAAATGGTACTTTAAAAACTGTTCCATTTATCATAATAACGCAAACCTTCCCACATTTATGCATAGGATGAATCTCTAAGTAATAGTAGAACGGAAATTCAGTGGTTCGCCTTAAGTGATACCTTGTTCAATAAAGCTGAATACTTAGTCTACTGAAAAATCACAGACAATAAAAACAATGTCATATGGTTTTTTAGAAAATGCAACAACACATAACTTTTAAACACTTCATTTCTTTACATTAAGCAAGAAGATATCTTACTTAAAACATATTAAAAGTTGATTTGTTCGCCTTAAGTGATGATTTAACTAAATCTGAAATTCCATTCCATAAATTTTATTACTTCGTTCACCGTTTTTATGCATTCTTCACGACAATATTTTACAACGATTTGACGTTTTTGTACGAAAGTAATCCAAGTGATGTGCTCTTATTAGTTTATGTGTTTTCTAAATCATGTTAAACTAATCTTATTTGTCAAATATTTGATTGGCATTAGTTATACTTAATATTGCTAATGCAAACTTATGCAATATAATCAAATTATTGTAATAGGTAAATTTGATAATTTAAGATTGTAGGGCAGTGCTTTGATACAACACATACTATGAAATGAGTTCTCTTTACAATGTCTGACAAACCATACACTCATATGTTTTTTATGCCTCTTTAATAGCAGATTGGAAAAGTAATTGTTCGCCTCAAGTGATACATAATTCAATCAATGTCAATTCTGAATCGAATAAAAAAACACGGAGAGATTTGTGTTGGGAAGACTACTGATTATTGAAAAACACACTATCAATATAAAACTGTCTTGTGACTATTATTGACAAGATTTGTGCCAATGTACTTTAGCAGGGGACTCTTTAATTGAGATAATGACTGGTCCGCATCATGTTAATATTCAATTCAAGCATCTAAGATTGATTTCGTCATGGTTGAAAATTAAACATATTTTAAATACGCTTATAATAACGAGTGTATTCGAAATTATTCTGAGACCTGACGACCTGGAAGTTTAATTCCCGATAATGGCATATTTTCCCTGTGCAGTTTCTATTGGCAAAAAACTATTTCTTAGCTCTGTTTTGGGAGATTCCATAGTATGCCGCATATAACAGAAACATATTAAAACGACTTGGTTTTTTTTTCTAAAAAAAAATGCTCATCATTTGAACTCAACATAGCTTGATGACGTTTCTTTATTTTGTCTTCCTTGCTGAATTAGAAATTAAGATTGATTAAATAAGGTGTCCTTTAAGGTGAACAGTGATGTTACTCTGCTATTATAGAGGCATAATGTGGATATATATTGTAATTTGTAGTAATAAGTGTTAGATAACGCTTTCAAGTCATGTTCTGTTTGAAATTTCTAAGTTTCTTTTTTATCTTTCCATTCATTTGTGGACTATGGTGTTCTATACTTATTCATAAGAAAGGGTGATTGTTTGAAATGAACAACTTCTAGGCAAATCCCTTCTATCCCTTCGAAATATATCGTAACTTCGTATTTTAGATTCATCATTATGAAATGCATCATTTAAAAATGTTTCACATTAACAAAATATTTCAATATTAAGTTGATTATCAAGAATGGTTTTAAGTGCATTCTAATTACGAATAAAGAAAGTGAATGTTGAGATAAATTACGGGAAGTCCTTTCTTTGAAATGCAAGCATTCGATGGTGGTACCGATTAATTTTTATCAATATTTTAGTGGATAAATGTTAATCGCTGGTGATGACCAGGGTAAACACTTGTATCTCTTCCTTTCCCATTTGTTTTGTACATCGTAGCTTGAGCGAAAAATGTGGTCCCTGTTTGTCTGTTAATTTAGCGGATAGCATTTTCCTGTTCACGCAATGTAAAATATTTAATTGCTTTTCTGCTCGAACAGACGGACTGTTAGAAAACGGCAAATAGGAATTGGAGGGGCATCATTAAAGTCCTAAGTCGTGGTTTTATATCATACGTAATAAATACATTATACCAGGAGTATCAAATTCAACTTAACAATTCCAAAAATTGAAATATTTATTAACATTACATGTCCTATTACAGTAATCAAAATAATGACTTAAATAAACTTGAAATTGATATGAATTTAAATGAATAACATTTATGTTTGTAACACTGCATACTATGTATAGGTACCAATAAATGTTATGTCCTAGTAAAAAGGGAAGTAACTTCAAAGACAATGCTTCAAATAAATGTATAAAACATGTTTCTGTTTTTGCCAAACAGGTGATTAATACACGGTTCCGTAAATAGTAAATGCATAATATATTTGGCAATTGGTCTAAGATAATTAGAATTAGCTTATCATAGAAGTATTTCAAAAGTTTAATCTGAAAGTCTTCTCCATTGTTCTCCTTTATGTATGTTTTATAGTTAGAGACCGTCATAAGGGGACATTTTATAGTGCTGTATTTAAGGCGAAACACTTAGGGAGAACTTTCTCTTAAATAAGACTTTAGAAGGAAATGCAAAGGTTATTTTGAAAGAATGAACCACGAAGAAGGGTAAAAACACAATTCCTATCGATTTCCATGATAAATATTTCAGAAATGGGCTTTAAAAATAATTTCGCCTTAAATGATGAGATAATGGCATTTCCCCTTAAGGTTGGATTTATACTCTACAGGGTGTCGGTGTATCATGATCATACTATGAAGTAAGAAATACACAATTATTTTTTTGAAGGGAAATATAAAGTGTGTTAAGGAAGTGTTTATTTGGTCAAAACGGATTTTTAAAAAAAATGACAATTTGAAGCAATGTCTTTCGAGAAGTTAAAATTCCTTAAGATAGCTCTGAAAAGAACTGTCTTCGTTTGGCTGTGGGTGTAGACATCTTCAAGTTGTATCTTTTTATTTCAATATCGAGAAATGAGATAGGTGGGGATTGTCGAGAGTTAATTTATAGGGAAAAGGAGCATATCGATTGAGTAATAGTTGAAAATGATTGCCAGACACTGTCTCCCGATCGCTGTCTAAGCAGCCAATCAGCCAATCAACATCTTTTACAAACTCAACTATCGACATGCGACCGTAATTACAATAATGTAAGACCAATCAACTGACAGAATGACCGATTAACAAACAATCAACACCATCCAGTACACTACACTAGGTGACATGTTATGGTCAAGCATACGTGACAGTTTGCAAAACGTGTGAATGCCGTTTACAACAGAAGACCGATCCCTTCATTCGCAACTGTAACCGCAAAATAAACGATTTTACTGGTTTCCGGACTAGCCATACGCATATACTATGAAAAGTGACTGTTGGTTCCCGAATATTTTTGTCCGGTTCCGGAACGCGGATTTTCCGCATTAAACAGTTAAATTGATGATGGTAAGATCTGTTCCCTCAAAATTCTGTCCGGATGGTGAATATTCCGGATAAACGACGTTCGGATTATCGCGGGTCCACTGTATATATATATATATATATATATATATATATATATATATATATATATATATATATATATATATATATATATATATATATATATATATATATATATATATATATATATATATATATATATATATATATATATATACTGCTCACTTCTGGGTAATCCTTTACTTAACAGTCTATGCTTAAGTTTTGCACGTAAGATCAAAAAAACACACCATTTATTCCAATATTGGGCTAAACGATATTGTCATGCAACACATCCGAGACACTTCAAATGACGTGCCACATGAGCGTATTGTGTTCTCTTTAAAGATACTATCTATGTTTATCAGTTTCGACTTAAGCAAATAGTTTCCTTCATGCGTTAAGTAAAACACTAGCCAGGTGAAAAGATGGTAGGGCATAGGTATGGGCACTATCCACCGCAATCTGACTTAAATGCTCTTGAAAACGACATACAAACTGGAATCGAATCACCAAACTGGCGCATTTACTGTTTTAATACTGCTTTAAGCTTCCTTCACAGTTGATATTTATAAAACGAATATGGTAAATATGGTGAATGAAACACCTCAACGCCAGCTAGTATAAAAGGTGTTGTGTGATAGAAACCAGATATCCACACTGTCATACTTAAATACATATACATGTACATGTAACTTAAATGATCTACCTCAATACACTTTCTGAAGTTTCATCCAATTCAATCACACGGACAGTTTACATATTCGTGTTTTTTTAGCATCATAGCATGAAAAGGCGAAGAATTGGGACACGGGAGAATGGTGTAATTGCCTCACAACTGTATCGGACATGGAACGTTCGACCTCAAATGTCAAACATTACTGATTCAACAACTCCGATACCGTCAAACAAGAATTTGGTTTCATTTTGAAAGGAATGGAGAACGAAAGTCGTGTAGAAGATCTCAAGAACAAAAGTTAATGTAAACTATCCAGAAATTCGTTTTTCGTGTATCGCTTTACGTGTTAATACAATTGAATAGTACATGCTCATATTACTCCTACATGGGAAAATAAGTGTGTATTAGTAACGATTAGATTGCTGTTGAAAAATGCGTAATACTTCATCACATATTTGTTATCGTCGCTTTTTAGAAGAGAGCTACAGCATTTATTACACCACAATGAAATTTAAACGGCTCTTTTTCCCTTTCTCCATCTTTACTCGTTCTAGAGTGGCTGTGGGTCGGAGGATTATGAGAAACAATTCTCTATAAAAGGAGAAATCGCCTTTGGTGAGCTTTCTCTCCTTTAACCCATTACCAAACAAAAACGACAATTTTTTGCAGGCGACTTGGGAAAACATTATTGGGAAAGGAGAAGTTGCTCGTTTCCACAATGTTTTCTGCCCTATCAGAAGATTATTTTCTAATTTCATCACATTTTGAACTGTCGTCTGTAAACTCTTTCGATTTGGGATCGTTGTAAATTTGGCATTTGCTAAAGGATTTATCGCATTTTGGATGTTTTCCTATTACCACAAAGGATGTACACTATTTCGTTTTTAAAATAAAATCGTTTGGTGTCTCATTAAAAATGGACCATTCACGCAATCTCCAAGTTTTGAGAGGATTGTGATTAAGAGTATATAACACATATAGCCCAGGGGATTTCGTTGTTTTGCTTTTTTAAGGAAATTGTGCAAATTGTGATTAAAGCATGAAACTTTGACTGAAGATAGTTTGAGACCTTCCGAGTAAAATAAGATGAGGACCCATCGAACAACCTTCCAATATGGCTCCCAAAATCCTAGATGGTCGCCATATATGGTTTTTTTTCTCGAATTCGCTTTCAACCAAGTGGTTATGCAGTTTTCTCAGAGATATTACCCCCATAAGTTATAAATATACTAAGTTTGATATTCCTGATAGTTAGAGATCAAGAAAAGGTTTGATAGCTTTTAAAAAATGTCAAAAACAATCAAAGATGGCCGCAAAAGAGTATTACTCATGGTCAGCCATCGCCAATGTCAGACTAGATCACCCAACTTGCATAGTTGTTATACTGTTATAAATGATAATGTTTATTCTTTGGTATGGCATAAGCAACAAACTTATATCATTATTAAAAACCTCCTGCAGGACATGTCTGATTAGGGAATAATTTATTTGCCAACAATGACTCAATACGCCTAAACAGGTGGATTCGACATAGCGACAATGTAACTAAAAATTAAAGTAAATGTATATGTATCTAATCATCTTTTCTTTTGAACCGAGAATACAAACAAAATGATACAACATGCATCCATTTAACTTACAACACAGAACCCCATAATTTCACAAACAGGTACTTTAAATGGAAAAAACCCATTGAAAATGATGTTTCAGACACAGTCTCAAAAAAGTTAGTTAAACAGCTTGTAATGCCTATTGACCAATGCTACATTGTAATAACTAAGCTGTTTAAAGTTTATTGTGACCTTTTGTGAGATCTTTTCGGGCTTGTCAACAGAGGTGCAAGTGCTTGTTTTATCATACAAAAACACAACAAATTGTTAAATTTGAGGCATCAGCATTGTGATTGTTTTCTCCCTAGGCACTTGACTAAATGCATTAAATGCTGAAGTTACATCTGTGTAGACATTCCATGCTCCTCATGCTATTTTCTTGCCTTTGTTTGCAAAGGCAGACGTCTGGTCACACCCTGTCAACACGTGGAAGACTGGTAATGCAATTGACTTTGCAGGCCCGAGTTTTTCTGCAATAGTGTGTGCTACAATGTCTCTGAAGTTATCCCCTGTTCCAAAGCTTATCCATAATTACTCAATAGCTATGTTCTGACAGTTTGCCACTGCCAGAACCACCACATCTGTGTCAACAATCCTTATCAAGACCTTACTCATGCCCTCCTTGACCATGTCAGCAACATGTAGTACTGGTCGTGAGTCGGCATCTTCCTGTTTGCAGGGGGAAACTCTTCTACACATGTATTGCTCAAAGCAAGGTTATCTATAGTAGAGATCACCTGTTGTCTATCATCACACTTTAGTTGGATTGCTCTTTCCCAAAGATATTTAAACAACTCAATTTTATTCCGGTCATTGCATAGGAAAGATTGAAATTTTCCTGGTTTTCTTGTATCTGGCAGAATGTGTCTACTGGTGCCCATACCCCTCTGGTTTAATGTTGAGCGTTTTAGCCTGTTAGGGAGATATGTATCCCAGACTATGTCTAATCTGTTCACTCCTGTTATCATACGTTTCAGGTATGGCTGTAATATCAGTTCAAAGTAAACCTCAAAAGTCATTGCAGCACCTGGCTTTAGCATGTTGATAAGTTCAGCACAGTCAAGGAGCACTGCTTCAACGTTGCGACAAGTAGCAGAAGTATTGACTGTATCACCTTCAATGCAGATAAGAAAATCTGTTTATTCCCTTGTCTTAACATACCTTGATTGGAGAGTAATGTTGGATAACTCTCGTTTCAATGCCTGAAGAACTCATCTAGATTACCACCTGGCATGATATATACAACTGAGAAAACAGGGAGCAATTGTTTTTCAGGGATGTGATTTGATGTTTGTCCTTTAACAGTTTGCTTTCAGGTTGAGAGCCAAACAATGGGATTTTGTATTGTTTGATAGTGTCTGATAGAGGTTTAGTGTGTCTATCAAGACGATCAGATATGAACGCATGATAATGTTCATGACCCAGTTGATGGATGTTTTGAATTGTGTCGGACTTTTGCTGGCTTGCTACATTACAAGTATTAAGAACAAACAGGTCTTTACTAGACTGCATGAATGGATTTCCCATTTCATCAATGACATCTCTCAGAGCTCGTACTTGATTTCTGAATTTAGATTGTATGTCTTTCAATTGCTCATTGTGATGATAGTGTGGGCCCTTGCTCCGGGTTTTTTTCACAAGTTCTCTTGCAGCTTCAAATTCACTGATCATCCACCATAAGAGCTGCATTGGGTTCTCTGTTAGACCCATGGCATCACCGTCACCATTGGCAAGCTTACTGTTTTGTTCATAGGATTTATCAATTGAAAAAGCAGTGATGTGCTTTACGCACAACTAACTTGCCAGCATGGAATGTTTCAGAAATGGAAGAATGTTTGTTGTGCAGCATAAGTATGTCACGAATGTGCACAGGAACCCAGCAGGCATAGTTGATGTGATCCATTGCAAAGAACCATGGGGCAAGATTTGCAGAGAGCAAAGTTTTTTTTCTGGAGAGACCTTACAAATATCAAGACAGTCAACTCAGATTCAAGAGTAATGGATGAATTCTGAAACTGTGGTGATTCAGCAGATACTTTTGTCCTCCAGGCCTCAAATGACATGGGTGTGAAACTGTCATAACAGTACAGATATAATCATTAAATACTGTGCTCATTAGTATGTTTAATGCACATGCTGTAACCTGAGGCATATGTGGTGTACGCCTCATATGTGACGCCTTCAGAAAGGAATCTGCTGTTTCAGAAGAGGCAATGTTAGATTCCACAACAGCACTTGTCCAGCTGGATCATCTAACCAGTGACCTAAAGCCTTCAATGCTACCATCTCAATATGTAACCCTCCAAGCATTACAACTTGCTTATCCTCTCCATGGGACTTTGAGAAATGCCACGGAATTTGCTTGGCGAGAGCATACAATTCTTGTAATATTAAACAGCAAAGAATTCTAAAATAATAATTGAGAAACAATAAAAAAAAAACGATATGTTAAAATACATTTTCATGATATACTTAATGGGGTCTGTTTAGTATAACTTTCTTTAATGCAGACATCTTGAGACAAATTGCGTTTTGCTTTCTAAGGGGAATAACAGTTGGTTGTAGATATTGCTTTATTGCAAGGGGAACAACCATTCAAATACTTTAAAAAGGGGTAGAAACACTACTAAATTCATAAAATATGTCTATTAAGATTAGTTTAGAATATAATTCATATCATATAATGGAGTATATGTAAGCGAACCAGTTTTAAATTTCAGTTGGCTTCTAATAATTTCATCATAGTATTAGAATCTAATCTATCAGAAATACATGTTCATTGTGGTGACTGTGATCATCCTGGTAAAATACACGTTGGAGTGAATAACTGAATGATAATTGTCAATTCAAAATTATAAATTCAATCCATATCTTCTTATCGTTCAAAAGTCAATGACACTAGAATAAGAACAGCAGAGAAAACATTGTGTTATTTAAGATGCACGCTTAAACATTTTGGTGTCCCCATAGGGAAAAGAAAACCAACATTTTGAAGAGATTTACTTTGCCGTAATTGTCTAATTGAAGAAGGACAGTCTCGGTACAGCACTTTGCTATATGAATACCTTCAAAATTAAACTTTAAATAGAAGAAACGTCCCAAAAAATAAAAAAATAAAAATTTTCGGTGGCCGTGTCGGTATATGGCGGCCATTTTGAAAATCTGAGAAAGTTTCGAAGAGGTTTTACTTAGCTGTAATTGTCTAAATGACGAAGGACAGTCTTGATACATAATTTGCTATAGGAATACCTGCAAAATTAAACGTTCAATAGAAGAAACGTCCCAAAATATGAAACAAATAACAAATTTTGGTGGCCGTGTCGGTATATGGTGGCCATTTTGAAAATCTGAGAAAGTATTTATTTATGAAATTGATGTAGTATACTGTTTCAAAAGATAACAGATATATTGCTAATTTAAAATCATGATAAAATTGATCTAAATGCCACTTAATATAAGTATAAAATGGCATTTTGGCGGCCATCTAGGAAATGGCGGCCATCTTGGACAGATATGAAATGGGTCCTCATCTTATTTTAATCAGTAGGTCAAGGGCTGCTTGAGTGCAAACTTTGGTGCTTTAATCATAAAATGCACAATTTTCAACGAAATCCGCTGGGCTAATACGCTATATAGCATGAGATACCCTATTAAACCCTTATAGCTACATATCAACCATTTACCAAACGCAAACATTTTGACTGTCCCAAATTCAAAGAGTTTGCAGCCGACATTTCAAAATATAATGAAACTGGAAAAAATAATCTTCTGACAGTGCAGAAAACATTGTCGGAAAAAGAAAAATTGCCCGTTACGGGCATTTTCTCCTTTTCCATGCACAATCTAGCCTTAAAGATGTCTGGAATAAACCAATGTGAAAAAAACTATTTATTGCTCCTGATGAGCATGAAATAATTTTTTTGTCACAGTATTTTCTAAAACCTTCTGACGTAGATCTGACAAGTGGGTTACTGCAGCACAAGGGGTAAATTAATTCAAGAGAGAATAGATAATCAAAATAGATTTCACAATGTGTATTCTACATGCAGTAACATGTTTAAAACATTGTGTTTATGTCAAAGTACAAATAGCAGCGAACGTTAAATCACAAAGTTCCGTTACACGCTGGTTCAAATCATGGGTCGAGACGATATGATGGAATGCCTGAGATTATAGACAGCTTTACCCAACCCTTCTGATGAATCTTCTTTAAACTGCATGATCGACTTATGAGTCGTACAGGGCAATGTAAATGAAAAACACTTTATAAGTCAAAACAAAAGAAAGACAATAAATGGTTGACTTACCCGTCATCCCAGTTGAATATAATACCGGGTTGAACGACCTAGTGTTTGCTTGCGATGTGTATAGATAATAACTAAGGTCCAGTTTGTCAAATGATCGAAGGTGATCCCGTGCCAACAGTATTAATAGGTACGTGCTAATTTTAGATATCGTGTAGGTCCCTAATTTCGATGGGTCCCGAACTTCGATGATTTTCTATTTTGATCGCGCGCGAGCCAAGATTTACTCACGCGACGAGACCAACCGTGGGAAAAAAATTATGATATGCGTAAAAATACGTCAAGATCATTAAACACTCAAAATGCGGTTTCCAAAGGTAAGTTCACTATGAAAACATATCAACACCCTGAAAAATCAACAAAACCCTTATTCCCAAACTTACCCCTTTTTCTGTGCCCTTTTTATTCCCTTAAAATATTTTTTTACTTTTTTACAATAGAGCGTCTGCGTTGTTTATCCTGTTTCAATGGACGACGTCATACCCACAATCCTCAGTAGGTTAGGCCAAACATATTTTACGTTTAGTTTCTCATCCACCTTTCTTGTATTGTGAATATAAACTAAGCTCATTTTACTAAGCTTTCTTCTGAATATTTGACAATGATTTATTAAATATTTCAGACTAGATTGGAGAAAGCAAAAAAGCCTTACAGAAACTATTCCCCAACAGCCCTTACAAATGCCTACAAGTTTGTAAGGGAGGAAAAGGTTTCTGTCAGGAAGGCTGCACAGATCCATGGAGTCCCAGAAACAACACTAAGGGACAGGGTGTTGGGTAACATTCACCCTGACACTGTAACTGTTGGAAAGGCACCCCTCTTCACACAATATGAAGAAGCATGCCTTGTAAAACACTTCAAAAATATGGCTGAATTGGGTTATGGATACTCAAGAAGGGAGTGTGTTGGAGCAGCTTCAGACTATGCTGTGCAACTTGGAAAAAGGGAACATTCAGAGCCATTAACTATAAAATGGATGAAAGGTTTTATTAAAAGATGGCCAGAGTTAAAGGTTCTAAAACCCAGGTCACTGGAATTAGCTCGTGCTAAAATGGCATCCGTAGCAACTGTAGATGAGTATTTCAGAAGTCTGAAACAATGCTTACAAAGGCATGGTTTAACTGACAAACCACATTTAATTTATAATGTTGATGAGAAGGGTATTTCTGTTGAACATAAACCACCCCACATTGTTGCCAGTTCGGCATACTGTCCGTCTGCTGTGACTTCAGGGAGAGGAAAGACAGTTACGATTCTAGGTGGAGGGAATGCTGCCGGGTTCGCAATTCCACCCTTTTTTGTTTTTCCGGGAAAGCGGATGCAACAGGATTTACTAAAGGGAACCTCTCCAGGAGCTGATGGAACTATGTCGGAATCGGGTTGGTCCAATGGTGTCATTTTCAGGCAATACATTGAAAACCATTTCTTGAAGTTTGTTCCTAACCATCCAAACCAGAAAATCTTGCTTCTTCTTGATGGACATAAATCTCTTGTCTCCGTTGGATTATCTGAGTGGGCCCGAAATCACAATCTTGTAATATTTATTCTGCCACCACACACAAGCCATATACTACAACCAATGGATGTCTCTTGTTATGGTCCCTTCCAAAACATATATAACGCTCTATGTCACAAAGCCATACGGTCAATATATGCTGGAATAACCAGATATGAAGTTTGTGACCTTGCCTGCAGGACCTACATCAAGGCTTTGTCACCAGAAAATATCATCTCTGGTTTCAGACGTACTGGAATCCATCCACTGAACCCTTCATCTATTCCATGTGAATATTTGTTGCCATCCACTGTGTACAATAAACAGTCGGATTCTGACAATGACAGTCAAGCCACAGTGGAAGGTGGTGAAGAGTTAAATATGTTTGAAAGAAGGGAAAAAGATTTAAAGAAAGTCAAAGGTGAAATCAAAGGCAAACAAAGAGACACTGTAAGTAAGATAGTTGCTTGAAAGGAAATTTCAAAGAATGTCATAGAACAGATGGTGGTACATGAAAACAAACATAAAAAAGTAAGGAAAGGTTGTGAAAAAACGAAAGAGCAAGAAAACAAAGACAAAACTAGACATAAAATGTGTGGAAAAAATGTAGTTAAACAAAAGCATATACCTATAGAAAGTCAGTTACCAGGGCCTTCTCATATCAATTTAGTTTCAGACAATGAATCCTCACTTACTTTAACTGATGAGGATGATAGTGATGATGAGCTTTGCTGTGTTTGTGATAGGAGGAGCCCAGAGGAAATGAGGAAAAGCATTCCTCTGGTAATAGTTAAATGGGTACAGTGTGATGGAATACAAAATGGGTTGCCTTGTAAACATTGGGTTCATTTACAATTCTGTACTAAAGTCAGGGTTGTAAGGAGAGGGGATATATTTTTATGCCCTCATTGTACAGATGAAAATTAGACATTGCTTGACAATATTGGTGTAAATAGTATCAAATTTATTTATCTGTTTGTTGGTTTGATATTGTTTCAAAATAAGTTATCCTTTCAAATTCAGTTATTTCCAAAATCTAACATTGTTTAAATAGGACCACTATTAACCTGGCTGAAAACCCAACATATATTTCTATTGTGCCTAACTCATGCATACACTTTTGTTAACAAACAATGACGTCATCGAATCAAGGTACCAGCTAAAAATGGCGGACAATTCCGATAGTGAATTTTCGGTGATGTTAAACGACCCTGTTTAGCTACATATGGTGGATTGACTTCGTAGACATGGGATTTTAGGAAAGGAAAACCATTGTTTTATGAGGTCAGTACATCTTTATTGTGTTTCAGTTACTTTTATTGTGTTTTTATTTGATCGGTTTTCGCGGCGCGCTTACATCATCGAAGTTTGGGACCCCGAGGATATATCAGCAACTAATACGTGTATGTAAATATATAGCAGCCTTAGAAATTTGATACTCCGTATAAAAAAGGTTCGTAATTCACTTCAATATACGATTTGTCTTTCTATATTAGGAATAACGTTGTTTTCAACAATTTGTCAGTTATGTCCCTGGCATTGTTTTCCTTTGTGTGTGGCGTTGGGTAATGCGTCATTAAGAAAGAAGAATAGTATATTCAAGCAAAAGACATACTATATCCAATAGCAATCATAAATAATAAAACCAAATTATTATTTAAGTTATATCGTGATGCCTGAAGTCGAAAAAGCTGCGAAGAATCGTCGATATTCAATGATGACACTGCTTGCGGGATTTGAACTCTCGCAGAGATGTTCTAGATTAACACATGGAAACATTATAAAATATAGACAAAAAAGTTAAAGATAGAGAAACACACAAACAAACCTGATGAAATATTAAGAAACAACGTTAATCCTAAATAATAAAAAAGTGAAATATATATAAACGTTGTGAGGTATAGAAAAATAAAGTCAAACATAGTGAAACATGGATAAACGAATCCTTATCAAAATGAACTCTATTAAAACTTGGAAATGTTGAGGAATAAAATCAAACAAAGTGAAACACCGATAAACAAAATGAAACGAAGTGTTTGCTAGGAGAAAAAGATAAAACAAATTGAAGCGTTGGGAAATTTCTGGAAAAATAAGAGAAAACGTAATATAAAATCAATGGAAGTCAAAAATTGATTACTTTAAAACTGCACAACAGCTGCACTGTTATGTGATCCGGAACGAATAATGAAAAATTAAAGCATAATAGTATCGTTTTTAATTCTTTCAGGTTTGTATTTGGTGAACCAACATGAATTTTAATCTAAAAGCGTGACATCGTTATGAGATCTACCGCAAATAAACTGTACATAGATGCAACTTAGATAAAGTTACGCTTCCTGAATTATCATTTACTTTAATTTGTATATCAAACAACAATTGTATAACCGTTTTGTTTCCATGACACTTTATTTTGACGTTCAAACTTTCTCTTCTATGAAGCACCTACAGTCGAAGGTTGAAAAGTAAAGCATTTTGTCGTGATCGAACAGAACACAATGTAACTCAAGAGAAAATACTCGTAAAAGCACAACTATTCACCTTTTGTCCAAGTTGCATAGGCGTAGGAGCAGGGGGGGCGGCCCCCCAAATATCCAGACTGGGGGGGGCAAAGAATACTCTGCCCCCCCCCCATATTCACAATGGCAAATGATGATATTTGAAAAGAAAAATGAAAGAAACGAAATTTAACAGCAGAATTAAAATAAATATGTTTTTTGTGCTTTATCTAATACTAATTCGCCTTTTGTTACGAACAATAACCAAAACCTTTTTGACGTCATCATCGCAAATGGCAATCCGAACACATCGGGTTACCTAAGACAATAATTTTACGTAGCGCCCAGTTGAATCCGTGGTTGTGACAGCCTGGTCGCTGCTACTTTTTGCATAGATCAATACATTTGATTTCCGCGTGAGATCGAGGCCTGGCATATCCTTTTTTTTATTTTATTTTTCTTCTTTTTCTTTTTCTATTGAAGATACACATTTTCATACGCTTTCTTTTTATTCTTAAAATGTTATTGAATTTGCAAATGCATGAATAGTCATGGAAAAGTTAAGGAACATTTATTCTTAGACCGGTCCTCATCTGAAGTTGCCCCCCCCCCAATGTTGAAAACGCTCCTACGCCTATGAGTTGTATTTGATAACTATGAGCATAATGTTTCGCGATTACAAATTTCGCAGGGGAAATAAATACCGATGTTCATCGACCAATCGTATCTCGTCAGGTTTATCCACAGCTCCCAGAATAACCCAAATAGTGACGAGTCCTCATCAACATCAACATCAATCTGAACACATCGGGTTTATCCAATGAAAACACCTCTGAAATAATAGGGATGACGCCATATTGTTTCCCGCGAGAATGACGTCACTACTTTCGTTTTTAAAAATAGATCTTAAATGTGAAATCTAAAAAGTCGTTAAAATTGATTGAGGAAACACCTATACATGTCACAACAACAATTTCGCCATTTGGTATGAGTACTGATAAAAAATGATTAAAAATGATGTCCAACACTTTCCATACACATTGAACTACTTAACGTGTACGCTTAGAAAATGTGTTAAATGGCGGATGCCGATTTACCCGAAAAATTGTAACCCTACACTTATATCCGAGGTGTATTTCACAGCTCACGGAAATACCCGAGTAGTTCCGATTGCATCAACATCTGAGGAAATAGCCTGGTGGAGCCTGGCCCGTTCGTAAACCGCGAACTAGGGCCAGGTGTCAGAGAAAGTTTACCGAACACAATAGTGTTCGGTTATGCCGAGGTATTCCGAATGAAACAACATCGACTGCGCATGCGCGTCGATTAAGAGTCTACAAGTTTATTCATGAGAAAATGTAACTCGGATGATCCAAGCTGCAACTGCGTGACAGCTTGGAGGCGCCCTGCGATAAAAACGCGTCAGTATTCCCTCTCTGTGTGTGAGGGGTCCAATCGGCGACGAGAAAAAATATGGGCACCAATCAGAAAGAAGGTAGGATTGACCAATAAGATTGCTTATTGCTTCCATTTCCGGTAATTTACAGAAAAAACAAAAACACTAACATTTGTAGACATATGATTGACGGGAAAAAATGAATTCGTTTTAAACCAAAGCAGAGTCATTTGATGATATCCATTGTCGAAGGAAAAGACACTTAAGTTTCAATTTTGATAAAATATCTCTTACATAAAATAGGGTCATCTGTACCCTATATATATTAAAACTTAACATTCATTCGGACTGTTTGTCAACTCTATATCACGATGCTAAAAATGAAACACTTTCCCAAACAATAACGATACTCGACCACTTTGTTGCAGACGACTCTGGAAAACATTGTGGGAAAAGGAGAAATTGTTCATGATGATTGTTTTTCAATTTCATCACTTTTTAAAATGTCGTCTACGAACTCTTTCAATTTGGGACAGTCGGAATTTGGTGTTTTGGAAAGGGTTTAAACAATGTCATTGGTGTTGAAAGGATTTGGTTCGCCACACTTATTTCGAAATCAATCCTTTGTGGTTATTTGTGTTGGTAAAAAGATAGTCACATCTTTTTATATGTGCGCTAAATAACCGTGGATTTTGATGCACCATTAAAAAAATAGCCCATTTACCAATCTAGTGATAATCAAAATCGGTCTGTCCGACTCATTCCATGCATGAAAGCATTGGGCAATACCCTTTCCCGTAGGCCTACCATTTTAGTTTTCAAAAATATTGAATCCAAAGGTAATCAGTTTTGTTAAGATTTCAACATTTAGTTACCCTTCTGTTCCCCAGTCAAGGTCGTGACCATTCTAAAATTCAAACTGCAATAAAACACACAAACTATTCGATTAGGTAAAATACAAACTATATCAAGAAAGTAATCGATATTGTATTGGCAAAAAGGATTTGGTTTTGACGATTACCATTTCGCTGCAAACATAAATGATATTCAGAAGAAACTTGCTCTTAAATCTGTAAATTTGATTAGTATTAATATACTTAAGAAATAAAAATCTATGTCAAATGCGTATTCTTTGAGGTCAAAACTATGATGCTATTAACAAGATAAAGGGTAAGGCACGTGTTGTGTGATGTACGGCGGTGTCTGGATTAGTATCTGTGTGCGACGCGCGTCGCTCCCGTCTGGGGTAATAAAACTAGGGGTTTGATATTTAGACCAACAACCCGAAAGATGTACTATTCGATACTCCCCCTTTATAACATAACCCGAAGTTGTTTATATAGCTTTTTTTTTTTTGCTTTAGGAATAATTTGTTTAAAAGACATAGCTGTTATCTATATATCTGTTTTCCATTCGCGCTCGTCCAACCTGCAAATAATATACTTTGAAATAGTTTCTAGATTTATAATTCAGATTAGACATCAAGAAAATATCAAATTGAGAGCCTATTTTCCCATAGAATCGGCCATCAGAAATAATAGGCTAAAGGCTTCTTTTGTGGCAAAAGTTTCCATAAAGAAATTCTCTGATGGTTTGAGTGTTGTCTAAATTTTCGCTTAGAGTCACAAATATCTTTACTCAATGAATGAATATCTACGTATTCAATCGAAATCAACTGTTGCAAGACTTTGGCAATTGACAAAATTCATATGAGGGAAAGGGGATCTCGGTTTTAATGAAAATAAAGGAACCAATATTATATTCCCGCCAGAATTTACCTGTCATTTTAACTCCGCCCCTTTCTACAGATTTCCCAACATGCACCACCTCGAAAAATCGATTTCCGCTTGACGCGCTTTTACATCGAATGCATCCAGACGGAGAGTGAAATATCTACGTCTGGATCATTCGGACTAGAGAAAATGCACTTATTTAGACACCCTACTTAGCGTTGGATCCTTTTGAGATGAAATCGTGACTCCGGTTTTTATTGTATTTTATAGTGTTGTGTTTTGTAATGGAACACAACTGCAGTACACCGCGCAAATCACCCAAATAGGGTTGTGTTTGTGACACAAGTATTGAAAAGCCAAGCTCTTTGCGTCGTATTTTACCATATAACAAATCCGGATTATATCAAAGTAAACTTTATGGTGAAATGTCTGTAATAGATGGTATCGTGTGCTTAAATTTGTTAAAGAAAAGTACTTAATATTGACAAGATAGTTACAGAATTAAGGAAGGCGTGTCAATCTTCCAAAGTTAGAGTTAAACGTGGTTTTAAAAGACGAGATATGACGAGACAAGAATATATCTGGAAAATCGTTTGATAAGCAATATAGGTTAGAATAGTATTGATTCTGATATCAAATTCTTGAGATCTAAATGTGTCCAGATCTGTTTATTCTTAGCTCATGCGTTCCCCCTCTTTTTGATGACTTCGTCAACTACAGGTTCTTATGTTATTTAAAATCAGACTTTCAAATAACACTAAATAAGCCTATTGCGATAATGTTTAATACTAATTATAATTGATTAATCTAGGCTTCATATGATTTTGTTAAAACGAAAAATAAAGGTGTTTAATTTGTCGAGAAGCTTGGCTTTTGATTATAATTTGGAAAAGAAAAATTACGCTCTTTTTTCCTTGTTTGTTATTTAACTTATGACTGCATAAAGGGAATAAATACAGATGCCGTTTCGTTGATATACCAAAACTCTTGTCGGTGGGATTCTTATCTTTATTGCCTGTTAATTGAATTCGTGATTGTTTAACCAGAGATAAGTGAAACCCTTTACCCTTTCCTTTTATGTGTCGTTGAATTTGATTAAAAAGAAGATGTTATGGGAAAGATAGAAGAAAATCCCAATTTTTTCACATTTTTATGTGGTCTTTCTTTCTTCAAAATCTCCTATTAACCCTTCACAAGCCTCAAATTTAAGCATCGAAGGATTTAAGATGATATGTAATATTGATTGGTGGAGATATATGTTTCCAATTTGTTTCAATTCAATATGTTTTGTGTGTGATTTAAAAGTGATTTGAATATATAAACAATATTTTTGGTAGAATTCATTCAGAGATAACTACTAGGGTAAAACGTTTGATTCTTTTACAAAAGATATTAATTTAATCTGATATTTTGAATCCCAATTTTTAAATCCAACAATAAATTAATAGAAAAATGAAAATGAAATGAACAAAATCCATTTAAGTGCAATTAATTTATAAGAATGGAGTATTGTATGAAAATTGTAAAAGGTAAAGGCTACCCTGAATAAGGGGTGGAAAAGGGTAAAAAATGATAAGGGTAAAAAGGGTAAATGCACAATTCAAACGCCATCTTTTCATAATAGGCGAGTGGCAATCCGTTAGCCAATCATAAGCGACAATTCATTCTCTGACATCTGGCCCTAATGCGGGTTAGCATGGGCCAGGACTCCAGGCTACTGAGGAAACTCCACACAGTAATCTCCCCTCGCTAAGCTGCTTCGACCAATACAATAAAGGGAGGTCACTATAGGGAGTTTACTGTCTGGGTTGAGTACTGGTTATATCCCTTTGTTATCATGCTAGAAATTGACGCTGCACTTGTACACTAATTTTTCCTTTATTGGTGCATCCAGGAAAGCCGTTACGAAACTGAAAATGTTGGTACGGCACTGACGAAGAGGACCTAGATGGGACCTGTGTCAGTAATACACTAGAACAACATAAGAGTATCTAACACTACATATTGGCCAATCACACCGACAATGCCCATTCCGTAAGTCAGCCGAAAGACTCCTTTTAAAACTGTTGAGCATTAGTATACGTAATGAGGGTCTCGCGTTGGATTCCTGTTAGCATGGAGGTGAAATTGATGTTACTATTCCACAAATCGGCACAAGCACTGGCCATGTATCCAGGTAGCTGTTATCAAGAGTGAAACTGATAATTTCAAAGCTTTCGGATTCGATGTAAAATATATAATTTCAGATAAAAGCCCCTTGCGTATGCCTGGACACCCCAATTATCCCGATATTGTAATAGCAGTGCGACACAATAGCAGATAAAATCTGTACTTTATTTAGTAACACTGTTATTGAAGTACCCGTCAGAAAATATATACTAGCAACGCAAACATGCACTATTTTATTCGTAGTTTTTTTGGGAAATATTAATTAACAATTTGATTCGGACGGAAGCCTTAAGCTTATAAGGTCCCTCTCCTGGGTATGTTTAATGCAATATGAAGGTAGGTATGTTTTGAGTAATAAGAATATGAACCTATTTTTAAATTAAACAATTCCGATATATTTATGTTTACATAACAGTATAGCCCCCGTGAACTGTAAATTGACCACACAATTGACCACTCATCAAGGCGCCTAAATTGTAATATTCATAACGATTTAATAACCATTGAATTTATGTTCAAACCGCCGACTAACAATTTCCCATTTACACTATAAACAGCTTCTATTGGAGTCTTTGATTCAAGACTAATGTAGGCCCTTTCGAAAAGGCATGTCTCATGATAGTCTTATGTTAAATCCTCGTATCGAGAATACATCTTACCTCTTACTCAACCAGAGCTGTCTATAAAACGGAACGCTCGACATTCGAAACAAATATGTTGGAAAGGTAGGTCAGCAGGGTGCACGCTGGAGGGTCACCAAATGCGAATATTCTTTCATCACTTCATATTTCGATGAGAAACTGATGGGAAACTGAGTCAGCGAACAATGTATTTGTTTTTGAAATTTGAAGTTGTACACAAAACCTTAACCAAGCATGTATATACAAGCAAATATTAGATGGGGTTAGTTTGCTGAAAGTCTTACAAACATTGTCCGTAACGAAGCATAGCTCGAAAGATTGACTCCTGCGGGGTTTTGATCTCGGTTCTCCCGGGTGACAGTACAAGACATAACCACTGAGTTAAAGAGTCGGCTCAGTAACGCAGAGATTACATCTTGTCCTGATCTATTGTTGCTATGCTGTAGAGAGTGAGGCGGTTACGTAACAAAAGTGAAAACAAGGGTTATGGGACTTTGCCAGGTACATTGAAAAGTAGCCTTGAATACACTTGTTAAGATTCAAACTATTACATATAGTAGCTAATGAGATACCTCAAGGTGAGACACCAACACCCACGTTTGAGTAAGTAGAATAGCTCATCTTATCTTTCAAACAGTCGAGCTAAAAAGGGGGTAGGATCGTGTCGACTAGTCGAGAGAAGGAAAGGTATCTTACACAAGGATATACTCAAAAGAACTGTTCCTACACAAACCAGTGTCAATCTAACCCTTAAAGTGCTGGAACCGACTTCATGCTCATGGGAACAGGTTAGATCAAGGCCAATCGCCAAATCAATTGGCGGCTGAACTGTGATCTAACCTGTTTGATACTCTGAGTATCTTCCCTCATCAAAATTAAACAGATATTTAAGGTTTTTGAAAGCAGATGACACAAAAGTCTATTTTTAGAAGATTATCCAGCATTCTAAGGGTTAAATAGAACTGCTGATACGAGAAGTTTCAAACCAACTACTGACAGGCCTCTTCCTGTCGTAGTAACAGATTCCAGGGCATTGTGCAGTACGTATCCATATCAAAACAAACAATCACAAGCATTTCCAAATATCATCAAGGCGGTGAGCACTTTACTTGGTTTAAACATATTCGTTTTACTTCGATTGTGAAACAAGTTCTTACAATTTAGCTTAAACATTCTTGATTCTGCTTCCTAGATACATAACCAGTCCTAGTGCCAACTGTGGATAAATGGAAGGTTGCAAGGCAGATACCGCTTCTAAAAGGATTCGAACCCATGACGCTCGTCTCCAGAAACTGACGCTCTACTTCTTGATAACTGTCTTCCATTGAAGTCTCCCTATTGGGAAAAAAATGTTGTCTTTTTGTTTGTTGTTGTATTTAAGAAATTCCAAAGTTAAAAAATTTGATAAACTTAAAAGTAAAAAGACTTAAAAGTAAATGTTTGTTTGTTGGTACGGGGTGTACATCGTTTCAACATTAGTTCAGTCATGCTGCGATGCCCATACTCAACTGCTCATAAGGGCTAGTCAATCAGAGTAAAACCGTAAGTCAGTCGGGAGACTACTTCTTGTGGAAGTCAAAATGTAATAGCTGCGTTATATTATACTTTGTTCGTATATGAATGTTTTGGGTGAAACGCGCTCTAATTTTAGACAGAAATCGTTGTTTCAAAAGAAGAAATTGCTCGTTACGAGCAATTTCTTCTTTTGACACAGTGATTTCTTTAATCTTTCATCCAATTCAGATTCCGTATTCAAAACAAGGTGTTGTAAGTGAAGTGTCTATTTAAGCCAATCACGCCCTGTGACCAGTACTTATTAGATACATGACTTTGCGCATGCGTGAAGACGTACAACACGAAATTTGGCGCTTCGTGAAAATAAAGACAGAATGGACAATAAATGGTGATAAAAGACAATATGCCGCAAATACAAGGTTAGTAATGGTATATGAATGGATATCCCACCAGTTTACGTCGTTCCGCCACACAAAAAAGAAGAAAAGAGGCAGAAAACGGAAGAAGGATATCTCTTTGTCTGGTGAAGACAGCCATGATAGTGAAAACAACCAAACCAGTCCCCAACTCTAAATGACACAGTTAGTAATATAAACAATAACACTACCTGTATAGTAAATTGTACAAACAATAACAATAACATTTCAGACTGTTTCATTGATAGTGAAAGCTTCGTTGCAGCAGTAATGAAATCATAAGTTAGCTATACACCCAACCCGAAAAGCATGATATAGCCAAGCCAGCCTATAATGCATACGCCTCAGACTGCGGCCCCGCCACCCCTTCCTCCGTCACAGCCCCCAGAGTGGGCTAAGACTATGATAGGGGACCTTAAAAGTATTAGAAATATTTTGCCAAACATTGAAAAGATTGACAAAACGGTGACAGCAATCAATGTAAAAGTGTATGACATAAACAATAAGCTCGGTCAACTTGAAAATAGAGTAGAACATTGTGAAAAAAGTTGCAGCTTCATGAACGAAGAATACGAAAAGCAGATATGAAAAAAGCTGAAAGCGTTGTTAAACATCTTGAAAAATCGTGCGATGACCTAAAATCCTCTATGAAAACACAATCTATCTATTTTGAGAATACCCTTGACAAACTAGCGGACCTAGAATCTCGTTCAATGAGGGAAAATCTCATCTTCTATGGTATTCCTGAGAATGCCACTACTTCAACAACCGAATCATCGTGTGAAACCCTTGTGAAGGACATGATCAAAAGTGTTTGCGATCTTGATCCATCCAAAATGCAGTTTGATAGAGCGCACCGATTAGGTTCTACCTATGCTAAAAAACCCAGACCAATAGTTGTTAAGTTCCACAATTATGCGGAGAACTTATCATCACTAACTCCTGGGATGAATCAGCAAAACAGAAGCTGAAAGATACTTATCGGGGACAGCAGCAGCCACAGCAGCTACGCGAGGCATGGAAAGCACTCACGGCCTTTGCTCAAGACGCGCGTGATAAGGGGCATATCCAATGTCCGGATATCCGGTAATAAACTGTTCGTTAACAATCCCCTACAGAAGAAATATGTGAACGGGAAGGTGTAAGATCAGAAGGACCCTGATTTCTAGGGAGGTCGTGAGAAGGACATTTCTTTCATCTCGTGGAATGTTAATGGGCTAGGTAGAAAACTTTGTGATCCGGACTTTATAACACTTATCCAGAACTATGATTTTTTACTCTTAAGCGGAACATGGATCTCAGCAAATTCCCATATAAACCTCGATTTATATCATGCTATCATGCTTACCATTTACACGGAAATTAAAGTTCACGTGTTAGTAAAGGTCGCTGTAGTGGCGGTCTGTCTGTCTATTTTAAAAATCGTTTGATTAATAAAGTATCTATCATTGAGACTCACCAGCAAGCTATGATATGGGTAAAATGCTGCAGATCCCTTTTTTCCTTTGAAGAAGATGTTTTTATATGTTTAACCAACATTTCACCGAAGGGTTCCAACTATATTGATTTCAACGACTTTGATTTTTTGAACAGGTTGAAACTGGTTTAGAAAGATATAAACTCTTAGGTAAAGTATTTGTTACCGGCGATCTAAATGCAAGATGTTCAACTATTGACGATATTTTGGATTATGACATGTATATTGACAATGACAGCCAGCTGTCAGATATTGTTTACATTCCTCTCCGTGCAAATGAAGATCACGTGACCGACGCATACGGTAAAGGCCTCATTGAACTTTGTTTTCTAAATGTATTGTCATTGGGAACGGTCGTCTGCATAGTGATTTAAATGTCGGACAGCATACCCTTCACTCCTTTAATGGTTCGAGTGTTGTTGATTATTTATTGTTAAATCCTAATGATTTGAATGTTATAACAAGTTTTGATATTGAAATGCCTTCGGAGTTCTCCGACCATTCAGCTATAACATTTTGTTAAGATGGAAAAGGAGCCCTCCTAGATAGTAGTTTGTCGAAGAAAGGTTGTGTATTTAATAAATGGAATGCTGTTAGGTATGAAGAGTTGAATGCATGTTTAAATAACAGGAGCAACGATTTACACACTTTAAATGAAAGCATTTCAAGTTGCAACGATGTAGAAAAAGTAGCCAGTTCATTTACAGAAATTTTACGTGATTGTATCTCAAAGGTATTTAAAAATGAACGCATTCAACCAAAATGTAGCAGGTCAGTACAAAATAAACAGGATAAGAAACCCTGGTTTAACTCTGATTGTTACAATGCAACTAAAGCATTTAGAAAATATAGAAATAAATATTTGAAAAATAAATTATCTATAAATAGAGAGGAATATATTAATGCAAAGTCATATTATAATAAGTTAAAAAATAGTTGTAAAAGAAAATACATGCAAACAGAAAAACACAAATTTACTGCTCTTTGCAAATATAAACCAAGGGAATTCTGGAAGAAAATAAAATCTCAATATAAAACATCCGTAAACAAACAAAATGAAATAAGTAATAACGATATGTTTACCAATTTCAACTCTCTTTACCACATTGAATCTGAAAACAATGCACCTATGGAATTTAATATACACGATTCGATACATGATGACGATTTAGACTGTGAAATATCCATGCAGGAAATCCGCACTACAGTCTTTTCTCAGAATGAACATAAAAGTTGTGGAATAGATAACATCGTTGCAGAAGTCTGCAAAAACTCATTTGAAATTACTTCACTATTAATATGTAAATTGTTTAATAGACTTTTTACAAATGGGGAATACCCCAAGTCTTGGGGAACAGGTATCATCGTGCCGATTTTTAGAGGTGGGGATGTTAACAATGTTCAGAATTATAGAGGTGTCACTTTAATCAACACATTAGCAAAGATATACTCTCAAGTTCTACTTAATTGTCTTACGAAATGGTCAATGAAACACCAGAAAATTGTTGAAAATTATTTGGACTCCAAAAAGGAAAGTCAACTATAGACTGCATTTTTATCTTACAATCAATCATAAACAAAACGTTATACCAGAAGAAGAAACTATACTGTGCATTTGTTGATTTTGAAAAGTGTTTTGATAAACTTGATCGTTCTCATTTATTCGAAAAACTTTTTGAAGAAAGAGTTTGTTCAAAGTTTGTTAACGCAATACAAAATATGTACACTAAAATAAAGTATTGTGTAAGCAATAAAAATGAATTCTCTCCCTTTATCTCTTCAAATATTGGTGTAAAACAAGGAGATCCGCGCTCCAGTTTGCTATTTCTCTTCTTTGTCAATGATATACTACAAAACATTTATAGTAACATAGACGGTCTGTTTAGTATTGATGATGTAAAAGTTTTTATTTTGTTATTTGCAGATGACACGGTTATTTTCGCTCATTCACCCGAAGCATTGCAATCTCTTTCAAATGATTTACAAGCCTATTGCAATTCCTGGGGTCTTAATGTACATGTAAACACTAAAAAGACCAAAGTTATGATATTTGAAAAAGGTAGACATTCCACTTACGGTTTTGTATACATTAATAGCATATTAGATATTGTAGACTCTTTTAAATAACTAGGTATACATTTATATAAAAATGGCAGTTGGTTTAGATCACAACAAAACTTGCACAACATTCTCGGTTTGCTTTGCACAATTTTTTTATTGTTTTTAACCAATTGAATTTGAATATTGATGACAAACGCAACCTATTTAGTAGCTTAGTAGGGTCTATTGTTAACTACGGAGCGGAAATCAATGGCAATCACCCATGTAAAGACATAGAAGTTATGCATTGTAAATTTCTTAGAAAAATACTATGTGTTAAAAAATCTACGTATTTTGACGGATTATATGGTGAACTTGAGCGTTATCCCATGGAATTAAAAAGAAAAATTAGTATCAATAAATATTGGCTGAAGCTCCAAGATAAATCAGATAATTCTCTTGTTAAACAAATATATAGGATGTTATATAACAATCATGAAAACAATATAGCCTACAATAATCTTAACTGGGCCACTAATGTAAAACATATTTTAAATGAGATTGGAATGTCATATTTATGGCTAACCAATGATACACAAGATATAAACTTTGAATTAATCAAACAGCGAATTCTTGACATATATAAACAAAAATGGTACTCAAATATAAATAACTCAAATAGATTGGAATCATATAGCATATACAAATGTGACTTTGAAAGGGAAAAATACCTATACTGTATCAACGAAAATAAACATACAATTGCATTTAAACAGTTTCGATTATCCTTTCATCATCTAGCAATAGGATCAGGAAGATTTACTAACCACCCAAGAAAAGACAGAATTTGTACCAACTGCACCATGAATGTTATCGAAAATGAATATCACTTTTTACTTATTTGTCCCAAATACTATGAAATACGTAAAAATATCTTAAAAAATTCTTCTATCAATGGCCAAATTTGAATAAATTCTAAATACTCATGTGCTCAAAATCGATAAAAGTAATAAACAATGTGTCATAATTTATATATACTGCATCCAAATGTCGAGAGCAGTCATAGTTGACTCATAATCTAACAGTTGTTGTTGTTGTTGTTTTTTGTACTTGAGTTCAATATTTTTTTATATAATCTTTATTTCCTCCAAAAATGAAGATTACAAAAAGATTACAAAATATTTCAAAAGATTATACAAAATATTATAATGACAAAAAAGAAATAAAATATTAATTGGTGAAAAATGAAGATGAACAAGGATGAAAGGAGAAGAGAAAAAAAATAGATTTCTAACAGCAAACATACATTATATAGCATGCATTGTCATTAAGCATTATGCCTAGTCACTTGAATCAAGTTTGATGTCCTACATAAGCCAAAATCAGGCATAAACTGATACAAGTCATTTATTCAGAAGAATTATTAATGCATACATATAACTAAACACAATACAATAAATGTAACCGCCTCTTCTCTCAAGATTAGGTAGTTGGGGTTCGTTGATGGACCGGGCATAATAAAGAAACAAGGCCGTAGTGGGAGTAGCTATCTATTTTGGTCTATTTCCACTCAACGATTCCAAATAAGAAATACATACAACCTGAAACGACATATACATGTATCTAGAATAAGTTCTGGGTACTCACAGGTTGAAACATTATAAACATTGTATTTACAAGCATTAACAAGCATTCGAGTACTAACTTACCAACTTATGGAATTGGATGTGTGGTAATTCTATGGGCACTCCGGACTCACACGGACACATACGGTGCTCTGTAAAACAGTGAAGTTGGTAAGGTAACATGCATCCTTTGTTAGAATTGTATTAGAAGAAAGTAAGAAAAGTCAAAGTCGCGAACACCAATTACAAATCCGAAACACGATCAAACCAAACCGAAACTTGAATGGACGTACATTCAAAGCAAAAGAAAAGATACACAGACGACAGAGAGGAAAGCATTCGACGCAATACCAACCATGGCTGACCATTACTTACGACACACATAAACTCGTTCCACTTCTTTAGTACCTGCACCTTCAAATGACAATGGTGAACTGACTACGTGACAACTTTATCACATGACCATCAAATCGGTCACGTGATAACAAACGCGGGAAATATAAAACAAACAATAGTTATGCTTAAACACGGGCAAAATACTATCTGAATCGTCTAGTTACACACTCCGCCACTATGAAAAATTGACGTCCCTGTCAATGTCCAAGTCTGTAATAACAGTCAAGACCTCACCTACTTATATTAACTTATCGACCTATCGTATTACTTTCTAAACACAAAAATAAATTGCATGGTACAAACTTACTTTGGCAAAATTACACTAGGTACAAAAATAACATTGGCAAAAAGAAAATAAGTAACAACAAAATGTTATCTGGTTATACGTTATAAAAGTCCTGAGACGTTTACTTCTCTTATCTTCAACTATTTCTTTGTTGCCTCTCCTCCTCCTTTATAAAAAGCGTCTTCGCTTTTCAATACTGTGATATTTGAACAAACAAAAAAAACACACATACCAAGTAAACCATAGTAACTTATCAGCTGAAATAATCTAAATTGTTAAAAACATTGATATTAAAAAAATCTATAAAAACATCAAAGCATGATGGCTGCAACAATTTTGTGCGCTGTCTCCGAATCCATCGTATTCAATACACCTGAGCGCATTAACTCGTCTAATGCCTTAAATTTATTGTCAATTGGCCTCTGGTATGTCCAATTCGCAATAGACTGGCCATATCTATCCGGGGCTTTCTTTTGTCTCGTCGACCGTCTTGAAGCTGGTACAGGCAAATCTTGTTTCTCGTTTGCGTCACTGTCGGTGTCAGATACACTTACATCATTTTTCGCGATCCTAGTCTGATTGTCCTCATCAACTGGTGTCTCTTCTACATTTGGTGCTTGGTTGTCGTCAGACATATCCTGCTTATCCACATCTCGTTGCTCAACCCAAGGTTCTTCTGCGTTAACCACGCTTCTTGCCTCCGATACTGTAGGTTCTACAGTAAATTGTTCCTGAACATCTTCAGGAGTGGGTTCTGGATCTTCCCCGCTTGGAATCATGTCAGTGATGATCTCATGGGCGTCCCCATTATGGCATGTGCTCACAACATAACCATCATCACTGTCTGAATCCTCTTCCATGACGTCATGATGTCTTTCCTTGGATCCATTTTTTTTACTCTCTTCGATCTCTTCCTCGATGTCGTTATCGAGTTCGGCTTCTCCTTCAATTTTATAAAGAAGGTTTTTATGAAGTGTTTTCTTTAGGTCTGAGTTTTCTTGCTTCACCATAAAAACAGGAATTTCATGTCTGGGTTGGTCAATGATTCTATATGATTCTTGTTCGAATTTGTCTTGTATCTTGTGCTTTCCGTCAAACGCAACACGTTTCACCAACACATGATCTCCAATTTCTAGCTTTACTGCCCTAGCCTTTTTGTCGTAATACTTCTTTTGCTTCAGCTTCGCTATTCCTACATGGTTCTCGACGATTTCTCTTGTTTCTTTCATGCGTTCTTTCAATTCTTTAATGTAGTCTGTAGTTTATTTGTTTCCTAAATTTGCATTGATGTTATCGAATTGTAAGTCTACCGGAAGCTTTTGTCAACGTCCAAACATTAATTCAAATGGTGCAAATTTTGTTGATTCATGCGGAGTACAATTATAGAAATAAACCAGAGAGTTTACATATTTCTTCCAGTCCGCCTTCATTTCTGGCTCTAGTGTTCCCAGCATGCCAAGGAGGGTTCTATTGAATCTTTCAGGGCCTGCATTGCCTTGAGGGTGATATGGAGTGGTGTGAGATTTTTTTATGTCAGTTAATTTACACAACTCATGCAATATCTCGCTCTCGAAATTAGCTCCTTGGTCAGAATGCAACCGTGTAGGTATTCCGTAATTAGTAATAAAGTTATTGTTAAAAGCTTCTGCTGTCGTTTTAGCTGTTTGGTTTTTTGTAGGAACTGCGAGCGCATACTTAGTGAAGTGATCCGTAATTACTAGGATATTACCAATATTTCCTTTTGATGGTTCTAACGTTAAATAATCCAGGCAAACTAATTCCAATGGATATGTTGTATTAATGGATACCATTGGCGCTCTTTCATTAGTTGAAGATTTCCGTCGTAAACAACGATTACGTTTTCCTATCCAATCCTCCACATCATTCGATATTCCGGGCCAGTAAAATCTTTCTCGTAGGAGCTTCAATGTTCTTTCTTTGCTAGGATGGCCGACATCATTATGTAATCCTTTTAAAACTTCTAATCTTTCTTTCATCGGTAGAACAATCTGCTCGATGACTGACTCATCGTCTTTAATTCTACGAAATAGTATTCCTCTTTTCATGAAAAAATTCTTAAATTGTTTCTTCATAGTTAAATCGTCTTTGCTGTAAACTGTCTTTGGTATAATATTATCAATGACTGCAATTCTCCACCTTTCAATTAGTCTATCTTCACGCTGAGATTTGCGTATTTCTCTAACTTCTTTAACTGCCAATGATTGTCCAGGAATTTCTGTTGCGTCAATAATGTTGATGATGCAGGCTGGAATCGTCTCAATAAATGGGATTGTTGTACATGACGAGCATATAGCCTTAACCGTCTTGTCATCCATGCCAATGACCTCGTCTTCAAATGGATATCTACTCATTCCATCTGCATCTGTGTTTTTCAGTCCAGGCCGATAAAAAATTTCAAACGAATATTCGCCCAAAGCAGAAGCCCAACGATGTCCTGTAGCATCTAATTTTGCAGAAGTCAAAATATACGTAAGGGGATTATTGTCCGTCAACACTTTAAAATGGTTCAACGTTAGATAATCAGAAAACTTCTCTGTAACAGCCCATTTTAATGCCAAAAATTCTAGTTTAAACACACATTTCTTTCAGATTTTGTTAACGATCTGCTGGCGTAAGCAATCACTCTTTTCTTTTCATCCTGAGCTTGATAAAGGACTGTCCTAATCCTTTTGTTGATGCGTCGATGTGAAATTCAAACGGCAATTCAAAATCCGGGTAAGCCAATATCGGTGGTGACGATAATATTGTCTTCAAGTCATCAAAAATATCTTGTTCTTTAGAACTCCATTTAAAATCTTCCTTCTTCTTTAGGTCCTCGTTTCTTTGATGTATGTGGTAAAAGTTCAGATAATGGTTTCGTTATCTTACTAAAATCCTTAATGAAACGTCTGTAATAACCCGCAAATGCTAGGAAAGATCGTAGTTCATCTGAATTTGATGGAGTTGGCCAATTTTTCACTTTCTCTATTTTGGCTGGGTCTGTTTCAATTCCTTCCGCACTAACAATGTAGCCTAAAAATCCTATTTTTTCCTTAATGTAAACGCATTTCTGTGGTGCAAGTTTGATATTGCACTGTCTCAATCTGGTTAAAACTAAGTCGAGGCGATAAACATGTTCCTCAAATGTGTCGGCAAAGACTATTAGATCATCTAAATAAATAACACAGATGGTCATATTATAATCTCCCAGACACTCTTCCATTAAACGTTGATAAGTGGCAGGTGAATTCGATAATCCGAATGGCATCCGTGTATATTCAAAAAATCCAAGAGGTCCAACAGTAAAAGCAGTTCTGTCTTTGTGACTGTCTTCCAGTTCAACCTGATGATAGCCTGACTTCATGTCTATAGTGCTAAAGTATTGACTGCCTTTCAAAACATCAAAAATTTCCTCTATCCTTGGCAAGGCGTATGCATCTTTAACTGTCCTTGAGTTTAACGATCTATAGTCCACACATATTCTCAGGCTTCCATTCTTTTTCCGTACTAAAACTACATTACTGGACCATGGCGATTTCGATTTTCTTATAATACCAGCTCACAAAAGTTGTTCCAAGTGCTGTCTTACTTACTCAATCATCATTGGAGGTATCCTTCTGTGTCGCTGTTTAAAAGGTGTTTCCTTTCCATCTAAGAAGTCGATGCGATGTTTTATCAGGTCGCAATGTCCAATATCATCGTCACGTTGTGAGAAAATATCTGAGTGTTTCTGAAGAAGGTTCCTTAGTCTTTCCTTTTCCTCGTCTTTCAAAATATTGTCTTGATCTATAGACACAGAGTCTAAAATGTCTGGTCTATCTGTTGTATGTTCAATGTTTCTGAACACTTCCTCTGCTATCCTAACAGGCTGAATCTCGCATATAATGGTTTTTGGAGCTATGGTTATAGTATTAGTGGTTAGATTTGACAAATTCACGGTGAGTTCCTTTCTCTTTCCATTTTCAAAAAGTATGACTGCTGGTGTCACATCAATAAACTCCGGTAAACCGTTATCAGGTGATTCTTGGATGATCGCTGTCGTGTTTGGATAGTTCATTTTTTTATCTGTATAACCTTTTATAGAGATGCTTTGGTTTGGTTTCAGAAGAACCTTGGAGTTTTCTGCGCATCTAATAACAGCTATTGTGTTTTTCTTTTTCCTCATCTCTTTCTGTCTAACCACTATTGCTCTAAAGTATAAAAACCAAGACGTGTTTAAAGTTGCTTTCTGCATGAATTGTTCCCCAATCCTCGATTTGCAACTATCCATCAATTTGTTGAGTATGTTTGTCCCTAAAATAACAGGCGTCTTTTCTGAGTAAGGAGTGTCGGGTATGACAAGAAGTAAACAATGTTCTAATTCTGTTTCCGGAAGTCCTGATGCTACGTTTATCTTAACTTCATCTGCACATTCAATATTTAAAAAATCTCCAATGTTGTAAATCTCTATGTCACTCAGGTGTTCTTTGACGAACGAATGTGAAACTACACTGACACAACTACCAGTATCTAATAAAGCTGTTGTTTCCAATCCATTAAGTCTTATCAAAGTTTCGTTTGCTGTTCCTACTAATCTGGGATCGTTTTCAAACTTACTCACATTTGATCCCGCAATATGAGTATTTAAGCGTTTGGGCAACTGTTTTGTTTAAGTCCAGGCTGTTGGCAATTGTAACAAACAACTTGATTTGTGTAAGAGGGGCAGTCTCTCTGTAAATGTCCTTTTTCTTCACAATGCCAGCATGTTGGCTTAAATGTTTGTGTACTAGTTGGTCTTTGAGGTTTGTAGTTTCCTCTGCCTCTTCCTCTATAGCCTGAACCACCACCTCGATGACCACGTCCTCTATAGCCTCCTCTATAGTTGCCTTGCTCCTGGTGTTTGTCATCCTTTTCCTTCTCAAGTTTATCAATCCTTTCATTCAACTTCCCTAACAGCTCTTTGATCTCTTTCATATCATTTGACTGTGTCTGTATATTCGCTGTAGCAACTTTGCATGCTGTGGGATCCTCCTTATTCGTAAGTGTTGTCTCTAATTTCCTGATTTCTCGTTTAAAATCATCATAGTTTGCAATTTTATCAAATTGATACATGGACATAAGTTTCAGATCCTTCTTAAGTCCAGCATGTAGAACTTCCTTTAAAATTGGTGTATCGGACCTTCTTAACGCTTCTAAATGAATAGCAGAGTCGAAAATCTCTTCTAGTCGCAAACAATAAGACGTCACAGACTCATTCTCCTTCTGTTGACAGCTGTAAAATATCTTCATGACCATTTCTCTTGACTCTACTGATCCATAATCACTATTCATCTTTTGAATCACTTCTGCGATTGTAACTTGAGGTCCCAATCTTCTTAACAAGTCTCCCGCTTTACCTTTACATGCTCTTCTAATTCCTAATAAAATCTGTTCCTTGGTAAAAGTATTTTCATGTAATAGCACTTCAACTTCATATCTAAAGGTATCCCATGTTGCTTCTCCTTTTCCTTCTTCACCGTAAAACAAAGAAAGTTTTGGGTACTGGTAACTCCCATGTCTTTGTTCAGGTTCTGTTCTAAGAACTTGAGGTTCTTGTTTGACTCCACCAAACATTTGTAGTAATTTAACAACATCTTCTGTTGAATCTAGTTTAGGTTTTATACCTAATAGGTGAAGTGCTTGAAGAAGTTTTTCTTCATCCTGTGTAATACCTCCACTAGCCATTTCCAACTTTTCCTCCTGTGTACTCATCGTGAAATGCTTATCACTTATCAGTGTTCCTTCAAAACTTATCCTGTGTTGTACTCTAATTCAAGTAGGGCTAGTCAAACACACAAATGTATAATGTCGAAATCACTTAAGGAATTTCAACAAAGTGTACAATCACTTATTCCTTTAAAGTTGCAAGTCTTTTGTGTTAAGTCTCGAATGGATCCAATCAAAGTCCAACTAGGTTGTTGAATCAAATCAAATTATATATGTGGGCTACGTAACACTCGACTCCACACATTATGTCGATCCTCTATATAAATGTGTTCAATTACAGTGTCCAATTCACGTTTCTCGTGTCAAATGTATTCAACTTGTATTGTCATACACTATAGTCTGTATGTTGTGTTATCTTGAGGATAGTCCAAAAACATAAATGTTTCACAATTGCATATACTCTGTAAAATGTTGACTCTATTGCTACCTTGAGGATAGCCAATATAGATACAAACACCTTTAATGACGTTTTATTTTATCAATTGCTACCTTGAGGATAGTCAATATACATACAAACACCTTTAATGACGTTTTATTTTATCAATTGCTACCTTGAGGATAGTCAATATACATACGAACACCTTTAATGACGTTTTATTTTATCAATTGCTACCTTGAGGATAGTCAATATACATACAAACACCTTTAATGACGTTTTATTTTATCAATTGCTACCTTGAGGATAGCCAATATAGATACAAACACCTTTAATGACGTTTTATTTGATCAATTGCTACCTTGAGGATAGCCAATAGACATAACACATTTCGTAATGTCCTCTTTATAACACATAAATAAGACCAGGTACAAAACAATCAAGTATCACATTTGTTTTTTGTTTTTATTATAATACAAATTAATGAAAACCCTGTAAAACAAATAAATTCAAAAACATAAGTTATTCACAGCTGAAATAATTTAAAAAAAATGTTGAAATGAGATTAAAGTATTGGGATATACTCAAAGTATCATATTGTTGACTAATATCCTGAACTTCTAAGTCATATACAACTGAAATGGTTTTACAAAATTGTTGAAATAGAATTAAAGTATCACAATAATGACCATCAACCTTAATCTCTAAATTGTTTACAACAGAAATAATTTTGTAAAATTGTTGAAATAGATTTTAATCACCTAAGTATGTGTATCAAATCTGTAATTCAGTCATTTATAAAAACAAAGTCATCAATGGCTGATGTCAAAGGGTTAATATTTATTTATGGCAACTCCACGCTGGAAAAGTGAAACCGAATTGCTGAAATATAAATAATTTCCATTTTTACTAAATTATAAATTATAGAATAATCTTTCTACCACTACACTTAAATACTACTACTGTATGCTACAATCTACTACTTCTTTACCGTAACAGTCAGTGGTCTATAAATGTCAATGTACGTAAACCATGAAAACAAAGATATACAAATAGAAAAAACAATGTAAAGTTCAGTCAACCATGAAAACAAAGATATACAAACAGAAAGAACAACTGGGCAAAATTTTCATATATTTCTTTTTTCACAATATTTTCATAAATGAGCAATATACTCTTTTTTTCACAATATTTTCATAAATGAACAATAAACTCTTGATTTTGTTTTGTTACGTTTCCTATTTACAAAATTGCAGCAAATCCCTAGAAAAAAATACTATAACTTTAATTGGATGAAAAACATTTCCACTATTCAGATAAATAGGTAAATAGTAATCATACAATACTTCATGTTGAACCGTTGTCAAAGAGTGGAAAATAATGCAACTGGGGCATAGTTGAATAAGAATCCATGTCTTCTATAGAGAAAACAAAAATTACCATTCAAGGAAAACTAAATATTCCACTGCGCAAATGTTTATCCTAGAATTCACTGCAATTCAAACATATATTTAAAAAGGTGATAAGATATTACACATAGGCTTAGTACGACAATGAAGAGAATTTGGAGACAAAAAGACACGTTTCAACAAAATTAAAAACACATATTAGAGTACAAACACATAAGGGTTATCAGTACACAAACACTAATGGAGAACTCGTACGAACACGTGGTGAAAATCAGTACACACACACTAATGGAGAACTCGTACGAACACGTGGTGAAAATCAGTACACACACACACTAATGGAAAGTACAAATACGTGGTGAAAATCAGTACACACACACTGACAAATTTCATGACAGCAAAACACATATGGAGAGTACTAGCACGTAGTGTAAACAAGTACACACACTTGACACAGCTAAACGGCAATAAAAACACAGTACCAAGACATAGGCAGATTCAGGAGATCTACACACTGATACACTTCAACACATTTCTACTCACAAATCACTTTGGGATGACCTTCGTTGATCCATCAGTCCATGCGTCTTGCTAAAACTTATTGGGCGCCATTTGTAACCGTCTCTTCTCTCAAGATTAGGTAGTTGGGGTTCGTTGATGGACCGGGCATAATAAAGAAACAAGGCCGTAGTGGGAGTAGCTATCTATTTTGGTCTATTTCCACTCAACGATTCCAAATAAGAAATACATACAACCTGAAACGACATATACATGTATCTAGAACAAGTTCTGGGTACTCACAGGTTGAAACATTATAAACATTGTATTTACAAGCATTAACAAGCATTCGAGTACTAACTTACCAATTTATGGAATTGGATGTGTGGTAATTCTATGGGCACTCCGGACTCACACGGACACATACGGTGCTCTGTAAAACAGTGAAGTTGGTAAGGTAACATGCATCCTTTGTTAGAATTGTATTAGAAGAAAGTAAGAAAAGTCAAAGTCGCGAACACCAATTACAAATCCGAAACACGATCAAACCAAACCGAAACTTGAATGGACGTACATTCAAAGCAAAAGAAAAGATACACAGACGACAGAGAGGAAAGCATTCGACGCAATACCAACCATGGCTGACCATTACTTACGACACACATAAACTCGTTCCACTTCTCTAGTACCTGCACCTTCAAATGACAATGGTGAACTGACTACGTGACAACTTTATCACATGACCATCAAATCGGTCACGTGATGACAAACGCGGGAAATATAAAACAAACAATAGTTATGCTAAAACACGGGCAAAATACGATCTGAATCGTCTAGTTACATAAATATTATATTTCTAATGATAAAAGTGTCTAACAAACTAACAAATAAGCTCAATTTAAATTCAAGTCTTGTATTGACACTAAATTAAATGCAAATAACTTGCAACTACAATGTAGAACTTATGTAATTAAAATCCTGGTTCAACCCAAATAAAGTCTTCACAAATTCAATATCATTTAGAGACTCTAACCTTTCATGAACAATTCGACCGAAATGAACGATAACTTTTTGTTTGAATGAATATGTGCAGTCGAATACTTTACTACATTTTACCAGAATGTGTTCTGTACTGGATATTTGTATCTCGGTTTCACCACAACGTGGACAATTAAAATTTGTATATGAGAAATTTGAAATAAGCTGTGCTGTAGAAAAACAGGCACTTAGCATACTTGTATTTTTTTTAGCATAATTCCATAAGGGACTGAAAGAAAAATCTTGTTGGATATGTCTATATATAAAGAATTGATTAGAAGTTGTTCTAACTTCCAATGCATTAGTAAAATACATCGAAACATTTTCATAAATAGATCGTTTCCACATGATTTTACTTGGAAAAACCCCATTGGTCATAGAGTCTTGTATTACCTGACTTAAATTGTATTTAGATAATAACTTAACAACATCGGGTATAAATCCGAGCTGCGATGTGCCGGCCCTGCCTGCATATAATGAACAAAGCCTTAATAGAAATAATTGCTTTGAGGCAGAATCCCTTTCCAACCGGCACAGCTGACCGAAAAAAGTTTCCTTCTATCTATTTCAGCCTCAACAGGTGACGCTGATATAAGACCAAGAACGATATCTGTTCTTGATCTTAATTGGAGACCCTGAATTTGTTTTAAACAAAGTCTATGGGATCTTTCCAGAATGAGTGTATCATGGTTGGAGAGGGGTTGTAACATTTCACATCCAAAGAGAGCTTTTGGAAGAACAATAGATCTATAAATCTTGTAACTGGTGAGAGGATTTAGGCCGTTTTTATATAACCCGTCCTTGATTAGACCGAAAAATGAACCCCTCAGTTTACGATCTACATTTTTTATAATGTTCGAAGAATTTCTATATTTATTGCAAAGTATACCCAAATGAGAAAAATCTTCCATCTCTTCTACAATATCGTTGCAAACATGCCATGACCTTGAGCAACGTTTAAATGCATGTTTTGTTTCATTAAAAGTGATAATGGCGCATTTTGTATGATTGTATTGAAATCTCCAAAGACAAGAATAACGATAACACATGTCAATCATTCTTTGTAATGAGTTACTCGAAAGTGCGAGAAGAGTCATTACGTCTGCAAAGGACGGGGCGCAATAACTAGTACCTCCAATTAGAAATCCTAAATTACTATTACTTAAATGTTCTATGAGGGGGTCGATGTAAAGGAGATATAAAAAAGGTAACCATACCCCACCTTGTCTGGTGCCCTGTAATATAGGGAACCAGTCTGAGTGGAAACCCTTATACAAAACACGACTTTTCATATCAGAATGCATAGCTATAACAGTATGCAATAGTTTTGGTTTAACGCCAAGAAGACTTAACTTATAGAATAGACCGTCGTGCCAAACTCGATCAAATGCTTGGCGAGCGTCTAGAAAACAAACAAATAATTTACTGTTAGCTTCTTTGCAGAAGTTAATACTCTCCTGTAAAACATACGACGTCATTGGACTTCCCATATTTGGTTGAAACCCACCCCGCAGAGAATGTAACGGTTTTACAATGGATGACTGTAAGCGTAACAACAACACTCGCTCAAAAAATTTGAGAATAGAGGAGAAAAGGGTTATCACACGATAACTATTCGAGTCATTTTTAGGTTTACCCCCACCTTTGTATAAAGTAATAATTATCCCTTCTTTGAGAGATGCCGGAACATATCCACGACAGCACATTAGATCAAATAGGACAGTTAGTTTGTTTTTCAACACTGTACCTCCATGGAGTAAATGCTCATTACAAATACGATCATTACCACACATTTTCCCCTTCTTAAGTGAACTAAAAGCAAACGAGACCTCATCTAACAAAATATGACCATTATCATGCAAAAATGACTCATTCTTAATATCATTGACATAACTTGTAATTGAATCAAAGTGATTGTTGTTGTAGTTACTACATTCAGTATCAGAGTAAAGGGGTGCAAAATGTTTACCCCATTCAAAACATATTACCTCTGGATTTCGATAAACAACATCATTAAATTTTAATTCATTAGTAACATCCTTCTAATAAGGTTTCTTTTTGTGATCGAACAGTCTACAGAACAATGGACTGTCAACCTCGGAAGCATTATCAATATCCTCACGGTCTCAACCCATTACCAAACAGTAATGACATTTTACCACTTTGTTGCAGACGACTCTGGAGAATATTCTGGGCAAAGGAGTAATTTTTCTTTTTCCCACAATGTTTTCTACTCTATCAGAAGATTATTTTCCAATTTCATCACATTTTGAAAGAAATGTCGTCCGCAAACTCTTTCAATTTGGGACTGTCGAAAATTTGGCGTTTGGTAAAGGGTTAATAAAGAGACTCATGACATTTTGTTACGAATGATGAGTTGAGATGAGTTTGATACATTTCTGTGAACGAAAGCCACGTTCAGCACCACAAATTGGCACATGAGATACTGGCGTATTTTTCAACGTTATAGGATGTGTTACTGTATCAATGGTATTATACATAGTGCGAATATTGTTTGGATTAAAGTACATTTTGTATTGTTTTGTAAACAGTATAATGATGTATGGTATCTTGCTTTCGAACAAAACTATACTGAATCCTTCATACAATTACAAGGTATTTTGCTTAAGGTCATATATGCAAAGGGAAAGTATCCTTTACTTACTGTTTGAGATGGACAACATCTTTAAAATTGCGCGATTTGACATTTTTAATTTAATTATAACCGTTTATGAGATATTCGATCAATGCAAATGATAGACACGTATTTCTACTAAATATTTATTGGATTAATTTCGCTACAACTGTTCATTTTAAAAAGACTACAAAAGTAATTATCAATTGTATTGAATGTGTGCTTTTGTTTTTATGAGCATAGACAGGTATCCCCTCCATGGTGTACAATGTATACTGATTAAACTGTACATCTAGTGGACGTCAATAACTGATCCAAATACATATACATAAGACACTGCCGTCACGATGGTTACAGAAGACATCCATCTACCCATCTTTATAATCCAAACATGCATCGTTCTTATCGGCACTATTAGCAATGTTTTTTCGTTTATTGTATGGAGTAAAGGCAAGGTATGCCGAACATTACCGATAGCGCTGTACTTTCGTATCCTGGCAGCAGTTGATACATTCATTCTTCTTGTACCAGGGATTGAACTTCTTCTCTACGTCTCACCATGGAATATACCTTTACGGCACCTTAACCAGGTCACGAGTCGACTCTACCCCGGTTTTACACAGAGTAGCATTCGGGTTTCATCGTGGATCATTTCCAGCTTTTCCATTGAGAGGACTCTTTACGTGTATTTCCCGACGAAATACCGCGTTAGCCAGAACTCGGTGCGAACACTGATCATCACTGCATGTCTCGTGATCGCATCATTGTTGATGGATTTGCCGCTCTTTATCAGCAGTGACTTCGTCACAAAGGTCACGTGGTATAACGTTACCGACGCCAACAACACTTTTATTTGTTCACCGGTCGTGACACAGGGTACGACATGGACAACAACAACATTGAATATCCACCCATTCAATAACGGGAGTGTTACCGTACCGGGCGCCACATGGAATAACGTCAAACCTAATGATACATTTTCCAACTGGACACACTCCCTAAATGAATCCGTACATTATACTGTAACCGCCAACTGCGCTGCTGCTATCGACAGCACCGAAGTCATCCTTGACGTCGTCACAAAGTTCCTAATACCATTTATCATTCTCCTTGGCTGTAACATCCTCATCCTGACCCAGCTGCGTCGACAGCATCGTTTTACGTTGAAGATGGGGATCCAGCGTGTGAACGAGGTTCGACAAGCCCGCTATCGCAACGCCATCTACCAGATGGTTGGCATCAGCTTCTTTCACTGTATCTCCACGGCACCTTGGTCCTTGTTGGCCTCCTGTAGCATATTTGGCTGTGTGACTGATCGATTGTACTACAAGCTCCTGCTAGGCTTTAACTCTCTCGCTTACTTAAACAGTGCTATCAACGTCATTCTCTACTGTTTCATTGGTACCAATTTTCGAAGTGATGCGAGATCCTTGTTTTGTATCAACTCTACCGACGAATCAAAGAGTACACAGCTGAATGGAGTTGTACCTAAAGGCCGGTAATTAAAACATAATGCTTCGAATATTCCCATTGCCTGTTAGCCTACAAGATACGACCAGTGGATTAGGAAATTCATATTAGACGAATTGTGTCGGAAATGTTATCGGGCAAGGCGTATGGATACTATCCGGTACGCCGATGGCGACTCGGATAATATTGTGTCCGATAATCATTCCTCTTAAAAGACATCAACCATCTATTCTCTTTAGCATGTATTTAATCTATAAGGATTCAAATAAATCATCAAAATATGAAAATAAAGCACGAAAAACATTAAACGAGTCGGACAATTAATACTGACATGTGTGCGCAGCGATCACTTGATCTAGATACGGATATCAATCAAAGTGCTGAAGGCACTGAAGTTGGATGACGTGATTCAAATGAATGATAATCCTGCAAGGGTTAAAAGCAACGTCAACAGTATTTCATTTGCTTGACTGCTTGCTTTTGTCAGCAATAGACTAAAAACTTTCAAATGTCTCAAGGACATCCCAAGAAAAAAACGCTAGTGAGGTTCAGACTTTGGACATCAAGGTTATGAATTATACATTGGGACACGTAGGACCCTACAAAATATACTACAATTGCAAAACGCATCCATATTGGCTGCTGGAAATTCATTATAAGGAAATCGTATGAGTATGAATTGGTACCTGAAAAACTTATTTTGATTACACAAATAGCTTAGTTTTAATGATTTGAAAAAAAAACATTGAACTATAGAGTATTGAATATATGAATTCAAGTTGTTTGTGTTAATAACCCTTCCAGAAATGATTTAATTACCTTTGAAAATGGTATGGTCATTTTGACATTTTTGCTCCAAGCGGTTACCATGGAAACTGTCATTTTACGAAAAGATAACTCGTCGACCTGCATTTTTCTTTTCATTTTTGAATTCGCAATAGACTTTTAAATTACATATAAAAATTTTAGAAAATTCTATGAAAGGATTATTTTCTTATAAAACTGTAAAATATGTCCTTAAATTTACCTCTGCATTTGTTTCTCCAAACCAACTGTTAATAGTAGTGGATAAGTGGTGCATCATACTGCCTTCACAAAAATATTTGCTCACTGTATGTCATAGTTTCTGTTAGTTTCAGAATACACTCTGGTAATGAATGATCCCTTCATCTTCCAGAAGACAATGCTTTTTAGCTGTGATGTAAAAATAAATTCTGCTATAAGGACTAAACATTTGTCATGTTGGAAAAATGCACTAAGTATCGAACATAGCCCCCTATAAAATAGACAAACTCTTATCAGTATACTCAGGTATAAGTAATTTAAAAGACAGAAATTAATTTTTCAAAGTGATTTGCATAAGAAAGCATAAAGTGCTACTGAGAACATCTATATTTGATTGATCAACATTCAAGCAATTTATACAAAAAGGCATAGCTCATCTTATTTTGCGACAGTCTTTTAAATGTTTTAACCTCCCCAAACCCAGCTGCAACATCAGGGATTGAACTCAAGGAACAGAGTTTCCACTGCAACCACTCACTGAGCTGTTAAAGATTCTCTCTTAGAGATGTGTCTATTTGGAGTTACAAACGTCAAAAATTTGTTTTGACTTTCCTTGTCACTAAACCAAAGACTATTTACCATTTCTTTACTTATAAGATGCTAAAACCCTGTACTTTCGTTAAATAACGTGAAGTGAACCGTCGCGTTTGTCTGATCATCTTTGGGATTAACAAAATTACCAGATTTCAGTAAGGAAACTTAAAATGATCTTCGATTCGGTGACAATAATTGTTAATATCAAATAATTACCGTATATTACTATCACGGCACTTTGAGTTAGTCACGTGATCACGTGATTGAGGCGGGAAGGATGAAAAATTTCTCACTCCGAAATAAATTAGTTTAAAAATGGAAATAAAGTGTTCTACAGTGGTTCAATACAAATGGAATTGATTCTTAGTTGATAAAGAGATACATGGGTACATTTGCCGATCAAGTGAAAGTGATATTTGACTGAAAACGCAATTATTTAGTCTTTGATATTGCAAGTTATGTGTGACAGTGGGAGGGGTAATACATCAAAGACATCAAAGAGGAACAGAGTAAGCGACTCAAGCGGGGATGAATGGAATACGCCGAAGAGGGATTGTAAGCATAGTAATCCACAAATAGCTCAACAAGATTTGCTGAACGTAAGTGACATTATTAATGAAGCTAATTCGGTATTATATGACGAACACACAGAAGACGTGCCGATAAGGGAAAATACAAACAATAACAATAACGATACACAATTAAGACAAGGGTTACGCACGTGCAACAGCTTAAAAGCAGAGGAGAGTTCATCTAAAAACATAGCTAAAACCACTAGTAAAAGCACTGGTCTCTCATCAAAGGTAAATCAAAAGGTTAAGGTTCAAGGCCACCAAACAGTAAACAATAACAAACAGACGCCAACAATTATGTCAAAGCCAAAGGCTTCTAGCAGTGTTTCGCCAAATAAAAGTGCTGGAAAAGGGAATGCATCCGAAACCCCTAAAGGCCAACCAGGTATACGGATGTCGATAAACGCTTACAGACACTTGAGGTCGTAGAAAAGAAGGTAGATAATCTGGACAGAGATATCAAAAGTCTATGGACATATATACATGACAAAGAGATAATAACGCAAGAGAAAATAGGTGGTTTAGAAGATAAGTTGGAGTCTGTGCAAATGTCGGCAGGTTTAAGTGCAGATGGTCTAGAGCAAATGAATAAAGAGAATAAACAATTGAAACAGCAAATCACTTACCTTCAATCTCAAAGCATGAGGAATAATCTCATTGTAGGGAATATTCCAGAGGGACCAAATGAGAAACCGGAGGAAACAGAGACTATATTTCGAGGCTTTCTCAAAGGTAAATTGGGTTTGGCTCAGGATCTGGTCGATAGAATGATATTGGAAAGGGTACACAGAATGGGTCCGCCGAATAACACTACCCACAATAATGGTGCTCATTTCAAAAAGGGTCCGAGACGTATAGTTTGTAAATTCAACCAGTTTCAAGATCGTGAGGCTGTACGTAAACAAAGCTCCAAATTAAAGGGCACTGATTTGTACATCACAGAGCAGTTCCCGCCTGAAATTAACATGATATGATAAGAAAAGGTTTGTTTCCGAAGATGAAAGAAGCCAAGAAACAGGGTAAAACATCATGGATAAGTAACGACACGCTTTACATCGATGGAAAAGCAGTGAAAACTGGGTAGGGGGTACTGGAGGGTGAACTCAAGTGTATGGTATGGAACTGCAACGGTCTGACATTGAACAAGCGATCCGATGACGATTTCTATCGATTATTAGTGGAGAACCATATAATCATTTTGACTGAGTCATGGACAAGTAAGGACTCCATATTGGACTTGGATGGATATACATGTTTTAATTTATACAGAAAATACAGACATAAGAAGGCTAAACGTAACAGTGGCGGGATTGAAATCTATTGTAGAGACGATATTAGTCGTGGAATTTCAGTTGTTAAAAATGTACATAATTCTCTAGCCTGGTTAAAACTAGATAAGTTATTCTTCAATTTAACAGAAGACCTATTTTTATGTGCCGTATACATATGGCCAGAAAATTCTCCTTTCACAAGATTGGTAGATTGTGATCTCTTTGAAATGCTGCAAAATGACATAACCTTTTTTGAAAACAAGGGGAAAATATTCATAGCTGGCGACTTCAATGCCAGAACTGCTTGTGAAAATTATTACATTGTATGTGACACTATTTTTAATACGGATACCGATGATTACATTCCCGACAATCCATTGATTAGATTTTCACAGGACAAGGGAAGTAATCCACATGGAAATAAATTAATCGATTTATGTAAAGCAACTTCACTACGTATTGTTAATGGTCGTCTATATGATGATTTTAAAAATGGAAAGTTTACATATTGTAGTAACCAGGGTGCTAGTACAATTGATTATGTTCTTGCAAGGGAATCCAACTTTTCACTGTTCACGCATTTTTCTATAGGCGATTTTAATGAGTATAGCGATCACGCCCCATTACACTTCAATTTGAGTCTTACAAACATAACAATTAATGAATATGACCGTTATTTTACATCTGAGTGTATATCATGGTGTAATGACCACAAGGAATCATTCCGATCGAATTTAATAGCAAACCTACCTAATTTTAATCGAATTTTAACAGAACATGTGGATAACACTGACACATTAGTAACGTCATTTTCTAATATAATCACCAATATAACGGACCCACTATTTTCAAAAACGACACGCCTGTCACGCGGATTCGACGATCGATATGGTCAGGAGGATAAGAAATGGTTTGACAATGACTGTAGGCAGGCACGCTTTAAATATCAAACAGCACTTCGCAACTATAATCAAAATAGATCGGTTATTAATCATCAAATGTTAATGCAAGAACGCAAAACGTATAAAGGGTTAATAAAGGTTAAACAGCGACGTCATAAACTAAATCAATCGCAAGCATTCGAAAATCTAAAGAAAAGTAACCCTCGACAGTTTTGGAAGTTTTTTAAAGCAAAATCTAAACCTTGTGACAACAGCATCCCGATTGATGATTTTAAAACGTACTTCAATCAAATGTTTCATGGTATGTCGTCTGCCACAAAACAAAATGCGGAAGAATTTTGCGCATCGCACGATTTCGATGAGTTAAACCCAATTTATCAAGAATTGGACGAGTGTATTACTTATGAAGAGGTCACAAAGTGTATCAAATCCCTCAAGCGTAACAAAGCTTGTGCCGCTGATAGGCTATTGAATGAATATTTTTTAGAGTCGTGTGACATACTCGCAGGTCATATCACGGAGGTTTTTAATATTATTTTAAATTCGGGTTCTTTTCCAGAGGCTTGGACAAAGGGTATTATAGTCCCAATCCACAAGAAAGGGTCACGATCAGATGTAGATAACTATAGAGGAATAACTTTACTGAGTAACTTTGGAAAACTGTTCACTAGTGTAATTAACATGCGTATAACCAAATGGTGTAATGAAAATGAGAAGGTCTCAGACGCTCAGTTCGGTTTCCGTGAAGGACGATCAACGGTCGATGCAATCTTTATTTTGAACTGTTTAGTACAAAAGTATCTAATTAAAGATAAACGTTTATATTGTGCTTTCGTTGATATGCGCAAATGTTTTGACAGTATTTACCGTAATGGTTTATGGTACAAATTGTATAAAATGGGAGTTAACAGTAAGCTGTTGCGTATTATTCGTTCTATGTATATGTCTGTCAAATCTTGCGTGCGTCATTGTAATGAATACTCTCAGTACTTTGATATAGCGGTCGGTCTTCGTCAAGGGGAGATAATTTCGCCGATCATGTTTAATCTCTTTATAGATGACCTGGAAATGTTTTTACAATCTGGGGTAGATAGTGGAATAACGATAGACGATATATGTATTTTAATCTTATTATTTGCAGACGATATGGTAATTTTAGCCGAAAGTCCCAGCGATTTACAACAGTAATTAAACAACCTAAGCCAGTATTGCGACAACTGGGGTCTTGCAGTCAACACAGATAAAACAAAAATAGTAGTTTTCAGGAAAAGAGGCAAATTACGCGTACACGAACAATGGATATATAAAAATTCTGCGCTAGAAGTAGTGAATGATTTTAATTACTTTGGCTGTACTTTTAATTTCACGGGCACTTTTTTACTCAATAATCAAACACTTTATGGTAAAGGCCTCAAAGCGATGAACGTTTTAATAGCAAACCTAAAACGCCATAACACACCGCCAAAAGTAGCCTTACAGTTATTTGATGCCTTTGTTGCACCAATCCTTTTTTATGGTTGCGAAGTTTCAGGCTTCACTACTGCCGACAACCTAGAGAAACTGCATCTCAAATTCTGCAAAACAATTTTGGGTGTTCGGCAATCCACCAGCACCGCCGCTGTTTACGGTGAATTGGGTAGATACCCACTGTATATAAATAGATACGTACGAATTGTAAAACATTGGTTTAAAATAATGCAAACACAGAATGTTATATTATCTACACTGTCCGCACATATGATAAGTCAGAGTGAACATGACTCAAATAGTTGGTTTCTTAAACTAAAACAACTTTTAAGTAGATATGGTTTTGCATATATCTGGGAAAACCCACTGAACGTTCATGTAAAATCGTTCATCTTGGTCTTTAAACAACGATTAATCGATGAATTTTTACAGAAATGGTACCATGATATCGAATCAGGCCGAGCACTAGATACTTTATACAAATTTGTAAAAGTCGACTTTGGCTTAGAAGATTATTTGAATTTTAATATTAGTAGGGAATTGCGTGTATGTTTAACTAAACTGCGAACGTCAGTCCATGGCTTACGTGTAGATTCTGGAAGGTTCGCCAGTCACGCAATATCTCGCCATGAACGTATATGCGAGTTTTGTGAGGCTGGCGAAGTAGAGGACGAGTTCCATTTCATCTTTAAATGTTCTGCTTTTACAGACTTAAGGCTTCAATTCATAAATAGAAAGTATTTAAGAAATCCATCAATGTTCCAGTTAATTAACCTTATCCGCTCGAATTCAAAGAAAGAAGTCACAAACCTTTCTATGTACTTAAAGCATGCATTTAAGAGGCGAGTGCTTAAGGTTTAAGATAAGATTACTTGTTTTTATATGTGTATGTATAAGTAATTCAAATATGTATTTGTTATGCCATAATACAAATAGCTTCTCAAAATATCTTGAATGTTGTAGATATATCATTGTTAGTTGGAAGCATACGTCACTTAACTAGGTGTTTTATTTTCATGTTTTCCGTGTGCATTACGGGCCGGTGCCATATTACCTTTTATATTAGTATTAGTTTATGTATGCAACCTTTTTGTCTTCTCAAATTACACTCAATGTAAGGAATTTAATTTAAAATGATAAATGTCTGAGTACGTATTCATACCTCAACTGGCGTATAGATGTGCATATGTATTATGAGTATTCTTGTAGGTATGCAACCTTTTGTCTGGTCTCGAATTACATGCAATGTAAGGACTTGCATTTAATTGATAAAAGTCTGAGTACGTATCCATATCTAAACTAACGTATAGATGTGCATATGTACTTTTACATATAACCCAATACGCATCATTCCCTTTTGATTGCTCTCCATAAGTTAACTTATTTATATGATAATTTATTTTTTCTTTCTTAATCTCTTTTTTTTTTCTATTTGATTTTCTTTCTTTTCTTTCTCGATTCATGTGATAAATATTTTTTCATTGTACTTATGTAAATATGACCATAAACTGTAATGTTTGTGTCAATAAAATTATTTCTGATTCTGATTCTGATACCTAAAAAATAACGACACCCACCAATGGATAATTCAAATAAAGATTATTGTTTACAAAATGAACCATTTGAAGGAAAGCTACTTGGTCACTGTCATGTAACGTTGGAAAGGTGAGCGAGAAGGAATTCCTGCCTTTATTTATAAACCGGCATTCCCGTAAAAATATTGATTGGACAATGGCTCACTTCACATTTTTTAACAAAATCACAGGGTTTCAAACTCTTAGAAGTAAAGAAGTTGAAAATAGTCTTAATTTTAGAGAAAATAATTATTAATATCAATCTTCTTGACATTTATTATTCCGAGACCACATATTTCTGAGTAAGTCCCTTTAAGAGAAAGTTTAACATATGAGTTCATGACAACTGAAAACAAAGTGATTTAAAAATATCTTGAGAAAACACGAGTATGCAAGTATAAATCTACAAAACAATTTAAATAAATTATTATTTCAAATATTGAAATTGTGTATGTCATTTCACCCATGATCATCATTCACAAAGAGACCAATATAAGAATTTAATATCACAACTAGGGGTATAAACAAGCAAATGATGACCATAAAATCTGATTTTCATCTGTATTCACTATACAAATGACCATCAAAGACAAAAGTAAGTCTTGCTTATGCATGCTACAGGAAACTTTAAAATGTTCTCATCATCCTTTTGAAATTCAAATATGCATTGATGTAACAGAATGTATTATGCCATTATGCCATTTAAGAAAATAGTTTAAAAAAGACAACTTACCCTATAGATAGTTGATGACATTCAGGCCTTCCTCCTCTTTGTAAGGCTTTTAATTTGGGTATGAAATGATCAGCTTGTAATGGGACTCAGCTGTTTGCAACGTCTGGTTGATACAAAGCTGTAAGAACATATGAATGACTAAATAATACGGCTCTAGCCAATAACATTCTATTGTGCATACTGATGTACCCTAATTCCGTGGTACTTAAAGGTTACATGAATAACAGAAAGGAGGAGGAGAACTTAACTGTCAACATTTAGCTTTCCTAACATATTTCATTCTTCATTTACGATCTGCTCGTAATCATTTTTAAATGGAGCACAGAAATGCTCTACGTAACGTTAATTAATAGGTCACTGACATTCATTTGCATTTTTGAGGTCCTACTCTAATTCCGTGGTATTCAGGTAAAACACAATTTGTTAGTAAAAGTCCAAAATAATTAGGGTGAAACATACTAGGGACGAATCCTGAAACACATTGGTCGTATCTGACCAAAGAATGGTTGAGAATTGCAGACGAACTGAAAGGAAGTGTTTCGGGTCTTAGATTTGAGTAATAAGTGTGAAAATCTCGGGGATGTTTGGAGCTCTGTGTAGTAAAAGGCGCATTTGATTGGACTTTATTGGTTTTATACCAGATAAATATTTATTCTTGCTTCTTTGAAGTTCTTACACTGGTCTGCGAAAGTAGGTCAGGTTGGTGCGTTTGTTTATGGAAGCAGTATGACATTATGCAAATACCACGGGTACCACGAGATTAGGGGAACTGACTATATGTTCATTTTGTGTTCCAATCGATATCGCACAAAACAATCAAGAAATAATCATAATCTACTTACTTTTGTTCACTTAGAGCGGTCTGAATTCATTTTGTCGACATTTAATCGTTGGTGAAGTCCCAAACACAGCTCTTTCAGTTTTGAACAACCGTTGACATTTCTCAGGAATTTCCTTCATTTTCGGAAAAGGCAAACTTTGAATGTCATTAGATAATATCCAGTTGGTCGCTTGAACATGTCCCCTATCTACACCTTTTCACATTTTCCCGTTAGCTATTGTCTAGATCGCCTCTCATGCAATATTATCTAGCACATACGCAAATTTAATGGCAGTCATTTTCTTCCAAGTTGTCTGATGTAAACAAGCGTGCCAAGCGTAGTCGACGCCTACACGAGACAACGCGTTTTCATTGGCCAAAAGGTCCTGTCAATCAAAATCAATCAGCGGAAGGGTCAATTCTTTCAAAACTGATAGAAGGACAGATGTCAAACGTACTTCACTTTATTAACATAGTGTTTAAAACGTCGGGGACCGGGATGGGACATTTAAATCAAAATAATACATGATTTATTATGAAATTAGGTCGCCAACTGGTTGCAAGTCATGCATGAAACGTTTCCGTTTCTAAATAGTAACATCATGGGGTTTTCCCCCATGTCTCGTGGTACGATTGAAACGAGGCCACGTGATCAAACGACTCATGTCACATGACTTCCTTATTTGGCTTGTTAATGGGTCATAAAATAGCAATATTCGGTCAAGGAAAAAAGAGTGCGCACAATTTTCTATTAAATACGATTGAGGTGTCTCTAAAACTTTATGATTGACCACACATTATCTTTCAATTACATGTATAAAGCTTGAATAAAAAATACATATTGTACAGTATATCATGATCAGCTTTTTAAAATATTGAGAGTGTAGGAAAAGTTCAAATGTCAGTTTCTTCCACGGCGGTTCATTCTGTAATAAGGTCACCAAACGACTTCGGAATTATAGCCTTGTTAGAAGACTGGTGTCATCCAACAAAAATGTTATACGGTGTCCCTTCTTTGGGTTGTGAATTGCTCTGTAACTGGACATTACGGTTTCCCGTGATGATATAGACGTTCTGATTAGATTTCAAATAGACACATGCATGACAAACGATGAGAAGCCTATACCATTGTGTGTCTTATGTTCACAACTAACTTGCACGTTCGAATGAGTGACTACGTTTGGACATTTATTGGACTAGGATGCTACTCACTTCATTGCGAGACCTTTTCGTTTATCGATTACATTATTCACTCACACCATTTTACTCATTTATTCATCCTCAATAAAATAAGTTCTCTGCGGACTATTACCAATAATACAACAAATACAATATGTTTATTCGTATTAAAGGCCTCACTATACATTTAAAAGTTCATTGAATAGTGAGTATTACCAAATGTTTTAAGCAAATATTTTAGGTAGCGACTGTGTCGTGTTTCCGTATTATCTTGGAAGAAATATTTTGAAATATAAATTGCCGAAGTCTTCAAAATTATGTTTTATTTACACACCTTTGAGAAATTCAGACATCTAGTACCCGCGCAGTGTAACAATAAGGTAAGTTTTGTAATTACGGAAAGGAAACAACATTCCTATTGCAAATGTTGTTTCTCAATAAACATTTATTTGTAATCAAATCATTGAAAATTTGACAGCTTATATTTTCTCAATATCATAACATTTCATATGCAATATGATCACAAACATCAGGTTAACGTTTGCTGATAAATCTTAGCCAATGGATAAGTTTCAAGCGATATACTACTCGAACTTTGTTTTGAAATGTAGAAATTAATTTAAGTTCCTGGACGTCATACAATAAAAAAATATATATATAAAATGGAATTGGCATATGGTATTCAGATTATTCAGGTATGCTTCAAACAAATATTCACAAGAAGAAAGTCACCGAAATCGCCTTATAAAAGAAGATAATGACGGAAAACCCCCTATTGCATCACCCCCTGGTGAACCGGATTCAGATAAACATGCGTGTCAGATAATGTAGCATGCATCAAGTGTCACTGGAAATTACGGGATGGTAATTCTGTACATATCATGTAAGTTGATCTGTTAGTGCGGTTGCCTCCCTTGAAACACAGAACAATCGTAAAACAAGCCAATATACAGTTTTTTTCATTGGCATCTGTGGAACTGTCAAAACTGTGATCCAGAAGTGAAGGGGACGACTATTGAACTATTGACCCGAGGCCGTACGACGAGGGAAAACGTTCAGAATGTCATCCCCGACACAGAGGAACCAGGGTATTGACTGATCAACAAATGCCCATGAAATAAATATTTTATCAACTAACGCATTATCAATCGGAACTACTCGGGTATTTCCGTGAGCTGTGAAATACACCTCGGATATAAGTGTAGGGTTACGATTTTTCGGGTAAATTGGCATCCGGCAATTAACACATTTTCTAAGCGTGCGCGTTAAGTAGTTCAATGTGTATGGGAGTGTTGACCATCCTTTTAAATCATTTTTTATCAGTAACTCATACCAAATGGCGAAACTGTTGTTGTGACATGTAATATTGTTTTCCAATCAATTTTAACGACTTTTGAGATTTCGAATTTAAGATCTATTTCTAAAAACGAAAGTAAAGTGACGTCATTCTCGCGGGAAACAATATGGCGTCATCCCTATTATTTCAGAGGTGTTCCCTATGCATCCGATATATGGTAAATAAGTACGTCACGTGGGTTATCACGTGACAGTGTATGCCAAACATGGCGGACTAGAAAATAACACGGTCCTAGTCCACAATCAAAATTACAGTCAAAACAAAAAAGAAAAGATACATTCCGAACTTATTCACAGACTAAACATATTGTCAGATTGTCGGACGGTATTTGGATGGAACGGAATCGTCAGTAGAGTGGAATGGACGTGTCTATACACGACGAATTTGCTAAGCGACTTCTTGAATGGCAAGCTTCATTTTCGATTTTAATAATGTATCCTAATTCTGTAAGAAACCAGACGTTTTATTTTTCTTTATGTTAATTATAAACCCCGTATACCCTGCTGTTCTTTCTGTGTAAGTTTTACATTGCCAACCGTATGATATTCTGGTTAGTTCTATAAGAACACTTCGGAGCAAGAGAGTATGCTTGTTTTCATTGTGTATTCTGAGTATCACTTGACCGGTAATTTATAGCTTGACATATATGCGCGTTATATTTAGATTCTGTCGTCTTGCCATCGGATTTGAACTAAATTACAAATGCCGAACATATTCTTAAATAACATTGGTTTCACTGCTGAAATATTATATAAACGTGTATTTCTTTATACTCTTAAGTTCCAAAATAATAGTTCTATGACGTCCGGAAACTTAAAGACGTTAGGTGATACTCAAAACTGTTTAACAGTGGAATATGGACCCGGTTGCATGTTACCTGTGTTATATGTAATAAGTTCCTGTAGATACATGAACGTATGTATATGTAACTATGAAAAACTTTTTGCTAACAAACTTAAGGTTCCCGGACGTCTTTTGACTTTAACCAATCTTAGCATCATTTCATTGACCTGATTTTGAAATAAATATTGGAATAATTGGAATCTTTTCGATTATCCCCACAGCATAGCGTAAAGAAAGGAAAGACGAAGTTAAGAAGGCAAATATCCCACGTGTCTAAACACCTGACAAGTGATGTAAGTTGAATATAAGGAAGCCATAATAAAATAGAATTTGCGTTCAATTAGCGGTTTCTGGGATTTTTGCTTATTTAAGTTCTATATAATCGAACGGACACTCCAAATGACCGCTCTAGTATATTTTGATATTTGGTTTTCTTTTTATACGTATTAATGACTATTAGAAAAATGTCAGTAGTGAATTTCTCGCAGGCACTCGCAATTATTGATAAATGTCACCATAGTGAAGTATTAATCTGTAGGGAGAAAAAAACATTTAACCAAGTAAATTATTTCCCTTGTAGGAATCTATAATACATTATTTTATAATTAATTGCATCCATTAAGCGCTGAAACATGCCTTGCGTTTAGCATTGAAAACGTTTGCGAATAGTTGGTAAACTACCGTAAAACCGAAACAATTCTATCGACAATTTCTTCGCGGATGGTCTTCGCGGACAAACAGGCTCACCAAAATGGTAGCCTTTGGATTCTTTCGATACTTGTTGAAATGTTTCATTGGTTTTGTAATGAATACAAGGTTATTCATAATAAAGTGTACACGCATACTAGCGCTCAGAAAAACTGCATAGCTTGGTAAAATGAGTTAATATAATGATAGAATATGTTTAAACATGGCAACACACCACAGGATAATGACAATATAACGCCTGCACTATTCATTATCTATGTTTCAAAGTAACATTTTCACAAATTTTGTACCCACCAATATTACTTCATTGTTTACATTCGGGCAACATCTTACATAGCAATAAACGCTCAGGTTAATGAGTGGCGCTCACCTAATAAACCACATAATAATACTGTCAGTTATCCAATACCAACAAAACAAACATTCGAAATAAAAAGATTCTTAGGATTCATTGGTTCTCGGTTGACCTTGTTTTATCGCTAATTGTAGCACAACTTATATTCACTCTTTTAAAAGCATCATATAACGTGTTACAATCTCAGTTCCTCTTTTAAAGGCATTTTTAATTCTTTTCTAAGTCAATTATTCGAGTGAATTTAAGTGAATATGATCGTAAGTATGGCGTTAAATGAATGTATTTTAATTGTTTCAGTTTTATTTTAGACTCCAAGAAATCTTAGATGTTTTTTTGTCATTTACCCTATAGTTTTCTTTTTTGAAAGTTGTTTATTTTTTTTTTTGCACACACACATAAACGTGCCTTAGTTCAATCAATATGTTATTGCTATAAACTGCTAAAAGAAAATGAAGAACTTTGGATTCTTTCACTGTTTGTTCAAATGTGTGCATTGATTGTGTAATGAATAAAGGTGATTCATAAAAATATTAAAATAAATATTTTATGGCTGTTTTCATTTTAATTCACATCATGAGGAATGTGAGGCATAAGTTGTCAGTTTCCAATAATGTTGTTGTTGTCATGATTTACTAAAGGAAGCAATACACACTAACGGGCCTCTTTTGGGACGACAGGAGCACGCCTGCTACGTCTCATCTCATTGAGATGCGAAAACCCATAATAAAAGATAATATTCATACACTAAACAAATATTGCCTGTGGCATTCTCACAATATGAAAGGAAAATGTGAAAATCTATCATAGACGATATTCCTTAAGCAATAAGCGTTCATCAACACGGCAAGAAATCATGTGTCCGAGGCTCAATTTTGACACGCTTTCGACTTCTATACAACATTCCCTGCAAATACAGTAGGTCCATCGCCACTATTTGCAGTTGTCACACAGTCTCAATAAAAATCATAACAATGTCTCAACACTGCTTTATAGCAAGAATTTCTCATTCAAACAGGTTGATAGGCCCTACCAATTCGAAACTAAAGGTCAATTAGTGTTTACTGCCCCCTTATAGGGAAGTGATGCTTAATATTTCACCACACGGAGAGCGAACCGTTGCGAAGAGCCTGACCGTTCAATAATAGTTTCCATGGGACAAATTGTTCGCCGCAAACATTTTTCCTTATTGAATGCTAGAGTGGCTTAATCAATGTTAACGAGTAATCAAGAATAATACATAAAACAATGTGTATTGGATAGAGAGGTTGTTTTATAAATACCTCTCTTTAATAGTTTATGAAGTGAACTTTAACCCTTTAAGGTATAGAGATAAGGCTTATCAGTGACACTGTAGGTATAAACCATCCGATTATCGAAGACCATTAACGCATACATAATTGTTCACCCTGGGTACCTATTTGCACAGGATTATCTCCGATAATTGTTATTGATTGGGGTACTATTAATCAAACCCAAATTAATGCATTTTACATTCATCTAATAGATTTTCTCAAAGAATAAAAGACGATGAGAACAAAATTTCCTTTAAGTTGATGTTTTTTTCTTTTTTTAGTGATACATTCATATCAGGAATAAGGTGTAGAAAATTAAACAAACAATTAGAATGTATATTACGGTGTGAATTATACAAAATCAAAAGTAATAAAATGACTTATGTGTTCTCCCTGAGAGATCCCTAATTTGTTTTTCAATTTTGTCATCAATTGCAGGGAATTTTGTTGCCGAAAATACATACTTTGTCTTTGCATATTTCTCAACAAAGCTGAATCGTTTTACTTCAATTCCCATTAAAATCGTTTCCAAAATGAAGAAAAGAATGTATTTCAACGCAATATTGCATTGTAAAGTAGTTAAACCTGGTCCTTCTTATAAACGAAGAACAGTAAAAATCAATTCATTTTGGCAACGAAACATGCTAATATTTCCGTAAAATACGTGACCATGGGTGATGAATTTACCAAAAGCTCGTAGTTATAGTCAAAGTCGAGGAATGATCGAATTTGCTTGGCCGTGAATTGTTAATATTTATCAACATTTCATCATCTTCAGGCTTAAAAAAACCCCAATCAAATTACTGCTCTGAATCTACATTGATTTCTGACTTGTGATCGGAAACACCAAATTTGCTAAATATTTTTAAAAAGCCGTCTTTATAACGTCAATTATTTGACGGCTCGATTTTCCATCACCTTTAAACTTTGAACAATAGCTCCGTGTCACAAACATCCTTTACAGGTCATCTGCCGTATCGTCACCTTAAAGCAATAACTCAATAACTACATTTTTATAATTTTTCAGGAGAGAGTTTAAACTGATTCTTTTTTAACAGAATGCTTTCCTACTGTATTTTATGATACATCATATACTTGAAATGATTACTGATTATTTTGATGTTTAATCATTAACTTTTCCTTTTTAATAAATAAGATATTTGAATTATTAACACTTATAGCTTTTTGACGTTGAAAAGATTCAGTGCAATAACGTGATATCTACCTTTATCATTTTAATGCACTGAAACTTTCAGTGGAAGAACAGAACAAGTGACCTTAAAATGATTTTGTTTTCAATTGATAAACCAATATCTGGGTATTTTTGAGACAACAATTTTTATAAATCTAATTTTGATATAAAGATCTAGGTTATTAATGCTTGTAGTCATGAAATATAAATCTATAACCTTGAAAATAAGGTTGAATTTAGAATCACTGCCATGAATGTTTGATTTTTCTAATTTGCTTATCATTTCTTAAATCCTGTACACTTTGGCAACATCAAGATAATCATAAAAAACATAACTGTGCATGTGATAACTTTTGAATCTGTTTTTGTAGGTCGTAATTAGCTTGTATAAATATTATAATCAAGGAATCACTTGATATATTGTATTTTTTTGTTTTCCTTCTTCACATTTGATAATTCATTGTTTGTTAAACAATACCATATACAACTCTTATCATAAAAAAGCAAATAAACCAAGAAAATATGGAATGTTGCTACATGTATTATATTCACAAGACAAACTATGATATCAGTTAAAAATATATGATGTATTTAAACTGTTTTCTGTTATAAGTATTCTTGGTTAGGATGCAGCCTTTCAAAGAATAGACAAAGAAACACAATACACTTTGAAATCTAATGTCATAGTATAACTACAAAATAACGCAATCAAGCATTTGCAACTAAGTCAAATATTGATCCATCGCAGGCAAATAGATTGTTCTTCACATTTTCAAAACTCTTATGAAGGTGTTTGCATCAAATTGAAAATGCCGACAAATGTAAATCAAGAAAATGGTATCAGAAAATCTCTTCTGCAAGAGGATCAAAATAAAGAAGGAAAGATTCAGTCATCTGCTATGGATACAATTGACATGGCTCACTGATGTTGAAAATAACAATGTATGCCATTGATTCTATATAATAATTAATTTTAGGCATTTTCAATCAATTTCAATCATTCCACATCAATTTTTCAATTCTATTGATAGATATCATTTTGGATCGGCTATCCCGATTGGTTAGATTTGGGTTCTATGTAGTTGTCAACTGCACATTATCCTTTTCTAGTGTTAAATGCTTTTCCACATGAACACGATGGACCTTATTAATACTAATTAATGTGTATGAATCTTAAGTGAAATACTTAAAACTTCTGGGTACATCATTAAAATGTATATTTCAACTGGCAATCACTCATAAAAGGATATATTTGCTTAAACAATTACCTCATTTTGGCAAAAAAACAAGAGGTGGAGGGTATTATCTTCATAAAAGAGCAGTTTCAGATCAGCCTATCTTGCAAAAATATTTCATAAGTTTTCCTGAAAGTTAAAATCATTACTTTGGCATTTGCATAACATATTGAATAAATGCTGTATCTGGAAATTGGTTAGTGAATCACACAGTTAATATGACATGTTAGTGTGTGGGTGTCTTCATTGAAGCTGCTTAGTTTGGGGTATTGATTATTGAAATCAAAACAGTTTTAAGATTTCATTCTGTCATATAGGTTGTAGGACCTTCTCAATAAGTGTATGTCATGAATCCATTGTGATGTGATTAAAACATATTTCTCAGAACAGAAATAATAGATAATTGTTTACAAAACAAACAATTAAACAGTTTACTTAGTTTGCAACATAATTGTGCTGTATCTCCCCTACCAGTTGGGAATGGAGATTAGAAGTGTATCAATAATCTAGTTTTCTGTTATTTGATAAATATGTCATGGCATTTAATTCATAAAGGACATTTTATATTAAAACGATTAAAACCTCAATCTGTGAGATACATATAGTCCCTTTAAAGAATATATAAATTATATAAATTGAAACAGGATTTGAAATTAATGACATCCTTATGTTTACCTTTTTAATCAAAGAAGACAGTTATCTTCTAAAGGCTTATTGAATGTCTTGTCGATAGATATATGAGTCAAAAATGAAAGCACATACTGATTCTTATAATTGACAAACTAAAGTCATCATCATCTTTAACAAATATTTCCCTTCTTATCTTATCAAATTATTTCACATAACTATTTACCTTAATGGTTACTGGCCCTTTTTTTTAAATCATTGTTTTAACAATGTTCAATAATTATTGTCCAAGCCTGTGAGATATTCTTTAAACCTTCTAGTGTTATAAAAATTGTTCCTTCTCCTGTGTCACATCAAACTGAGTTTGGAATGAAGGTGACTGTACTAACCATGCAGGAACATTGTAAAAAGGTACATTGTACTTAAATGTTTCCCTGTATTTGAGATCATGTAGACAAAGATGTAATGACTTGTGATAATAAAAAAGAATAAAGTTATCATCATTCCATTTATATGGAACAGTGACTGTATGACAAAAATATATTGCTTCTGATGTGTGTTTTAAATGGTAATAATAAGGGAAATTTAAGTCATTTTTTCAAGTTAAGGATCTTAAATCATAATTCTTTTATCATATACCCTCATATTTTTATAAAAGCACTTCCATCTCAAATTTCTAATCAGAACTCTTCAAAGATGATTTATTCTTGGTGGGCTTGATATTTTTGTCTGGCAAAGTACCAGTAAATCATCAAGGAATTGCTATTTTTTTATTATATAACTGAACATAATTGAAAACATTCATCCTAGTAAAATGATACAAAACCTAATTGATGGCTGTCAATAGAATGAATTAGTTGAATTATCAAAAAAATTACTGAAAACAAAACTATATCAGATCAACCTTTGCCGGTCAAAATTCTTGGAGTATAACATAATATGCTTGAATTTTAGGATTGATTCCTCCATTAACAAAATTCAAATTGGTATGGGTTATTTGTCAACCATTAATATTTGCAAGAATAGCATAAATGCTGTTATATGAGACATTGCTTAAAGCTTTTATGCAGATGTTGTTGGGACTGTTTTGTGAAATAACAATAACTTAATAAAAACTGAAAACTTAATATGATGTATTTTGGGAGAAGAATCATTTGTTTTTTACAATTCACATTCCTCTATGCCACATTGTATATAAATAGCCTTGTGATGTAGTTTGTGATGTCACTGATGATGTCATGTAGTAGTAAATGATGTAGATATCACTTTATTGCACTCGATGTTTTAATGGAAATCGAAAGTTGTTTGGAGCAAGAAATCAATAAGTGTAGTTATTGGGTTTTTGCATTGAACTTTTCTCATACTTGAAGTTATCATATTAGGACTTTTGTCTCAAAAGTTACTTTTTTGATTGAGTTTAACCCTGAAATTTTTGTATGACCTGCATCTAAGTATTTTATTACATTTTATGCAAAAAAATGATTTTGTGAAAAATGTCAGTTATTGCGTTATTGCTTTAAGGCGACGGTATGCTCTCGTTTTAATTGGATAGTATTTTTTGAAAATGTGTTAAGTTACTAAAGAATTGCATGAAATCCTTATCGAGTCTTTACAAATCGGCATTGTTTTGATCTTTTATGACCGGAAGGCTTCTCATTAATTGGGTTGGTAAGTTGGATTTCCTTCATCTCAATTTGATAGCGTGTCGTGAGACCATTATCAAAAGATTCTCTCTAGAGCAAAAGTTTAAACTTTGACCATATGATTTTATCATCGGAAATGAAAGAAAATTTGGAGAAAATGACCTATGTGCAAAGATGTGTTATAAAGGGCTAAAGTTGAATAATTTTTTTCAGCTGTCAAAAAGCGTTCTATGCGGTCATCGATAGAACGTCAAAATAGGTTTTATACGGTAATAGGTATAACGGCGAAAAGGGTTTTATACGGTAATCGATAAGGCGGCGAACGGCGCTATATACCGTAAAGGGTTTTAACAAGGATTCATCAAAGTTTATTATGTGTGGTTAGCAGTTATCAGTGTTTACTATACATTATTGGAATTGGTTCTTTTAATGAAAGCGAATCAGCCAAACTGTAAATTCGGATGTAGATAATCAATCGTATGTTGTTGTAGATATAAAAGGAAACTTGCTTTGAACTCACTTTAATTTTATAAGACCTTTTTACAAATGGAAGTGACTGAGTACTTGTGTACACGTAACATACAACAGGATTGTTAAAGGATAACCTTGAAAGTGTGGATACTTTAAGTGTTAAAGGGGACCTTAAGTATCAAGGTTACTTTTTTTATTATCCAAACATGTATTGTGTTTATTGGCACTATTAGCAACGTTTTTTCGTTTATTGTATGGAGTAAAGGCAATGTATGCCGAACATTACCGATAGCGCTGTACTTTCGTATCCTGGCAGCAGTTGATACATTCATTCTTCTTGTACCATTGATTGAACTTTTACTCTACGTCTCTCCATGGAATATATCTTTACGGAACTTTAACCTGGTCACGTGTCGACTCTACCCCGGATTATTGCAGAGCAGTCTTCGGGTTTCATCGTGGATCATTTCCTGCCTTTCCATAGAGAGGACCCTTTACGTGTATTTCCCGACGAAATTCCGCGTGAGCCATAATTCGTCGCAAACACTGATCATCATTGCATGTATTGTAATCGCATCATTGTTGATGGATTTGCCGCTCTTTATCCGGAGTGAACTCTTGACTAAAGTCACGTGGTATAACATTACCCAATCAAAAAGCTTGCCGAACGTCTCGCAAGGAACCGTGTGGACACATTTGAATGCGAACGATCCTCCAGGGGTCATTGTGAACTACGTTACACCGAGCGAAACGTTGGCTAAGGTGGCACTCCTTGATGCAATGAATATTGCGATGATTGGTTTCAATGAATCCGCTCATTCAACGGCGATCAAAAGCTGTGACGTTTATATCAAAGACGTCGAAGTTATCATCGACGTTGTTACAAAGTTCCTAATACCGTTTAGCATCCTCATTTGCTGCAACATCCTCATTCTGACTCAGTTCCGTCGACAGCATCGCTTCTGCAAAGAGATGGGAATCCAGCAGCGTGTGAACGAGGTTCGCCAAGCCCGCTATCGCAACGCCATCTACCAGATGGTTGGCGTCAGCTTCTTTCACTGCATTTCCACGGCGCCTTGGTCTTTGTTGGCCGCCTGTAGGATATTTGGCTTTGCGTGGGACTCACTTTACAGCGACCTCCTGCTGGGCTTTAACTCTCTTTCTTACTTAAACAGTGCTATCAATGTTATTCTCTTCTGTTTCATTGGTAACAACTTTCGGAGTGATGCGAGATCCCTGTTTTGTGTCAGGTCGAGCAATTAACCCAAGGGCCCACAGATAAATGACACTGCACCTAAAAGTCTGGTCATTACTATATAATACATCGGATACTCCTATAACCACGCAATCTTGTAGATGAAACCAGTGAGTAAAGAATGTGGTTTCTCATAAAAAACATAGCATATCGGTTGTTTTATGTCCTTTTGTATTAGTCAATTCAGGCTACTCATAGGATGGGACTTCGGTTGGAAGGCGGCTCATCCGAAGGACTTGTGCGGCTGGAAGTACTAGAAATCACATCTATATTTATATGATTATGACTAACTGCTTATGTGTGCGAGGAGGAACAAAGGAAATTTAAAAAAATGTTACAACCTTTTTTATTCTACATTCCTTCTTATTGGATCATTACACAATACACAGGCCTAAATTGAAAGAAATTGTAGACACTGATTATAGATTATGGAAGTCTTTATTGTTTGTGGTGTTTGTTAGAATTCCTTATGAGCGTATTCTCCATTTTGTCAACGACTTTATGGGTTAACCTTATTACACATATTAATCCTTTGTAATATTCTGCTGCAATAATGAGATGCTGCTTTTAACCGTTAAATGAAGAAAGCCATGATTAAATCAGTGTGTGAACTTCCAAGATTCATCAACATTAAGGAAACTTATTTTTATAAAATGGTCATTGAAACTGTTTTATTCCTTTAATTATTGATGAAAATTATGGAATATTTTCACATTAAAATATTAAACCCGTTATCATCTATGGGATCTCGTGACTCATCTAAATTTCAAAGCAGTTTAATTTAAGAGCAGTTAATATTGAAGAAACAACATCTTTCCTGTGATATATGTTATAAATCATTGTAATAATGGAGCAATAACGAATTTTGCCGCAGTGCCATTTTTAGTAATTTGTTGAAGAGCCATGTAATAACCGGAAATGGAATAAAACAGGAAATGTAATAATTATTACATTATCTGTTTTATTACAATTCCGGTTGACATAGTCGACAGAAAATGTAAAAAAAATCTAAAATGTAATATTTTTTATAAAATGGTTGGACCAATGTGACATTTGTACAGACTTATCCATCCTTTTACTCCTTTGTTTACGCTAAACATTGAAAATCTGCTTGGTTTCTAATACGGACCGATTCAGAGCGATTTATTTCAAAACCGTCGGTAATCGGACTGTGAGATACTTTGAAACAATGAAGATACTCAATGCACATCTTTCATGTAAGATTTTTTGTATTTCTAATTTAGTTTATTAAAAACCTTGAGCGAATATTTCAAAACCTGTTTTATATCAACTCATTGCGGCAAAGTCAACAGGAAATGAATTAAAAAGCAAAAATGAAAAAAAAAAATATGATCTATGGTAAAAGCTTCGATGCTGAAGTGTGTGTGTATATAGACTCACTATGCCATTTAAATGTTCGGGACAAATATTAGACACATGTTCAATACAAAAACCAGACGGGTTAAGATTGAGAATTGCAAAACATGTTTTATTACATTTTCAACGGACAAAGTTAACAGGAATGTAATAAAGCTAACAGGAAGTGTAATAAAATTGAAAGTAAATTACACGCAAATGATCTGATCAGTATAGCATGTGAATAAACTCACCAACAGTCAAATGCTTATGATTAACAGTGTACACTTGCTTAATATCAAATATAAACCGGCTAACTGCAATTTATTACATTTCCTGTTTTCATTACATTTCCGGTTGACAAAGTCAACAGGAAATGTAATAAAATCTAAAATGTAATAGGTTTTGACAAAATGACCAGATCAGTATAGCATGTGAATTAACTCATTCAAAGGTTAAATATTTATGATAAACAATGTACACTAAAAAGTATTGTTTAATATCAAGTATGAACTTGCTAAAAGTAGTTTATTACATTTCCTTTTTTATTACATTTCCTGTTGCTTATGCCGCAAAAAGTTAATATAAAACAGGTTTTGAAATATCCGCTCAAGTTTACTTTTTGAATAAAGTAAATTGGATAAACAAAGATTATTACATGAAAAATAGTGCATTGAGTATCTACATACAGTAAACATCTATTGAAATGCTTTACAGTATCTCACAGTACATTTACAGTACAGGTTTTGAAATAAATCGCTCTGAATCAGCCCGTATTAGAAATTAAGCAGATGTCCAATGTTTAGCGTATACAATAGAATGAAAGGATGAATCCGTACAAATGTCACATTGGTCCAACCATTTTATAAACAAATATTACATTTTAGATTTTATTACATTTCTTGTTGACTATGTCAACCGGAATTGTAATAGAAAAGGAAATGTAATAATTATTACATTTCCTGTTTTATTGCATTTCTGGTTATTACAGAGCCATATCTTACAATGTACTTGTAACGGGTTTAAAGATTGTGTTCATCTGTCCCGGTGCGCAAACCGACATTTAATTGACAGTGCATGTAAGTGTCGACTATGAAACACAAAGTCTATTCTATTGCAGGACCACCATCCTCTAAACTGTTATCTATTAACTTTTATATTGTCCACGCTTGGCATTCTAGCACGTTGAACCGGATTCAGTTAAACATGCGTATCAGATCATTTAACATGCAGCACCTATCACTGTGAAATATGGGACGGTATTTCTGTACATCATATGTAATTTGATCTTCTAGCGCGACTGTCTCCCTTGAATAAATCAAACGTGTTGAACAGTGACATATAGGTACGGTTGCGTTTTATCTTTTGTATTTGTAACAAATTGTGTTTCCTTTTGTCTGTACATATACGCATGTCACAATAGAAAAAATACTTACTTACGTTCCCTCACCATCTAATTAACCCGATTAAGATGTTACTCCCTAACAACTCGACAGGACGATTATAATGAATATCCCACAACATAGGGTAAGGGAAAGAAAAGAAATAACATGAAGATTATCCCTCATACTAAGACACCTGTCAGGTGATGTAAACAATAAGAACTATTAATATCTATAATATTTTCAATTTATTGTGGTAAAATGACATCGTAGGGATGTACTATTTGTCGCAGTAGACGATATTTGGTTTCGATGGGCGATTTGTATGCGTAATCGACATTACCAAGATCGACAACTATCGAGAACGCCATTCTTCTCAAACAAACTCCCACCCTCACTCCCTATTGAAAATGTATTACAGGTAGGTTATTATTAGGCCTAGTTATTATGTATGAAGTTGATGTCATGGAGTCATTTTATTATTCCTGGTTCTCACTTAAGGATGCCATTGGCATGAAGCAATGGCCAAACTTGTTCCAGAATATATCTAGATTATCTTGCATGTGGCTTAAGGTCCACATGAATGACTCTGTCACTTTGATATGATGTTTGATATAGTGTTCAAGTGTTGTAACCGAGTTCCTGTCACATTTGTTGGCGGCAAATATCGTACAAGTCAAAGCTAAGCCATATTTTATATATTGTTTATAATGAATCATTGCATGGGTAGGCTTGCTGGCTTGTGACCGATACCCTTAATACATGGCTCTTGGATCTGTCATCTATGTTCGCACTAAATGGCGGATCAGTTGGCTCTCATCCGCCCTCTCCTAAGGCTATGTTCGTACTGGGAGAGTGGTCATGGTTGGTTGAATGGTTGTGGTGATACCCATCGTGTTTTAGGGTTGGCTCAATCGTATTTTTAGGTTCGTTTATCTTGGTTTCTGAGTTAGATAAATCAGGCATATCGGATCTGCATGAGGTTTTCATCCTACAAATTGTGACCTTATCGCCAACAAAAGTAATTAAAATACATGTAGATATCATTCGATTGGTTCAATCATTTTAGCCTTCCTGCAATGAATCGTTGGGGAGGCTGTGATAGCAAGACGATTTCGGAGTAATAAGCGATTTCTTCGACTGCCGCTATTTCAAAGGTTCTTTAGATTAATCCAATTTTCCAACTGATTCGTTAACTGTGTTGATATTATTTTTTCGTGGGGGGAGGGGGTAAACAAAAAGGTCAAAAGGAAATTATGATTATTCTAAAATAGTCTTGCAGGCACTCATAATTATAAATGAATATCACGGCTTTGAAGTATTAAGTTGCCGGGAGAGAAACAATTCAACCATCTATCTCCCTCCCTTTTATGTGTCTATCATAAATCATTTTATTATTGATAATATCCAGTGGCCGCCAACGGGTGTAGAAACATGGCTTTATAAATATGTTAAACTGTATCCAAGATCAGTATATAAAGCAATGTGTATTGGATAGAATGGTTGTTCTATAAATGACTTTAAAGAAAACTGTTTCTGAAGTTCAGTTTAACAAGGATTTATCAAACTTTAAATGGGTTAAGCCGTTACTAGTGTTTTCTATAAACCATTGGAAGTAAGATGTTTTTATAAACGCGAACAAGTCAAACTGTAAATAAGAGTGTCATTAACCGCCATGGGTTGTAGTTATAAATAAAAACTGACTCGCTTTTATTTTCTCAAAATAACAATTTAAATACCAATGCACGGAAGTAAACGAGTTGTGAAATGATAACCCTGAGAACCGTTTGTGTAAATATACTTGTCTCTGACGTTTAACATTTTACGTATTCATACTGTACGTGTGTAAAAGGAGACCCAAACCTTCAAGTTAACATGGAAATTTCAAATGTCAATTTTTCCATTTTTATTATCCAAACGTGCATCGTGCTTATTGGCACCATAAGCAACGTCGTTTCGTTTGCCGTATGGACAAAAGGCAAGGTATGCAGAACATTGCCAATAGCGCTGTACTTTCGTATCCTGGCAGCGACCGATACTTTCATTCTCCTAGTGCCGGGGATCGAACTTCTCCTTTACGTCTCACCATGGAATCTCATTTTACGGAACCTGAACCCAGTCACGTGCCGACTCTACCCTGGATTAACACAGAGTGGCATTCGGGTTTCATCATGGATTATTTCCAGCTTTTCCATTGAGAGAACACTTTACGTATATTTCCCGACGAAATTCCGCGTGAGCCAGAATTCAGTACGAACACTGATCATCACTGCATGTCTTGTGATTGCATCATTATTGATGGATTTACGGCTCTTTATCCGGAGAGAACTCTTGACTAAAGTATCGTGGAATAACGTTACCGACGCCTACATCCAACCGAACGTCACGCAAGGTACCATTTGGACAAACTCGAATACGATCGGTCCTCAAGGGGTCATCGTTACACCGAGTGAATTTTTGTTAAATGATTCACTCAATGATGCTTTGTCAAATGCTTCGATGGGCGCCAATGGATCTGCTCATTTCACAATGAGTGAATAATGTGACGGTTCAATCAAGAATACGGAAATCATTCTTGACATCGTTACAAAGTTCTTGATACCGTTCGTGGTCCTCATTTTCTGCAACATCCTCATTCTGACGCAGTTCCGTCGACAGCATCGCTTCTCTGTAAAGATGGGAATCCATCAGCGTGTGAACGAGGTTCGACAAGCCCGCTATCGCAACGCCATCTACCAGATGGTTGGCGTCAGCTTCTTTCACTGCATCTCCACGGCGCCTTGGTCCTTATTCGCCTCCTGTAGAATATTTGGCTGTGTGACTGACCGTTTGTACTACGAGCTCCTGCTAGGCTTTAACTCTCTTGCTTACTTGAACAGTGCTATCAATGTTATCCTCTACTGTTTTATTGGTAACAACTTTCGAAAGGACCTACGGCAACTGTTTTGTACGCAGTCAGCCGCTGACGAACCTCAAAGTACTGAAGTCGACACTGTTGCATCTAAAGTTCAGTAAAGGAACAGTCATTTGAAAGTTGCCTTGCTACATATTGGATTAGTTGAAAGACAAAATAGAACGCCGTTGAAATAATAATATTTATGTTGGATTGTATAAAATACACTGTACAAAATACATTACGAAATAGCCATTAAAAAACAAAATAAATTCAATAGACATCCTTAAATCAATGTGTGTAAAGCCTATACGCAGTAGATGTCAAAACTTGCAACGCCTTTTGATTGTTATACATAAAATTACACAATATAAATGCACCTAACACTAAAACAGGAACTGGTGTTACTTCAAATGGATATTATCCAATGCCTTTTATACAACATTGCAACTGTTGCACAACTTAAGAGATACAAACTTATGAACGCCTTATGTAAGACGGCTTCAAATAATACACACTAGACAATGAAGGAATCGTAGCTCTGAAAAGCATCATCTATCATTCAAGATCGTGTTGTTTTAATTCCATGTGTGTATTGTGTTGTAGTGACAACTACGCACTATTTCTTTCAGTGCAGGCTTTATCAGACCTTTAGAAATAAATTGTTCCATTGCCTGGCGAATTTCGATTGTATAAACTCTTCTTTGGGAATAATTCCCTAACCTTTAATGAAATCATATCATTATGTTTCAAGTCCACAACCATACAAAAGAAAGAGAACGGTTTAATTGATAGCTTATAGTTTCTAGTCCACCAGATTATAGCCCAAACAACTTTTCATTATCTTTCTCAATAGGTTATCTGTTTTTTATCGGTATCTCCACCAATATTTTCTTCTAGCCCTTTCGCTTCTGGTGAATTTAAAACTATTTGTTATATAGTTTTGCCTTGCATTGTTTGCTTTGTTTTTATGTTATTTGTGAGAGGGGTTCAATCGGCTTAAAGCTTCCACCCAATCCATTGGTAAAACTTTTCATTTTTCAGTAACATATGTTTAAATTAAGAAAATCACCTACAAAATTAGAACTATGTCGCGACCTTGTGAAAAGGATAGTATCTTTATGTCACTTTGATAGTATAACCTCCCGTAGTTGCGCACAGAGTCTTATTTTAGGAGGTCGACAGAGTAAAGACAAAGATGTATTCTTAATACTAAGCTTTATTGAGCACCAAGCTCTTTCAAATAGAATTCACATGAAAATACACAAAGGTAAAACAAAATGTGGATAATATCGGACGCAAACAGGTTCCGGCAATTAGGTTGACGGCACAGTATTAGTTATCCGATTTAATATAATAATTATATCCTCTTATCCTCTACGCTATAAAAATAAGTCAAATACTGTTAACACACTGTTAAATCCCATAAAAGCTAATCCCTCCAAATCCATCCAAGTCCTCCATTCTACAAATCCTTCATATTATTTAAATGCATTCTTTGTGCTAAAAATTCCATAAAATAAAAGACCTAAAATTGGGTTCCGCGAGTGACACCAAACAGACATCCATAGTCTGTTCTGGGCGAAACTCTCCCCTTTACATGAATTTCATACTTTAGTTAGGCGAGTTTGTTAATCAGAATTTGGCAGAATCCTCAGAGAAACCACAAGTCAAGGTTTGGTATATGGTGACACTCCGGGGCAAGCTGCTCCTCTGGGTTTCATTAGTTCCATCGCAACAATCGGTGCCCCGTTCCAGACTTGACGGAGTCCAGACACCAAGCATATTGATGGAGGTATAAAAAAGTGGTGAGGGCTACTAAGGCCACTCATTGTAAAAAGTTTCCTAATGTCCGTTCCAATATGCCGTCCACCCAGCCAGCCAGAATCCCGCAAGCGAAGTATCATTTAAATGACAACATCCCTTTTAGCAACAGTACTACGCACTGCCTGGATCTCTCGAGATGTGATGGATGCCTTCTTGGAACGACTGGTTATGGTCCCATCCCTTCGCTTTGGTACCAGAGACCTGAAAACAAAGACCGAACGGCAGTTTCATGTTCAAAATTACATATATTGACATGAGGAATATTTGTAAAAATTTTCATATCGGGCAGGGTGGATGGGAATTTTAAAGATGTGGCCTTCTTCTCGAACGTTTAGTGTGGGAGTGATGAAGCAGTTCCGAATTTGAAACCTCCGGTTAATCTCTGTCACCCAAAGGGATGCAGATAGACGCTCTATGTTAGTAAGAAGGCAAATCAAGCGTCCACTTGGTTCGACTCCGTCAGGGTGGAAAAGTGCTTGATTAAGGAAGTAACAGACGGTATTGTAATTCCTGTTTATTTAAGCCAAAATGACGGAAAACTAATGCCTGTCAACCCCAAAATAAATGCGATTATGGTCGAGTACATAATCCTTCTTGTAAAATACACGTTTCGGATCAGGATGGATTAAAATTTATAGTTTTATAACTACCGTCATGTTCTATTTACACAAACTGTTAAGACATATCGATGTGAAACATTCAAGAGCGTTTGTGTGTTTCATTTTTGTTTGTTTGTTGGTTTGTTTGTTGGTTTGTTTGTTTGTTTGTTTGTTTGTTTGTTTTTCATGTTCTTGTTTCTCACTTTTTTTGGTGCTTTGAAAGGTTCGAGTGATTTCTTTAGTGAAGACCAGGGGTAAGATGTCTGCACTAACAGCCATGCTATAGTCGTAAAACGTCAAAACGGGGTGTTCTGGTTTCTTAATAATTCTTTCGAAACGGACAATCAACCATTTTGTCACACTCTTGGTTTCTAAGTTAAGAAATGAAAAGTGTCAATTTTGAATGCAGAAAGATTTACTTCAGTTTATGACTTACCTTAAAAAGTACAGATAACATCAATTCGGTATAGAAACTAGAATTACATTTCAACAAAGGGTAAGAGAAATTATCCGTTTACCAGAATATGATTATTATGCTACTTTGTGGATGCTCAAGGACGGTCCCCTGGGACATTTTTGATGAATTAAACTACCACAGTGTTTTGTCATCATACATATTTTATCACGCAATGCCATTACAAAAGGATTCTTGGTAGTTACACTTAATCGGATGAGATTTGGTTTATCTATTGTATCGTGTTAACACAACGATTGCTGCCTTACGTGTATACATTCACGTTTATCGTACACAATGCTTTAGTAAACGATTGACAATAACTAGTTCAAGATGTAGAGTCAATCCAATTATAGATAAATATCATAAGACCTGCCCATTTAACTCTTTAACAAACGCCAATTTCTCGCATGTCCCAAATGAAGGAGTTTGCAGACGACATTTCAAAATGTGATGAAATTGAAAAAAATACTCTGATAGGGCAGAAAACAGTGTGGAAAAAGTGCTTGTCACGAGCAATTTCCCCCTTTCCAACAATGTTTTCCAGAGTTGTCTGCAACAAAGTGGTTAAACGTCGTTATTGTTTGGTAATGGGCCAAAAGAGCAGGCTCCTCCATGGTCTAGTCGTAAGAGTACAGTGTTTTACATTACAATCGCCCTCCCATTGTGAGTTAAAATCACGGTAGAGATAGTTCGGATTTAAATGAGGAAAACACTTTTTTGAGGAAAACACTTTTACCTGTATTGATCGACCCATATGGCTGTTTAGTTAAGCAATCTTCCTGCATTCATGGTAAGCTAAGCATTGTGAAAAAACGGAATTTTTGTTTGTTCTTTTTTGGGTTTTGGTTTTTGATTGTGTATTTCACAAATATTTACAACGTCTTATCAAAGAACAACATGGAATAGTATTTTTTCACGAACAGTAAAGAAAAGAAGTATGTTTTATGGTTAATTTCTAACAAATTAACCATAATCATGCACACACATTATAAAATATGTAAAGATATTTCGTACAAACACAGATCGAATGTTTTATTACGACTTTCGATCCGTATGAACTAAACCAAAACAAACTACTTAGAAAAGTAACCGTTTTTGTTCATAGAACTGATGTGATTTGACTGAAAAGAAACCGCTTTAGAAATCACAAATGTTTTTTACATGATACATCAGGCGCCATTTAGGGTATACTCGTTACTGGATTGTTTTCATCCTTGTGTAGGCTGTTATTGAGCCGATGCTAATGGGATTATACTCTCTAACGCTCAATGACTAATGAATCATTCATTAATAATTAAGTATGTATAATCAATTAAAGCACACCCACCAGCAGTTTTGAAAGTCCTTCATCAAGCTCTTTGCGAATCCGCTACATTACAACTACCACAAACTCCTCATAGTTATCTCCCTCTACGGCAGTGATCACTGCCACAACAATTGTCACATGAACATCTGCTCGCAAACGAATATAGATTTAAAAGATGGTGGCGATACTCAAAAAAATCATTTATTTGTGCTTTATTCGTAACGAAACGACAAATATTTCAATTACAATGGTCAGAAATCAACAGAAGAAGACATTATTGCTAAATCAACTACAATGTCTGGTGAAACTTTCTTAAAAAGCATCATTTAGATTTTACCCAAATTTGGATGAAAATCTTGTTGTGACAGTGATCGATGCATCGTGGCAAGGGAAGACTACTGCGAGAAGTTAACAACTTAACAAAGACAGCTAACCCTGCCTCTGGTAAATTATTTGGCTTAATTGAGGAGCGAAACGTAACATTGACCAATAAGGAGGCGTTTGGTTATTCTAATCGAGCACAAATCATTAATAGATGAGCATTTCAATAGGACTTAACATAACATAACACTACATATTTTTATTTAGACATCAAGCCCACAAGCTCAAAGTTAATAATATACAATCACATGCGATAGATGTGGTTGTCATTATAAACAATATACATATATGCACAATATGTGCATTCAAAAATAAAAACACAGAGAGGCAAAAAAAGGGGAAAATGAATTTGGTGAGAGTAGTTATGATTTTGATAAGTGCATCTGGCTAGAATGGTCTATCGTTCTATAGAAAAGATTTTTCTTTTTAATTCTAATGCATGTTTGTAGTAACTGGATAGTCGGGTGAGAAGTGAGAAGAACCTTTTATCGGTATTGAGTAACTATGTGAATTTAGACATATTTTGGAGATAAGTAAAGTGTTTTGAATATGAGTTAAACTTAGATCTTTAAAATAACGACACACATATGAAAATGGTATCCATCCTCTTCGTCATTTAGAATACAAAAGGTAAAGTATCTTTCATTTCTTATTTCATTGGTACGGCCCCCTTTTATATATTTAGTTCATGTGAAAAAAAATCTTAAACGTATGATGTATGTCGATAGTTTGTAGGTTGTTTTCAGTTTATAAAATAACTGCATAGATGTTGAGGTAGCAATGCTATTATGACAATTGCCGATATTAATATTCTTGATTCGCGCTGTGGATATAAGCGTGGACCTATTAATATCGAATGCTTCTTGGTAAAGCCGAATCTCATAGTCCAGCCGTTTTTAGTGAAAACTTAAAAGTGTTATTCTTTAAGATTTTACAATTCTAAGAGTGTGTATTGTCTTTCATCTCTATTGTTTGCTTATTGATAAGTGTTAACAAAATACAAGTGGGTTTCTTTTAATCAAAAGGTTTTAGCCAGTACTTGATAATGAGTATGTATCTAATAATGATTAAGGGGAATCTTCTCGGTTATGATGACAAAGCTAGCGATTAAGTTCATTGTTTTACATTTTATCTGCGTTTGCAAACTGTCTTATGTACTCTTTCGATATGTTCTGCTTGTTAAAACTCCTAGACCTCACAATATTTTCTGCTTGTTGAAACTCCCAGACCTCACAACCGTAACTTAGGATATAATTCACGTAACAATCAAAGAGAATAAAACATATTTTTACAGAGACATCATAATCTTTAGTGATGCTAAATAATGACCCCATTGCGCTTAAGGCTTTTCCTACAGGTAGGTGTGTGTGTGTTGCTTGTTGGAACGATCCCCTTCAGGTATAAGACTATTTCCAAATAACTGAAACTACAAACTATTTATAGAGTTGTACGTGTATAAACCCAATGCTAATCCTTGTTGATTTGACTGCCTTTTCTAAAGACCATGACTTTTTTCAATACCAACTGTTGATTTCATTTGTTGCAATAACGTTCTAATTTGTGCAATAATTCTTGCAGTCCTTCATTTGTTTCTAAAATAAGTACAGCATCGTCTACAAAAAAAATAATATGGATAATTGTTTGATCAATTGTAAATACCTCTAAGTCTGCTATTTAGAAATGCATTTGAATATCATTTAAAAACGATGAAAATATCATAGATGAAGTCGCGACCCCTTTGTCACTTGTCACTTAAAAAACACCGACATAGTTTTAAGGGGTTTTACATATCAAGAATGTAAACCACGTGATTCCGTAGAATTGCGGATAAATACCCAATACATGTGATTTTGTTTATTTCCAGACTCATTTCCACTGTTTGCAGGGTTCCAGCTAGTGTCCGTACATCCGTTCTGTACAATAAGTGGTTGAATTAATTGCATGTCTTGAACTATGTTCTCACACACTAGAAATAGACAGGTAGATTTAATGGAACACAAAGAGAAAATAGACATACCAAAATGTGTTCGTCCAACTTAGTTGAAAATGAATATTATTTTCTACTAGAATGTTTTAAGTACCCTCAAATAGGTAGAACACATCTTTGTAGCGTATTACAGCCATATATCAACACGTTTATACAATGCTTGTCGTCGTTAAGAAGAAAGGCAATACTAAGCGTTTGCACAATGGAAATCATTGGTTTATATACAATGTTGTCACTTGTGAACCAATCATGATAAGGTTGGTGTTTGGATGATCAAGAACCATTTACTCATTACCCGACCACACGCCTCTCTTCGTTCCGAATCGACTAGTTGTCAAATTCCCCACAGACAATTTGGGGAATGTTTGATAAAAACCTATTTCCTCCGGTCGATAAATCACCCGGAAAGGTATATTTCTAATGATTAAGCAAATGAAAGATTAGAGTAACCTTCGACAAACAAATACAGCTGGAAATTAGCCTTAATATATCCTATTGTGAAAGCAATTTTTATAAACAGTCAGCAAAAGGGATTTGAAGATTGGCCAATCGACAGCGCAATTGAGGCGGTAATAGAGCCCGAATAATATTTGACCATGTTCCTCTGATAAAAGAAAAACCTAATGTCTCTATACATAAAACAAGGTAGACGGAGATTCATTTATAAGGGACTCATCGAAAACAGCTCCGCTAAGCCATGACACATTTTCTACATATTTGATTATCTTAACGAGTTTAACATTGATTGTATCAATGTTTTGTTCAGTTATGTTGCGATACCCGAATGTCGATGAAGAAGGAAAACCCCATACTCAACTGCCCAGCCAGGAAGAATTATCGGCATTCCGTAAGTCAGTCAGGAGATTAACTCTTATTAAACTCAAATGCCGTCACGTATGCTGCATTTCTAACATCTCTGCCTCGATAGTACGTTGTCATATTATCATTGGCCGTCCTCTTTTGCGCCTCCCTTCTATGGTCCAAAACAAGGCAGCTTTAGTTAGGTCTTGCTGATCTTTTCTTAGTTGATATGTCAAATCCATCGCCATATTTGAAGTTTTATGAAATTGAACATATCTTCTTGGCCGCGTCCGTTCGGACATTTTGACATTTTTATTCATACGAATATTTCATTCGTAGGATTATTCTCAAGCTCTACCTAGCTTGATTGGAGCTCAAGATTGAGAGCTTTCCCGGGTCTGCCACTGTCATTTGCAATCAGTCTAATCAATACGGTAGGGTATGTATAACATAGTTTTTGTACAGTTTAAGTTTGATGCATGGAGTAGATTATACGTTGCAAATTTAAGAAATCCTGAACTGTCCAGCAATATGCGCCGAACGCTCTGATGCTAGACTACTGGTAGTCTCAATGTCTTAAGTCTTGAATCAACAAGTGTTTTCCGAAAAAAGAGCGAAACTTAGCTTTGACTTTTTATTTACTTTATTTCTACTACTGGTTAGATTGATAATTAAAACAATCAAATTGTCTATAAGAAAGAACCCTTAAGGTAGAATATCTATAATTCGCCAATTTGAAACATTTTCTATCGGTCTTTCTTGGCATTAACCGTTGGGGGCCGGAACTATTCGGAATAATTCTAATAGCTCCGGCTCAGACCGAAGTATACCGAGAAAGACCGAAGTAATCCGATGAAAGAATATGTTAAAAATGGTGGATCATGGGTATTCCAAATTAACATAAAAAACAACAGTAACGACAGATTAAAAGAAGAAACAGTTTCTTGCTTAAATATATGAATCCTGGTGATTACATTAGAACTCCCTATAACATTGAAGGCCTATCCATTCTGCCATACAGTCAATCTTGTTCTAAGCAACCATCATTTGATAGTTTGTGTACAAATATTCAGTCCGAAGACTTTTGAACATCGGAGTTTTTTGAGAGAGTGGTATCCATATCAAAAACGCTATTTCTCCTAAACATTACGATTCCGTCTTTTACTAAGGTCGCTTACAACATGATTGACTGTATCAAATTTCATAACTGGAAAAACTGAATATCATGGCATATGACATTAAAAATGACCGTATGGACAATAACTTTTATTGGTGAATCAAAGAAGAAACCATTGCAGCACTATGGTAGATTACTGGCCATGTGTAGTATCTTAGTCACAGTTGTCCCCAAAATCCACCGATTCATGTACGTTGATGTGATTCAATGTGCCGTAGGGGGGTTGAACTAGTCGGTCATATAGAATTTTCGGAATCGTTTACATTTCTACTGTAATGCTGTCGTTTATCATAAAGGCATCTTTTCACTTTATCGTTGATCCTATACGTTATTTCTTTTTGAACTATGGTATTGCTCAATTATAAATTAAGGCTGATTTTAGTTGTAATGACTTAAGGAATTCCACCTCTAATGGAGAAAAATCAGGAAAGTCTAAATAATTAAATGAAACTTTAAACAAAACAAATATCTTTTTAAAATCAAGTTTCATATTATGAAAATCCTTCATTGATTGAAATTTTTATTTGCCAACGTAAGTCATGTTTAAAACATCCATAACTACATTGAATGACAAAACATTATCGAGCACAGTAATATCTGATGGGAATATCGGACCTTTAACCATACTTTTACATTTGTTTAGTTAGTAAAAATGTTGATGCAAGCTGCAAGTTGCTAAAGTACACGATATTGTTAAACCCTTTCCCAAACAATAATGACACTATACCAGTTTGTTGCGGACGATTCTGGAAACGAGCAATTCATCCTTTTCCAGCAATGTTTTCTATCCTATCAGAAGATTGTTTTTTCAATTTCAACACATTTTAAAATGTCGTGTGCAAACTCTCTCGATTTGTGAGGGTCGAAAATTTGGTATTTGGTAAATGGTTAACCGTATCGTCTACCACTCGCTACCCGGATATTTACGTCTGAATCCAAGCCTTGAAACTTTGTTCTCCTATAACTAATATCGTTTGGTCAGTTAAATACTCGTCGGAAAAGGTTTAAGTTATTGTTTAATAGTTATGACATGATTGGGTCATAGAATGCTGATACCATGTGAACATTGCAAAGTCCCGTTTGTAACTAGCATATCCCTTTTGTAATGGTTTGTGACAACTTGCAGTAATAATCTCTAATTGCATGATATCTTACTTTTATGATCTGCAGCATACTAATTCAGAAAACATTATGGAAAAAGGAGAAATTGCTCCTTACGAGAAATTCACCCTTCTAACGCAACAGTTTCTACCAAATAGTGGATAAAGTAATCTTGCTTTTGTTTAGTGTCGTCCGTTCATTTTAATTCAAAGTCTAATAAAAAGCGGATCTGCTGTATAGTTTGTATTGCAATGTTTTTACGAACCCTTTTTCTAATTGCATTTCCGAGTTAATCACTGATTTCATTAAAATCATGCTCGAAATTCTGAGAAATATGGATATATCCTACACCTGTATGTGTTGTGTGCAAGCCACCTGTGTGCCTGGGTAGCTATGCGAATTTTCCTATCCGAGGAAATCGACTTTTCCGATCGTAAGCTTATTATTTTGCACGTCATAAGCCTGGATTTCTAACTCTGTTCCTGTGTACACCAACTTCACCTCGATCTTTGACCAAACATCACCGTGTGAATCCATATCAAGCCTCATCCTTCCGATACATTGGCAGCCAGCATCAGTGGTGTATCTTGGGTTTGGCTCTGGAGATGCGAACACTTCTAAGATGAATTGGCGTACCCCTGCGTCTGGTGGATAATAGTCATGTGCTTTGACTTCACGCCGTTCGTCAGTGCTGAGTTCTTCTCCTACTTCTATATGCTTGTTGAAACAGCTATCACACCAGTAAGTGCCATTGGCAAAGACTTTAAAATCTTCCCTATCTCCAGGTTTGAACTTCATCATTCTACCCATACCATAGGTGTACTTACTCATACGCGACTCAATTGCCCTTGGCTCCTGGCCAAATCGTACTGCCCCCTTTATTACAGCGATAGATGGTTCTTCTGGTATAAGAACGAATCCTGATTCGGGGTAAGCCTGTTTCAACCCTTCCACTATGTAACTCGAGTTGGAAAATCCGCCAACCATCAGAATATAATGAACACCAGCATTCGTATCAGTTGCTTGTGACGTCGTTTCATTATGGCCAATGGTGTTGATGGCTTTAGCTGTCGCCTCAAGTATATGATTTAAAGGTTTGTCGAAAATGTTTTTCATAAACTCTGTGCTTATATTCATACTACCCCGTGTCCATGTTACTTTTCCCCTTAGCCGGCTTTGTTCTATGGACACTTCTATTGATTGCCCGGTCTTGCTCTTAAATATTTCATTCAAACTAGCTGGAAGCACCAAAGGGATCCCTTTACTACCATCATACACCCTTCTTGCCTTCTCAAACTCTTTACAGAATTCAAAGTAATCCTTCGTCTGTCTGAAAGCGTTAATTACGTCACGTCCATAAAGCTCATCCAAAAGCTTAAAAATCCCATCGTCAACCATTTTCCCGCCAAAATCACCTCCACAGGCCATGTGACATTCTTTTATGGAATCGTCGTTTTGTATCTCGTGCGCAACAATATCTGCAGTGCCACCTGTTCATGATAAAAGTAAACATTAAAAAACAATCAGATAGGGTTTTTATTACTATGCATAGGCTAAAGCCGGACTAAGATGTGTTCAGAATTGTCGTCTCATGATTGTTTCATTACGGACAACTATTAAAAGGATTTTTTTTAAAGTTATCTTTTTTCCTTCAGCAACTTTTTGTCACCTCAAACCAGAACTGTTAAACTTGATACTGCAAAATGCATAAGGGATGCTTTCAGGTTTAGAAGCATGGAACTGTTAAACAACCCTTGTAAAAACAACATGTGAAAAGTACAGGTTTCTTATGTAACCTATTGTATTTGTAATGTTTTGCTTTATTTAGCAGCTTGAAATC